>CM039602.1:15941776-16053154 GCA_022457205.1 Saccharum spontaneum | reverse complement strand
ATATATTCCTGAAGGTATAATTGAGCTGAAGCAGGAAGAATTCAGAAACCTGAGGATGGGACAGATGAGTGTGAGTGAATATCATGACAGGTTTACCCAGTTGGCTCGCTATGCTCCCAATGAAGTTAGGGAAGATGCAGACAGGCAGCGTCTTTTCTTGAAGGGAATTTATTATGATCTTCGCTTGCAACTGAAGGGGAATAGCTATGCTAGTTTTCAAGAGCTGGTGAACAAAGCTATTGTGCTTGATAATGAGCGTAGGGAGATGGATAGAAAAAGAAAGATGAAGGTGCAAGGCTCAGGAAGCAACAACCGTCAACGCACAAATTCTCAGCATGGCTTTCATCAGAAGTTTCAGGGACCGGTTAGCCAGTGGAATCGCAATTCAAATCAGAGGTGGTCCCAAAATTGGCAAAACAATCAGTCGCAACAGCGTTCATCATATCCACAGCGTCAACAGTATCAGCAGACTGGGCAACAGACTCCTCGCACTGGAAATCCCAATGCTACCCCCATAAAGAATAGTACTCCCAGCACTCCTATTAGATGCTTTGTCTGTGGTAAAGAGGGCCATTTGTCTTATAATTGTCCTGAGAAGCAAAACCAACAGACTCCTCAGAGTCAGAAGAGCAACCAGAGGCAATCCGGTGCTGGAAGGGTGAATCACGTGTCTTCTGATACAGCTCATAATGCACCAGAAGTTATGATTGGTACGTTCAATGTACATTCCACTCCCGCAACTGTTCTTTTTGACTCTGGAGCATCTCATACATTCATATCCAATATTTTTGTTAAAATGCATAGTATACCCATGCTAGCTATGAAAGAACCTCTCTTAGTAAATTCACTTGGAGGTACCATGCAAACCAGTAATCGTTGTCTTCCAATTAGTATGGTATTAAGGGGGGTAGAGTTTAAGATAACTCCTATAGTGTTGCGAACATCTGGGATTGATGTGATATTGGGTATGGACTGGATGATGCAAAATCAGGCAGAGATTCAGTGTCAGCAGAAAGTGGTAGTTGTGACTGCGCCTAATGGAGATAAAATCAATGTGGATGTAGCAATGCAGAAGCAATCAACAGCGGTGGTGAATCAGATTGAAGATACTATTAAGGAGAATTCAGTGATTGAGGAATTTCCGGATGTCTTCCCTGATGAATTGCCAGGTATGCCACCTGACCGAGACATTGAATTTCTTATTGAATTATTACCTGGAACTGCACCTATAGCCAAACTACCATATAGGATGGGAGTAGATGAATTAGAAGAACTTAAGAAACAAATTAAAGAATTACAAGAAAAAGGTTTTATTCGACCTAGTTCATCACCTTGGGGAGCACCAGTCATTTTTGTTGATAAGAAGGATGGTGGTCAGAGGATGTGTGTTGATTATCGGTCACTAAATGAAGTAACTATCAAGAATAAGTATCCTTTGCCCCGGATTGATGACTTGTTTGATCAGTTGAGAGGTGCTTGTGTGTTTTCTAAGATTGATTTACGTTCTGGATATCATCAGTTGAAGATTCGTGCCTCTGATATTCCAAAGACAGCTTTTACTACAAGGTATGGATTGTATGAGTATACTGTTATGTCGTTTGGATTGACCAATGCACCTGCATACTTTATGTACATGATGAATAAGGTGTTCATGGAATACTTGGATAAGTTTGTGGTAGTGTTTATTGATGATATACTGGTATTTTCCAAGACAGAGGTAGAGCATGCTGAACATTTGAGGTTGGTATTGCAGAAGCTTAGAGAGCATAAACTGTATGCGAAGCGAAGTAAATGTGAGTTTTGGTTGAAGGATGTTTCTTTTCTTGGTCATATTGTTTCTAATGGAGGTATATCGGTGGATCCAGGCAAGGTGAAGGATGTATTGAATTGGAAACCACCTACCGATGTTAGTGAGATTCGCAGTTTCTTGGGTTTAGCTGGATATTATAGACGGTTCATTGAAGGGTTTTCTAAACTTGCTAAACCTATGACATCTCTGTTAGAAAAGAATGCCAAATTTGTGTGGTCTGATAAATGTCAAGCTAGTTTTGAGGAGTTGAAGAAAAGGTTGACTACAGCGCCTGTTTTGGTTTTACCAGATTTGAGTAAGAAGTTTTCCATTTATTGTGATGCTTCTCGTCAAGGTTTGGGATGTGTTCTTATGCAAGAAGGCAGAGTTGTGGCTTATGCATCTAGACAGTTGAGAAAGCATGAGTTGAATTATCCTACACATGATTTGGAGTTAGCAGCTGTTGTTCATGCATTAAAGATTTGGAGACATTATTTGATTGGACATAAGAGTGATATATACACTGATCATAAGAGTTTGAAGTATATTTTCACTCAGTCAGATCTGAATTTGAGGCAACGCAGATGGTTAGAGTTGATTAAGGATTATGATATTGAGATACACTATCATCCTGGTAAAGCCAATGTTGTTGCCGATGCTCTTAGCAGAAAGAGTTATGTCAATGAGATGCAAATGTCGTCTATATCAAGTGAATTGTGTGCTGAATTTGAACACCTGAACTTGGGAATTGTTACCAATGCAATGGAGTTGGTGATAGAACCCACACTAGAGCAAGAGATATACAAGGGTCAGTTGAAGGATGAGAAACTGAAGAAGATAGCGGAAGACATAGTCATTGGTAAGTCACCAGGTTTCCGAATTGATGATAATGGAACTCTTTGGTTTGGAAAAAGGTTGTGTGTACCTGAGGATCAGGCTATTCGGCAAGCAATTCTTCGTGAAGCTCATGAATCAGCTTATTCTATTCATCCTGGTAGTACTAAGATGTATCTGGATCTCAAACAGAAGTATTGGTGGGTTGGATTAAAGCGTGATGTGGCTGAGTATGTAGCAGTATGTGACACATGTCAGAGGGTAAAAGCTGAGCATCAGAGACCTGCAGGATTATTGCAACCAATGAAGATTCCTGAGTGGAAGTGGGAAGAAGTTGGTATGGACTTTATAGTGGGGTTACCTCGTACTCAGAAAGGTTATGACTCTATTTGGGTGATAGTAGATCGGTTAACTAAAGTTGCTCATTTTATACCGGTTAGAACTACCTACCAAGGACCAAAATTGGCAGAGTTGTATATGGAGAAGATAGTGTGTTTGCATGGAGTTTCGAAGAAGATTGTATCTGATCGAGGTTCACAATTTACATCACATTTTTGGAAGGTTGTACATGAATCTTTAGGAACTAAGTTGAATTTTAGTACAGCATATCATCCACAGACAGATGGGCAGACTGAAAGGACCAACCAGGTATTAGAGGATATGTTGAGAGCCTGTGCATTGCAATATGGGACTAGTTGGGATAAGAGTTTGCCTTATGCAGAATTTTCTTACAATAATAGTTATCAACAGAGTCTTAAGATGGCACCGTTTGAAGCTTTGTATGGACGTAAGTGTAGAACTCCATTGTTTTGGGATCAGACAGGTGAATCTCAGGTGTTTGGTACAGATGTTCTTAGAAACGCAGAAGATCAAGTACGAGTGATTCGTGAGAATTTGAGAGTGGCACAGTCTCGTCAGAAGAGTTATGCTGATAATAGGAGAAGAGATTTAGTTTTTGAAGTAGGTGATTATGTTTATTTGAAGGTGTCACCTATGAGAAGTGTGAAGAGATTTAACATGAAAGGTAAACTAGCACCAAGGTATGTTGGACCATTTAAAGTTATTGCTAGACGTGGGGAAGTTGCTTACCAATTAGAGTTGCCTGAGAATTTATCTGGGGTGCATGATGTGTTTCATGTTTCACAACTTAAGAAGTGTTTGAGGGTGCCTGAGGAACAGATACCTTTAGAAGAGTTGACTGTTAAGGAGGATCTTACATATGAAGAGATTCCGATTAAGATTTTGGAGACTGCGGAGCGAGTTACTAGAAGTCGGGTTATTAAGATGTGTAAAGTACAGTGAAATCGATATTCAGAGGCAGAGGCAACTTGGGAAAGAGAGGATGAATTGAGGAAATCATATCCGCAGTTGTTTGAGTAAGCAATCCAATCTCGAGGACGAGATTCTTTTAAGGGGGGTAGAATTTGTAACACCCAAATTTTGAGATAACAAAATTGGAATAAGTTAGATAATAAATAATTACAAAACTAAAATAATAATAAATTATATTTGTGTTGCATTCATGCTGTTGCATATATTTTTATTGTGTGGTGTGAATTTGTTATATTTTATTTTATATTATTTTGGATGAGATTGTATTTTAAATATTTTTGAAAGCAAGTAAATGAAAAAAAAAGAAGAAGCTTACCTACTGTGGCGGCCTGGAGAACCTCAGGGCCGGCCTGTTATTTTCGCGCGGTGGGCCGAATCAAACCGAGCTGTTTTTTCCTCTCCCGCACTCGTGTTGGTGGGCCGGCCCGGCGACGCTGCCGCGGCCCAGGCCGGTTGAGCCCGCAGCAGCCGTTCCCTTTTCCCTTGAGTCGCTGATCGATGGGTCCCACCTGTCAGGCGTATCTTCCTCCTCCAGCCGTAGCCGAGTAGGACTCGAAGTCGTTCGTTCAACCGACTTTGATCGCGAATCTTTGGTTTCCTAGCAAGATAGGGGATGTGGTCTTATAAAAGGGTAGCCGGGTACCTCTAGTTTCCGTTTTTCAACTAAAAAGCTAGGGTTGCCACGGGAGAATCGAGCTTTAGGGTTTGAGTTCGTTGGAGGCCGGCGGTAGATTGGGGAGGGAGCTTTCGGGAGGAATCGGGGCCGATTTCTTTACTTGGGTGAGCTTATTTTCTTCTCCTCTTGCTTTCTACGCTTTCAATTGGTGTTTTGGTGAGGTGAATCGAGGTATTGGAGCTCACCGTCGGGTCGGCCATGGCGTCGTCACCTTCCTATCGTCGCGTGTTGCGTTCGGGTGACCGTAGATAGTTTGTTTTCGGGTAGATGAGATCGCGTGGAGCTTCTCCACCGATTGGAGTTGGTAGGGGGTTGAGTGGTGGTCGGAATTTGCGGGGCCGACGAACTCCGGCGAGCCAGCCATGGCGGGTATGGCGGCCGGTGGCCGGATGGGAGGAAGAAGGGTCGGAATTGTGACTGTGTAGATGCTGGTGATCGTGAGCCGTTCGATTTGAAATCAACGCACGAGATTAGAACTTACCCTTTCGATGGCAATCTTGTTAAAGAGCCCCTGCATTTTCTGGAAATCAACCCGCGGTCCCAAGGCGTAAAGCTGAGATTACGTTTTTGTATTTTGAAAGCGTATTTTCTTTCGGGTTATTCAAAAATACGTTTTCAGCAATTTATAGTTTTGCCATTAGAATTGTTTTAGTCATAAAATCTTCGTTTTAACTCTGATTTGATCCGTTCAAATTGCGTTAGGTTCGTATTTGCGAACTCTACATGTTAGTGTAGTTTTACAGTTAGTTTTGATAATTTATTTTTCGAGTTTATAATTAAGTATTTATTTATCTATAGGAAATCTTAGAAAATTCATAACTTTTACGTTTTAACTCCGATTTTGGTGATCTTTGCGTCTGTGTGATCGTAGAAACGTGTAGAAGAGTTTTACAAACTTTTATTACTGTTTTGTTACTGTTGGTGTACTGTTCTAATTATATCTATTTGTTTGCTTCGTGTATGTTTGATTGGATGCATGTATGTTGTTGATTGATGATCGAGTATAGAAGGTGAGCAGTACTTGGACGATTCGGAGTATTACTTTGAGCCAAGTCAGCAGTACTGTTTGGAGAGCTTTGATCAAGGCAAGTATAACACAGGACTATCCTTGTTACCTATTCATTGAATTATCATACATATGCATGTGCTTACCTTGGCAACCTTAGAGATTTTAACTTAGCGATTGATATCTTGATTCCTTGTCACCTATGGGATTATGCATTTGGGTAGCTTGGCTAGTGCTTGATTTATGAACATTGATCTTGTAATTTGACTAATGAATGGTGCAATCAACCATTAAGATGATTTAATTCCTGCTACAAGGGGACTAGAGCATTGTGTTGTTTGTTTGTTGCTCTAGTTACTCTCCATAAGGACTTATCTGTAAGCATTAACCGGGATTGACAGTACAACTGTGGGGGCTATATGGCTCTGGCTTTAGTTGTTCAAGAGACCTTTTCTAGCTTGTTAGTGGTTACCTTAAATGGCGTAAGAATGGCTTGACACGTTGGGTGTAGTGCGAGCCCCTGGCCTAGTGTGTATAGGCTGCGGTTGTTGTGCCACAGGGAAGGGGGGTTCTACATCTGCCTGCCGAGTAAATCTAATGGCCCTAACTTGTTAGACGAACTTTTGAGTGGCTTTATATGGTTCTCTGGTGTTTGGGTTTGATCTCCCCACACATTTGGAAATTATGACTCATAGTGAAAGTGTACACCTCTGCGCAGAGTTTAATAAACTGGTATACTAGCCGTGCTCACGGATACGAGCGGCCTTGGGTATTCTTACAGAATAAATGATCACCATTGATATATCATGCTTTATACTGATGTTGTTATTATTATACCATGTTAATGCTATTTCATTATTCTTATTACAATTGATCAATTGTTCATTAACGGGAATTGGAATACTTTGATGCTACTCAACTGCTAAGTTAATGATGACTAAAAGCTAAAAGCAGTCAAACAGTGTCTAGCCATTTGAGCCTCATGAACCCTGTGTTATATTTGTTGAGTTCGACATGGACTCACTCTTGCTATTTCCACCATAACAGATGAAGATTATGATGAGGATTATCGTAATGAGTACTAGTCTTGGTGTCAACCAGTCAACCGTGTCCCTGTGTGGAGTTTCCGCTGGAGATTATTACTAGATATTATTATTTATCGTTCAAGACTATGTTTTAAATATTTATTCGCTATGTAATAAGCATTGTGTTGATACTATGTAATTTGTCTGCTTATGTGTGCGATCATGACCTGGGGCGCACATGAGTACTTTATGCATCCTATTTTTGTCCTTAAAAATGGGTGTGACACTATGCTAACTAGAGATCTAGTTGATGTGGTGGCTCTAGGGCTTGATCAGAGGCTCTCCTCCTGAATTAGGGTTTGAAGTATGAGACGAGGGCCTCTCCTCCAGGGGCAGGGGCCTTGCTTATATAGCCCTTTCGGATGAATCTGGGCCGTCGGATCAAACCGACATTGAACGGACGGTTTTCCTTGATCCTCTAGGTCGGTGGAGCATAATCCTTGAGGCGGAGCCTGATTGGCTCCGGGGCCAGGGCGGGCGCCCTAAGGACCAGGGCGGGCGCCCTGTGTCCGGCTCCGTTATGCCTCTCGTTCATTCTCGTGGCTTCTGGACTCTTCTAGATGTAAGATAATTACGTGTTCGGTTAATATCCCGTCATTAATCCGACATGTGAGCCTTTCTTCCGTATTTCCTGATAACCCCCTGCAGAAATAGATAAACAGCAAAACTCGTGGAATTCTGTCAGATAAAACCCTAAGTCTAGGTGTTGGTTTCATTTGGATCCTTTTCTCTATTTATTTGATAGTTATAATTGATACTTAAGGACCATCAACAACCACCTCCCACCTTTGAGGGGGATGATTTTCCATATTGGAAAATCCGTATGGAGGCGTATCTCGAAGCCATAGACGTTGGGTGTCTTAGAGCCGCAACCCAAGGGCTTCCCGCTATCAAGGATCCCGCAAACCCCATTGGTGACGAGGAGAAGTACGACCGGTGGAATGCAAAGGCCAAAAATGCACTCTACCGGGGCTTAGGCAAGGATATCTTCAGTCGTGTGCGTAACGCAAAGAACGCTCATGAATTGTGGGAAAACCTTTGTGCTCTCCATGAGGGAACTAAGAGTGAGCATGAGGAACGCTATCACATTGCTTTAAAGAAAATTAATTCTTTTGAGATGCTTCCCAAAGAAAGTGCTAATGACATGTACACTCGTTTGAATGTTCTTATAGAGGACCTCAATGCTCTTGGGCTCACTCAAATGAGCCAATCGGATGTTGCAAGGAAGATCTTGAGTGTTCTTCCCGTTGAGAAGTATGGTCACATTGTCACCGTGCTTCACCAAAGTGATCTTTCCACCGCAACACCGACACAAGTATTGGGGAAGATCAATGCTCATGAGATGTACATGCACATCACTCCAGAAGAGGGCTCATCATCTTCCAAGAAGAAAGACTTGGCCTTCAAAGCTAGTCATGACAAGAAGAAGAAGAAGGGCCAAGCCATGATGGTACAAGAGAGCTCAAGTGAAAGTGATGTTGATGATGAATCACTTGCACTCATGGTGAGGAAGACCACCAAAATGCTAAAGAAGCTTAACAAGAGTGGCATCAAGTTCGACGGCAAGAAAAATAAATTCTTCACAACTAGCAAAAGAAAGCCAATCTCGGAGATGGATTGCTACAATTGTGGTGAACTTGGCCACTTAGCTCATCAATGCCCTAGACCACCAAAAGACAAGTACAAGAACAAGGGCAAGAAAAATGATTCAAGTGATGAAGAAGAAGAGAGGAAGAAAAACAAGCCATACAAGAAGAAGGATGGCAAGAAGAAGGAGTTCCACAAGAAGAAGAAGGGAGGAAAGGCATACATTGTTGGTGATTGGCTCACCGATATTGAATCAACTTGTGAGTCCTCCGAAGATGAAAGCAATGATGAGAAAAAGAAGGTTGCCGCATTTGTGATGGGGCCATCATCTTCACCAACATCTTCATCACCACCTTCACCACCTCCTTCACCATCATCGTCCACTACTCACCTATGCCTTATGGCCAAGGGTGAACGAAAGGTACAAAATCATGATAGTGATGATGATGATGATAGTGATAGTGATGATGAATATGATGCACCTTCTTATGATGAACTTGTAAAATTATTGAACAAATACACTAAGTCATAAGAAGGACAAGGAATGAAAATGATGAACTTCAAAATGAAAATGAATCACTCTCATCTAAGCTTGAAAGTGCTCAAAAGGCTAGTGGTGAGCTTAAAGATCAAAATGAAGTTATGTCTTCCACTCTCAAGGAGCTCAAAACTTCTAATAAAGAGCTTAAAGATCAACATGATAAACTTGAGAAGAAGCATGATGAGCTCATCACTAGATATAACTCTCTAAAAGACAAACACACCACATTGAAAATTGACTATGATAGTCTTGTGGTTGCTAATGAACTTGCTCTTGAGACACATGATGCTACTAACAATGTTGTTAAGTGTGATATAGCTACATCATGTGATGACTTGATCATTGAAAGCATTGAGCAAGGTTCTAGTAGCAAAGGCAAGAGTGTGGTTGAGTCAAGCAACTATGATGATTATGCCAAGATCAAGAGTGAAAATGAGAAGCTTGCAAATGAAAATAAGAAGCTAAAAGGTTTGATGGCTCTTGAGAAGCAAACAACAAATGAGTCACTCATTGAAGAAAACAAAAAGCTCAAGCAAGAAAAAGAGCATCTCAAGACCGGCCTAAGCAAGTTCACAAGAGGTCAATATTTGCAAAGTGAGCTACTCATGAACACCGTAATGAAGATGGATAGAAGTGGTATTGGGTACTTGGCAAATCAAGAAAAGAAGGCAAAAGCTCAACAACAACAAAGCAAGTCAAAGCCCAAGCCAAAGAGATGTGTTGAGTGTGGAAAAGAAGGTCATTTTGCCCATGAATGCAAAACTCCACCACCACAACCCTTGCCCAAGCATGCTAGACCCTTTGCCTTCAATGCTCATTACATGCTAAGAAAAGATTCTAATGGAAAGATGAAAGTTATGTTCTTGGGTCCCCCAAACAAGAATAGGCCAAAGAAAATATGGGTTGCCAAGTCACTAGTTGAGAAAGTCAAGGGTCCCTCTCAAGTTTGGGTCCCTAAACAAAAAGCTTGATCTCTTATGTGTAGGTGAACTACAAGACCGGTGGATCTCATTGGGTTATTGATAGTGGTTGCACTCAACATATGACCGGTGATCCTCGTATGTTCACCTCTATTGAAGAGAATGGGATATGTCAAGAGAAGATCACATTTGGGGATAATTCAAAGAGCAAAGTCAAGGGTATAGGCAAGATTGCAATATCAAATGATCATTCACTCTCAAATGTGCTCTATGTTGCTTCATTGAGTTTCAACTTATTATCCATTGGGTAACTTTGTGACCTTGGCTTCCAATGCTTGTTCACACCAAATGAAGTAGTAGTTTCAAAGATAGATGACAAGCAAGTGATATTCAAAGGTTTTAGATACAACAATCTTTATCTTGTTGACTTCACCTCTGAAGATGCAAACTTGATGACATGTTTGTTCACCAAGACCTCACTTGGTTGGCTTTGGCATAGGAGGCTTGCTCATGTTGGAATGAACACTCTCAACAAGCTATTGAAGAAAGAACTAGTGAGAGGATTGAAGGATGTAAAGTTTGAAAAGGACAAACCTTGTAGTGCATGTCAAGCGGGCAAACAAGTTGCGAACACTCATCCAACCAAAGCTTTCATGTCAACTTCAAGAGTGCTAGAACTTCTACACATGGATTTGTTTGGGCCTACAACCTACAAGAGCTTGGGTGGTAATCTCTATTGTCTTGTGATAGTGGATGACTACTCAAGGTACACATGGACCTTCTTCCTTCATGACAAATCCGAAGTGGCAAATTGCTTCAAGAAGTTTGCAAAGAGAGCTCAAAATGAATTTGAAGTCAAGATAAAGAAGATTAGAAGTGACAATGGCAAAGAGTTTGACAACACAAACATTGAAGCTTATTGTGATGAAATTGGAATCAAGCATGAAGTCTCTTCAACCTATACTCCTCAACAAAATGGTGTAGTTGAGAGAAAGAACCGAACTTTGATCACCCTTGCAAGAACAATGCTAGATGAGTACAACACTCCAGAAAAATTGTGGGCCGAGGCAATCAACACCGCATGCTATGCTTCAAATCGCCTCTTCCTACAAAAGTTTCTTGGCAAGACCCCCTATGAGTTACTTAATGGGAAGAAGCCGGACGTCTCATTCTTCCGGGTGTTTGGTTGCAAATGCTACATCTACAAGAAGCGTCAACACCTAGGGAAGTTTCAAAGACATTGTGATATTGGTTTTCTTGTTAGTTACTCATCAAAGTCCAAAGCATATAGAGTATTTAACCATGCCACCGGTTTGGTTGAAGAAACATATGATGTGGAATTTGATGAATCTAATGGCTCCCAAGGAGCAATTGAGAATTATGATGATGTAGGTGATGAACCCTTGAGGGAGGCCATGAAGAACATGCCCGTGGGAGACATCAAGCCAAAAAATGATGATGACGATGTACAAATTATTGATCCACCATCTTCATCACATGTGCCTCAAGATGATGACAAGAATGAGAGAGTTGAAAATGAAGACACTTATGTCTCTCATGAACAAGCCGAGGCACAAGCTCAAGATGTTGATGCTCCCCGTCCTCCTCCTCAAGTGGTTGATAGAAGAAACTCACCTCTACTTCAAGCACATCCACAAGATCTCATCATAGGGAGTCCTACTAAGGGAGTAATGACTCGATCTCAAAAGCTTGCTTCTTTTGTTGAACATCACTCTTTTGTCTCTTGTGTTGAACCTAAGAATGTAGAAGAAGCTCTTCAAGATCCGGATTGGGTGAATGCTATGCATGAAGAATTGAACAACTTCACCCGCAATCAAGTTTGGACACTTGAAGAGCATCCTAAAGGTGCAAGAGTCATTGGAACCAAGTGGGTGTTCCGCAACAAGCAAGATGACCAAGGCATAGTAGTGAGGAACAAGGCAAGACTAGTTGCAAAGGGGTTCTCTCAAGTTGAAGGTCTTGATTTTGGAGAGACCTTTGCACCCGTTGCAAGACTTGAAGCCATTCGTATCCTCCTTGCATATGCATCACATCAAGATATGAAACTATATCAAATGGATGTGAAAAGTGCATTCTGTTGACGGTCCTTAAGTACCAAATATAGTTATCAAATAAATAAAGAAAAGGATCCAAATGCAACCAACACCTAGACTTAGGGTTTTATCTGACAGAATTCCACGAGTTTTGGTGTTTGTCTGTTTCTGCAGGGGGTTATCAGAAAATACGGAGGAAAGGCCCACACGTCGGGTTTACATAGAGATAATAACGTGTTCACCGATTTTCTATCATCTAGAAGACACCAGAAGCCACGAGATCGAACGGGAGGCCGAACGGGCCCGGAGGCAGGGCGTCCGCCCTGCTCCCTAGGGCGCCCGCCCTGGCCTGAGAGCCAATCAGGCTCCGTCTCGCGGATTATGCTCCACCGACCTAAGGGATCAAGGAAAACAGTGCGATTAATGTCGGTTTGATCCGACGGCCCACGTTCACTTGAGGGGGCTATATAAGCAGGACCCTGTTGACGGTTCTTAAGTATCAATTTTAATTATCAAATAAATAAGAAAAAGGACCTATATGCAAGCAATACCTGGAATTAGGGTTTGTTCTGACAGAATTCCACGAGTTTTGTTGTTTATCTGTTTCTACAGGGGGTTATCAGGAAATACAAAGGAAAGGCCCACACGTCGGAATTACATAGAGATATTAACGTGTTCACCGATTTTCTATCATCTAGAAGACTCCAGAAGCCACGGGATCGAACGGGAGGCCGAACGGGCCCGGGACCAGGACGCCCGCCCTAGACCCTAGGGCGCCCGCCCTAGGTCTGCAACCAATCAGGACGAGTCTCGCGGATTATGCCCCACCGACCTAAAGGATCAAGGAAAACCGTGCGATTAATGTCGGTTTGATCCGACGGCCCAGGTTCACTTGAAGGGACTATATAAGTAGGACCCCTGGCCCCTGGAGAAGAGAATCCAAGTCCATTATTTTCATATTTTCCAGAGAGGATTCAGAGAGAGAGGTTCCCTTAGGGTTCCCACCTCATTAGGGCTTAGCATCCAATGTGAGATTAGACTTAGTTCTTCTAGATTGAGAGAGATAGAGTGGAGGTATAGATTGAAGGAAGCCCGGCCTGTCGGTGACTACTTCGAGGTTGTACCTGTAGGATCAAGTTCTCCTAACCCGAGGCTTGCTCCTAGGATTCTTCAGTATTTCGACTTCTAAATTCTAGTGAGTTCTTTGTTTTATTGTTCTTTGGTTTATGAGTTTACTTTAATCTCTTCGCGTAGAGTTTAGAGTAATCATCTCTAGCGTAAACAAGGTGTTTGGGCTAGGATACTCATATATATCCCCTGTCTAGCCGGACCGTGGTAGTAGTGAGGAACGTGACATTTCCGTAGCTACCTTTGTATTCCATATCCCGTTAGCAGGATCGATAGGGTTTATAGGTGCGGGTCGAACATCCTTTGAGGTGTCTAGATTCCGTGAGCCTCCCCAATAGAGCAGTAGATCATCCTTACCAAGGTTAGAACGAGAGTGCAGTTGCAGTCTTCTCTATACATCGCTCACATCAAATCACAGTGGTTGTAGCCTAAAGGTTAGTAGTAATAGATTTGGTTAGTCAGATGCACGCTTTCTCCTAGTGGTAAAAAAGTAAATACGATACTCTGGATAACATCCCGGGTGAAGTGCTCACCGATATCCGTGCGCTTGCGGATCATTTCCTAATTGCGTTACCAATTATCAACAAGCATTTCTGGCGCCATTGCCGGGGAGAAAGATGGTTTGCTGAGATAACCTTAAATCTTACTACTAGCTTGTACCTATACTTTTATCTTTCTTTATCTTTTTATTCCTTATCTTTTCTTTATTCTTACCTTATGGAGAACCAAGATTCTAAATCAATCTATCAATTTGCAACACCTTCAGAAACTGACCTTTTACCATGGGAGTCATCACAACCTATCCAAACATCCCAGTATAGGTTAAGTTCAAGGTTAATTGCCATGATTGAGAACCTATCCTTTTCGGGAAAGGAAGACGAAAATCCTTACCTTCATATTAGAGATTTTGAGCAAACATGCGATTGTCTTCGCATTGAAGGCATTTCTGATAAGACTTTATGTTGGAAGCTTTTTCCTTTTTCCTTAAGAGGAGAAGCTAGACGATGGTATAGTCAGAAGGTAAGTCAACAATGAGGTGAATGGGGAGTCTTACGAGCCAACTTCTGTTTAGATTTTTATTCCCTCGATCGTATCGCCGACCTTAGACTCGAAGTTCTATCTTTTAAACAAAAAGAAAATGAAACTTTGGGAAAATCCTGGAAATGTTTTTCTGATCTTTTAGAATCTGGTCCAAAACTCAATATTGAAGACCCTATTTTCCTTTTTCATTTCTTTCGAGGTCTTCAGAAAGATCATAAACAAATGCTATATACAATGTCTAGAGGTTCTTTCTTTCGTATCCCTACTGATGAAGCTAGAGCGATCCTAGATAGAATCCTAGAAGCTGAGATGGATAATACCCTCCATGATGAAACCTACGAAGCCGAAGTAGACACTCTGCCGAATTCTTCACCTACTTCAGCTATCCCAAGTTTTGAGCCACAAAAGGAAGAAATTCCACCACCTGATTTCATGCTGGATATAGAATCTGATCTTTTTACCGATTTTGGAAACATTTCAAACTACCATTCTATAGACAAACCCCAAAGCGGCCATTATAGCATTTGTTTACCAAGTAAATATCAATTGAGAGAGCTTATCTCAATCATGAGTAGCGAATGGTTGGAGGAGTCAGAGCTTTCCTCTGAAGTGATCTGTTTGGATACACCTCCTATCACTATACGCTGTGCTTATGATTTTGATCAATTTGATGCTCTCTATAATCCTATTGTGGGGATCAATATCATGTCTGAAGCTTTTGCACTTAAATTATTTGGAAAATTAATTTTAACCCCCACAACAAAGTTCATGAAGGAATCTTCGGGACGATTGGTCCCCAGTCTTGGAATTGTGAATGTCCTACCCTTTATGGTAGAAGGCTCCATGATTCATTTGAACTTTTATATCTTTGATACATGGGACTTCGACCTGTTGATAGGACAACCATTTAGAAGACTCCTTTATGAAGGTCAAACTGAAAAGCTACACATTTCCTTTGGAAAGGATTTTAAATTCCCTATGACAATTTCTCACTCCTTGAATAATAAGATCGAGTCATCTCTTTTGCCTGATCCTATGGAAGAGGTAAAAGTTGCGTCTCTAGAGCTTTTAAATGAATCAGACTTAGAAGAAGAAGCCCCTTTCTTCATAGAAGAGGAAGCTGAACCTTCTGAACCTGAACCTTTAGATGAGTTTGCAGAAACACCCAGACCTCCTATAGAGCTTAAAACTTTACCACCCGGTCTTATCTATGCTTTCCTAAACAATAATCCAGAGTTTCCTGTGATCATTAGTAATAAACTCACTCAGGAACAAACTTTGCGATTAATGACCGTTTTAGAAAAACATCACTCAGTCTTTGGCTACTCACTCCAAGATCTTACAGGAATCAGTCCTATGATTTGCACCCATCGCATTCTGACAGATCCTTCTGTTTCACCTTCTCGGGAACCCCAACGTAGACTCAACAACGCGATAAGAGAAGTAGTTAAAAAGGAAGTTATAAAGTTGCTGCATGCAGGGATTATATATCCTGTGCCGCATAGTGAGTGGGTGAGCCCTGTTCAAGTTGTGCCTAGAAAGGGAGGCATGACTGTTGTTACAAATGAGAAGAACGAGCTAATTCCGCAACGCAGCGTCACAGGGTGGCGGATGTGCATTGACTATAGAAAACTGAATAAAGCCACGAAAAAGGATCACTTTCCTTTACCTTTTATAGATGAGATGTTAGAGCGGTTAGCGAACCATTCATTCTTCTGTTTCTTAGATGGATATTCAGGGTACCACCAGATCCCGATCCATCCTGATGATCAAAGCAAAACCACTTTTACCTGTCCATACGGAACTTATGCTTATCGTAGAATGTCTTTTGGGCTATGTAATGCACCAGCTTCTTTTCAAAGATGCATGATGTCTATATTTTCTGATATGATTGAAGAGATTATGGAAGTTTTCATGGATGATTTTTCTGTTTATGGAAAAACTTTTGATAATTGTCTTGAAAACTTAGACAAGGTTTTGCAAAGATGCAAAGAAAAGCACTTAGTCCTTAACTGGGAAAAATGTCATTTTATGGTTAGGGAAGGAATAGTGCTAGGACACCTAGTGTCTAAAAGAGGTATTGAGGTAGATAAAGCTAAAATTAAAGTAATAGAACAACTACCTCCACCTGTGAATATAAAAGGAATTCGAAGCTTTCTTGGCCATGCTGGTTTTTATCGTAGATTCATAAAAGATTTTTCATTTATTGCTAGACCACTCACTCTTTTGCTAGCCAAGGATGCTCCTTTCGAATTTGATGATGCATGTTTAAAAGCTTTTGAATTATTAAAGAATGCACTCATCTCTGCACCAATCATTCAACCCCCTGATTGGTCGTTGCCTTTTGAAATTATGTGTGATGCTAGTGATTATGCTGTGGGGGCAGTTTTGGGGCAAACAAAAGACAAGAAGCATCATGCAATTGCTTACGCCAGTAAAACTTTGACAGGAGCTCAACTTAATTATGCAACCACTGAAAAAGAGCTTCTGGCTGTTGTCTTTGCCATTGATAAATTTAGATCTTACTTAGTAGGAGCTAAAATAATTGTTTACACTGATCATGCTGCATTAAAATATTTGCTCACTAAAAAAGATGCTAAACCTCACCTAATTAGATGGATCTTGTTACTCCAAGAATTTGACTTAGAAATAAAAGATAAAAAGGGAGTAGAAAATTCTGTTGCTGATCACTTGTCTATAATGCACTTTAAGGATCCACAGGAAACACCCATTAATGATTCACTCTGGGACGACATGCTCTATGGAATCAACAGGTCTGACCCCTAGTATGCAGATATTGTTAATTTTATGGTTTCAGGGTATGTACCACCAGGAGCGAACAAGAAGAAGCTTATTCAAGAAAGTCGTTCACACATATGGGATGAGCCATACCTCTTCCGAGTATGCGCTGATGGCTTACTCAGAAGGTGTGTGACCACTAAGGAAGGGTGGAAGATCATCGACAGATGCCATTCATCACCATACGGAGGTCATTATGGAGCATTCCGTACACATTCAAAGATCTGGCAATGTGGATTCTATTGGCCTACAATGTATGAAGACACAAGGCAATATATCAGAAGATGTGGGCCATGTCAAAGGCACAGAAACATAAATACAAGAGATGCTATGCCACTCACCAACAACCTTCAGATTGAGCTCTTTGATGTTTGGGGAATAGACTACATGGGTCCATTTCCTCCATCAAAGAAGTGTGAATTCATCTTGGTGGCAGTTGACTACGTCTCCAAGTGGGTAGAAGCACTATCTTGCAAGCGTGCCGACAATATTAATTCAAAGAGGATGTTTGAAGAGATTATATTTCCAAGATTTGGAGTCCCTAGGGTGGTGATAAGTGATGGGGGATCACACTTCATCGACAAACGCTTTGAGCATTATCTAGCAAAACATGGAATCCGTCACAACGTTGCTACCCCATATCATCCTCAGACAAGTGGCCAAGCAGAGACTTCCAACAAGCAAATCAAGAACATTCTTCGGAAAACAGTAAATGAGATGGGAACAGCATGGAAGGAAAAGTTACCCGATGCACTCTGGGCATATCGGACAGCATACAAGACCCCAATTGGAATGACCCCATACCAATTGGTGTACGAGAAGACTTGCCACTTGCCTGTTGAACTAGAGTTCAAAGCACACTGGGCCATAAGAAGATGGAATATGGACCTAGATGTTGCTGGAGATCATAGAAGAATGCAACTATCAGAATTGGGAGAATGGCGAGAGAAAGCATATCACAATTCAAAGATCTACAAAGAAAGAGTCAAAAGATGGCATGACAAGAGGATCAAGAAGAAGGAGTTCTCACCCGGAGATAAGGTATTACTTTTTAATTCCAGGGTGAAGCTTTTCGGGCATGGAAAACTCCGGAGTAAATGGGAAGGACCATACAAGGTAGTCAATTCATCATCCCACAGAGCTATTACACTTCAAAACGACAAAGGTACGTTATTCAAGGTAAATGGTCAACGTCTTAAATTATTTTTAGAACCCAATAAAGAATTAGAAGAAATAGACGTGATCCATTTTTACCTTCCAATGGAGAATTAAAGCCCGACCTTTTTAATCTGACGTTTTTGGGCCACGTATATATTTTTCGGGATAAAAATACTTCTAGAAACACGCTCGAGCAAGCGGGCCCGCAGAGGAGGCAGGCCTAGGGCGGGCGCCCTGAGGATGAGGGCGGGCACCCTGCCCTGGTGTCCCCTCGGCCCTGGCCTCTTCCGATGTGCTTTCCTCATCTATGGTTATCCAGAAAATTCCGCGAATGGGTTGTTACGCACGCCCGGCAGCGGGATGGATCTATGGAAACCCTAGAGGCACTTTTTGACCCCTATATAAACAGACCCCTGACGTCAGCTTTCAACACCAATTCATTCAATCCTTCTCTCCTCCTCAATTAGAGCTTGTCTAGTTCCTTGCTTCTCCAATGGCCGACAAGACCCACCGCAACTGGGAGATCGTCCCTTACGACCTCAACCGCAAGCCCAAGGATGACCCCGACGCCTACGTCCCGGCCAACACAGAGCGACAGCTAGCAGCCCCACCATCAAACCAGCGTAGCTCAATCTCATCCTACTACGCCCAACCAGTTCTTACTGCACCACCACAGCCCCTTCTTCTCAAGGGACCGTCGTCCAAGCAAGAAGCCATCGTCAAGGTACCAGCCGGCACGAAAATCCTGCCACCTAAACCCAATGAGCGGGTTGTAGGCGTCAAGACCAACCGGAGCGGCGAGATCAGCAGCGTCCACTACACTACGGAGAAGGAGAGGCCCCGCTTCAAAGGAGTTAGGACAGCAAATAGACATATTATGGAACTTCAGTCCACAGTTAGCTCCCTTAGTAGGCAGGTCTCCAACCTGAACACTACTGTGCTCGCGCTTAAACGTGACCTTTCTGATGCCCTTGCTAGGATCAGGGATTTAGAGCAACACTGAGCTATCTAGATTAGACCTTGAGGCAGTGTGTCTTAGTCTTCATCATTAGATTCAATTAGATTCAATTCAGTTTAGATTAGTTTGCTTCATTAGTAAGTGTAATAAATGCCTCAAGACAAATAAAGATTATTATTATTATTATGCCTCGTGTATCTCCACTTTATTTTTATGCAAGAAAGCAGGAAACAAGTATGGGGGAATCCCCCCAACATGGTAAATGCACTTCGATTGCACCACTCCACGATTCAGGTACATACTCTGCACGCTTTATTTACATATATACAAATACATATTGGGCTGTGTAGAATATTGTTCCTAACATGATAATTTAAAAAGACAAAAATATTTTTAATCATGATCAATCTCACTCTGTGATATTTCTGAAAACCTGCATTTATTGAAAATCATTTTAAAAACCATGTGTTACTCAAGTCATTGTGGAATGTGAGATGGTAGAATATGAGTATCTTATTCTTGAAATCTTTGTCGCTTGGAGATTTTCTTTTCAAAAACTTCAAAAATATAGCTACCATCCTCAATATTTTATATGCCTGATAAACCTAAAAATATTAATTTGCTTTGTATTGAGTTTGTGCAAAATGAGTTAGACCCTTGTCATGCTCCCAAGATCAAGACATTTTTATTCAGAAAGATTCACTCTTCTGAAGTATTATTGCATTAGAGGCATGGGCTATGCAAAAATATATTTTGAGGAAATAAAAAGGAGCAAGTGCTCGACAACCTCGCAGAAAAATGGACAAGTGTCCGGAAGTAGAATTAGGGGTACCTCAGTATCCCCCTGAAAAAAATGAGATGATAAAAATATATATGGTAAAAAGAAAATGATAGCCCATGGTGCCTCTAATAAGCAATATGCCAGTAAGAGTTGACAAGTTTTAATTTTCAAAGTCTTTGATCTAAGAGTATGGCATTCCTCTCCTCGGATCCCGTTTTGACCCAGGCAAAATATGCAAAGTAAGTATGCTTGAGAATTTCTACAAATTAAAACAGCCTCAATGAGATATACAAAAGATAAATGAGTGATCTGAGAGCCCCTATGAGGATAAAGGTATGCTAAGTTTTCTATTCAAAAATATATAAAAACTCCAAGTGACAGGATGAGAAGAAAGGATCTCTACTTCAACCATATATTTCCCCAACTACAGTGCAAAGTGGACATTCACAACACCCTGCAGGTATAAAAAGAATGCTTTACAATGTTTCAACCCCAGTTATTTTTCTGAACCATCCTTTTCTCGAGGACGAGTAAAAGCCTAAGTATGGGGGTGTTTGTTGACGGTTCCTAAGTATCAATTTTAATTATCAAATAAATAAGAACAAGGACATATATGCAAGCAATACCTGGAATTAGGGTTTGATCTGACAGAATTCCATGAGTTTTGTTGTTTATCTGTTTCTGCAGGGGGTTATCAGGAAATACAAAGGAAAGGCCCACACGTCGAAATTACATAGAGATATTAACGTGTTCACTGATTTTCTATCATCTAGAAGACTCCAGAAGCCACGGGATTGAACGGGAGGCCGAACGGGCCCGGGACCAGGGCGCCCGCCCTGGACCTTGGGGCGCCCGCCCTAGGTCTGCAACCAATCAGGACGAGTCTCGCGGATTATGCCCCACCGACCTAAAGGATCAAGGAAAACCGTGCGATTAATGTCGGTTTGATCCGACGGCCCAGGTTCACTTGAAGGGACTATATAAGCAGGACCCCTGGCCCCTGGAGAAGAGAATCCAAGTCCATTATTTTCATATTTTCCAGAGAGGATTCAGAGAGAGAGGTTCCCTTAGGGTTCCCACCTCATTAGGGCTTAGCATCCAATGTGAGATTAGACTTAGTTCTTCTAGATTGAGAGAGATAGAGTGGAGGTATAGATCGAAGGAAGCCCGGCTTGTCGGTGACTACTTCGAGGTTGTACCTGCAGGATCAAGTTCTCCTAACCCGAGGCTTGCTCCTAGGATTCTTCAGTATTTCGACTTCTAAATTCTAGTGAGTTCTTTGTTTTATTGTTCTTTGGTATATGAGTTTACTTTAATCTCTTCGCGTAGAGTTTAGAGTAATCATCTCTAGCGTAAACGAGGTGTTTGGGCTAGGATACTCATAGATATCCCCTGTCTAGCCGGACCGTGGTAGTAGCGAGGAACGTGACATTTCCGTAGCTACCTTTGTATTCCATATCCCGTTAGCAGGATCAATAGGGTTTATAGGTGCGGGTCGAACATCCTTTGAGGTGTCTAGATTCCGTGAGCCTCCCCAATAGAGCAGTAGATCATCCTTACCAAGGTTAGAACGAGAGTGCAGTTGCAGTCTTCTCTATACATCGCTCACATCAAATCACAGTGGTTGTAGCCTAAAGGTTAGTAGTAATAGATTTGGTTAGTCAGATGCACGCTTTCTCCTAGTGGTAAAAAAATAAATACGATACTCTGGATAACATCCCGAGTGAAGTGCTCACCGATATCCGTGGGCTTGCGGATCATTTCCTAATTGCGTTACCAAATATCAACAGACCCCTAGCCCGTGGAGGAGGCACTCCCTCATTCTCAATTCTTCAAACCCTAATCTCAGGAGGAGAGTCTCTGATCAAGCCCTAGAGCCACCACATCAACTAGATCTCTAGTATAGCATAGCTACATAGGATTAGAACTAGAAGGAGTCAATCTTCGATTGGTTTCCGGATCTGTCAAGAGGATTCTTGGTAATTCCTTTACTGTTCTTCATTGTTCATCTTTGTTCTTCAATATTATGAATACAACTTTGTTCTATTTCAATATATTGATTATGACTATGCTCTACTTGATTATATTTGCGATTATATTGTTCTTAGTTTATCGTAGTTATACGGTTGGCTTAGTTAGATTGGAATTATATACATGTTTAGGATCGTATAGCGTTTATCCATCGGATCCATGGGTAAATGATAAATATTGTGCAGGCGTGGTTCTTAGACCATCTTTATCTGCGATTGCACCTTATATGTCGGATCGTGGGGTGGTCCGCGATGGTGACAGCTTCGTTGGTTCTTATATAGTCCCCCTCCCGTGTGTAAGGCAGGCAGAGCAACATTATTACGGGGGAGTGATTGCTATGTTTCTCATCTTCCTTGATAATATCACTATGCATGGGCGTAGTCCTTTCTCGCAATGATTGCCAAGTGTACTTGCACTAACTATGATATGCTAGACTTTATAGTTAAGAATAACTTAGGAAATATCCTTGTAGTTCGTCCTAATACCATGCTAATGACTTGCTAGAATATCTGTTGAGGTGCTTATCATTATTATATGTGGCTAGCTGATCAGATTAATTATCTTTGTCACCATTCATACTTTATCTATATTTTATGTGACACTTACCCCTGTATGCAAGAGATAGATGAATGCTCTCATTTATACATGCAATGATTGATACTCATTCCTATATTCCATTCCATAATCAACATTGATGTTAGTAATCCCTTCCCAGTGGTAAAAATATAAATAACGATACCTGGAATACTTCCCGGTTAAAATGCTACATCGGTATTAATTTGTGCGCTTGCAGATCTTATTTATTATTTATTTAGAAGAGCAGTTGCATATTTCAATACCGCGTCTCTCATGTCATGCTGGGGATGACAACTTGACTTAAGTGGCATGAGGGATAGGTTCGGCATTTTTGGCGCCGTTATCAGAATTAGAAAACTAAGTCTACTTTTGGTAATGACGTTAAGAATGCCCAACAAGCATTTTTGGCGCCGTTGCCGGGGAAGGTTGATTTACTAACAATGAATGAATACGGAATTTGAGTCATCATTCGCATCATTAAGTGATTGAGATCATCAATTCTCCCATACAGATTTACCCCTGTATTTTTCCATTCTTATTGTTTTGCAGGGTGATGTATGAATAGAGGACATCTTCCAGAAAATTTTGTTGACAACCCCGAAGCATTAATCAGAGGGGCAAGAGCCAAGCTCAAGAAGTCAACACTTCGACGCAACACTTCATCCAATTCAGAAGACCGCCGAAGTTTCATCCGGAATTTGTCAACAGAGTTCGCAGCCATGGCGAACAAGACGATCCGTGAGTTCTCAGCTCCCACTACGGACAACATCCGCACTGGACCTGCCGCGGCCATCGACAAGAACTTTGAGCTCAAGCCAGGGCTCATCAACATGGTACAAGCCAACCAGTTTTGTGGGAAGCCGCACGAAGATGCAAGTGCTCATCTCCAACACTTCCTGGAGATTTGCAGCACATTCACTATATTAGATGTTCCCAGAGACGCAATACTACTTCGCCTTTTCCCATTCTCACTATTGGGGAGAGCGAAGCAGTGGTTCTACGCGACGAAGGATAAGAACACTACGTGGGCACTCTGCTCTACGAACTTTCTGGCTAAGTTCTTTCCCATGGGCAAGACCAATACTCTCCGTGGGAAGATTACAAGTTTTCAGCAACAACATGATGAATCCATTCCAGAAGCATGGGAGCGCTTTCAAGATTACATCCTAGAATGTTCCCATCATGGAATGGAAAGCTGGCTACTTATGCAGACTTTCTATCATGGGCTCATCACTAGTGCTCGTGAGACCATGGATGCTGCAGCTGGAGGCGCATTTCTATCACTCACCATACCACAAGCTACAGCCCTTGTGGAGAAGATGGCGTCCAACCAAGGTTGGAACGAAGAGAGGATCCAAACATGCAAGAAGGGTGGAGGTATGCACCAGCTCAAGGAGGTAGACATGCTGTCTGCAAAGTTAGACCTACTCATGAAAAAGCTCGATGACAAAGCTGGAGACAAAAGAGAAGTCATGAACGTCTACGACTCTCACATGACTTGTGAGGAATGTGGAGATACTGGACACTCAGGCAATCACTGCCCTGAGATGCTTGAGGATGCAAGGTACATCAACAACAACAACAACTACAACCGTCCTCAACAAAATCAAGGTTGGAATCAACAGAGGCCTAACTACTCAGGTAACTACTCAGGTAATTATCAAGGTAATAACTCTTACAACAACAATAATAATTTTCCACCCCTGAAAGAGTTAGTGTCTAATCAAGGAAAGCTAATGGATAACTTGTCTAAGAAATTGGCATCCAATGATAAAATACTAGAAGACATAAATAATAGAATGGATAATTTCTCTACTGCCATCAAAAACCAAATTAGCTTTAATAAAATGATTGAATCTCAGTTAAATCAAATAGCTACTGTTGTTCCTGCTACTAACCCCGGTATACCATCAGAACCGGAAGGATTAGAATCTGCAAATCTTGTAGACATGTTTGATGCAGGTAACTATTGGAGTAATCCCGCTGTCGGAGTACATAATGACCTTCTGCCAGTCAAGAGAGGCGATCCAGGACGCCCCGTCATCCCGATCTCCATCGGCATGGTGGACTTCCCAGAAGCACTCTGTGACTTTGGCTCCAGCGTCAACATTATGCCCAGGGTACTCTATGAAAAATTCTTTACATATCCTTTATCAGAAACAACTATGTGTTTGCAGCTTGCAGATCGGACACTAAGCTTTCCTAAAGGAATATTAAAGAACATGTGTGTCCGAGTTGGTACCTCGTATGCTCCAGCTGACTTCGTGGTGATAGAGACCGGGTCCGATGAGAGGTTACCAGTTATTCTGGGAAGGCCATTCCTGAACACCTCGGGAGCTGTCATCTACGCCAGCGCTGCGAAGATCAACTTCAACATCAAGGGGAGGAAGGAGACGTTTTCCTTCAAGAACAAGATTACACAAATCCCAGAGCAACCCCAACATGAACAAAGGAAGAGGACCAACAGGAGGAACAAGTAGAACAAGAACAACCAAGGATGGACCGAATCAGCTAAGATGGTCACTGCAGTTCAAGGAGGTCAAGATGGTCGACTCAAGTCGCCCTTCCTGAACAAGAAGGACGACCCAGGTATGCCAAGCATTGAGTGCTCAATCAATGGATACTCCTTTCAGAAGGCGCTCTGCGACACTGGATCAGGCGTCAATATAATGGCCACAGTCACCTATCAGCTCTTGTACGGGACCATGCCCTTAAAACCAACATAGACTCAGCTCCAGATGGCAGATCAGACATCCCGAAAGGTCGAAGGTATAGTAACCGATGTCCCTGTTAAAATTAACGGTCATTTTGTCCATACAGACTTTCAGGTCATTGACATGGGAGACGACAAGTACGATCCACCCATCATCCTAGGAAGACCGTTCCTAGGCACCGTCAAAGCAATCATCTACATTGGAACCAGAGAAGTCCATATGCATTTCCCCTCTGAGAAGGTATGCCGCTACTTTAATGACCCTAACTATATAGTTGAAGATTTTAAGCAGGTCAGGACAAGAAGAAGGCGACGTAACCATAACCAAAGGAGGCAAACCATCAAGGACGTATGGGCAGACTATGAAGGAGAGGTCATAAGGCCCGAGGATACACAACAGGAGACCGAAGCACCAAGTCGGGTATGGAAAGCGAAGACAGTTACACAAGAAGAGGAGGCGCTGCCGGAACCACCGTCTACGCCACCCAAATCCCAGGACAACTAAGAAGAAAAGAAGTCCTGTTCGGAGGACTTAAAAACACCGAACGCCGTGCCAAGAGGTAAACTTGGTAGTTATCATTTTCCCTTTAATTATTACTCAGTTAATCATGTTCATTCTATCTAAAAAAATGTTGAAAACAGTAAGCCCCATGTGAGTATGCGAGTGGCATAAAACCCATAAGTACATTCACTGTGGTGGCATAAAAAAATAATATATTTTTTCTGTTGTATAAAAATGAAAATAAAAATAGAGAGTGACATTTATCAAGGAAGCTCAAACGTGATAAAGGCTAGATATTTATGCTAACGCTTAATCAAGTTCCATGAAGCTTTGTTGTCTATTTGAGCTCCACAGAATTCAGGAAGACTAGCAGATGGAGGACATCCTAATCGTTGTCAGGGTGCTGCCGACATTCAAATACACCTCTGCACCTGCTAGCTACATCAGAAGAAATTACGTCAAGATCCAGCTTGGGGTAGAGCACCCCCATTTATCCCGATAAGTATTTTTATCTACATTTATACCTATGCTTTATTAAAATAAAAAGATGCATAATCATGAAAACCCAAATAAATATTTTGTGTTTATATATATTTGCTTAGTTTAATAAATAAATAAAGTAGCTATGCTAAACTGAATCTTGAAAATAAAACTCTAGCATGGATATGATGAATGGTTGCTCTGCCTAATTTTCAAATTTGTTCTCTCTCTAGTTTAGACATAACTGTTATAATTTAAAACTGGCTCTAAACCTGAACTAGTGGGAAGAGAACTTGATCTGAAGTCTAAGTTGTTAGCGGATATGATATGGGAAGGTTGAGCTGCTGTTTATCTGTTCCTAGAGATGCTAGAATTCTGGAGAATTTTATCTTTAAAAATCTTTAAAATGTTGCATGATGAGTTCCTGTATGATGAGAGTTTAAATTCCTACCACAGCCATATATACATGCTTGTTAGAATAAGAGCCGCACTTTTACTACTTACTGCTTATGGGCATTGAGTGTGGTCAAGCTGTGTAGACCCTTAGGAACTTGTCATGTGGTTAAAATCAAGATTCACTTGCACGTTCACTCATACATGCTGCTTCTACTCCGGAAGTACGCATCCACATATATCCACTCATTTCCATCTCCAGATTCACCCAAAATTATTCTACTCCTGACCCGGGAGAGAATAGCCAAAAACATTATCCCATTCCTGTTATTCCCTGTGAACTTAATGCTCAAGTCATTTCTACTACCACTTGCTATATTTTCAAAAGAGGGAGATTGCTCTAAAAAAAATATAAATACGAGGAAATAAAAAGGAGCAAGTGCTCGGAACCTCGAAGAAAGAAAAAGTGAGACGAGAGGTAAAAATGGACAAGTGTCTGACAGTAGAATTAGGGGTACAAGATACCCACCTGAGAGAAAAAAAAAGAAGAGAAAAAAAATAGAGCATCTCATTCCCGTCAAAAGTTTTAAAAAGCAAGAAAGGTATGTATTCCCTCAAAAAGAGCATTAGACTTTTGTTATCACCACACATGCACATCTTGATTTGACTTATTGACTTGTTTCTCTGGATCCATGGTTTGACTATGCAATAAATGTTCTATGAGTATGTATACTGTATCTCCCACCTATGAGCTCCAGATATCAAAGCCTTATTAGAGTAGGGTGAGAGAGAAGGCAATGTCACTACGCCTTATACCATAAATACCACATACTTTGAGAGAGAAGGCATATACCATTACTGCCTTGGTAAGGATCCAGAAATACCACAAAAGAGAGACCCGAGAAAGTCATACAAGGAATCTCTGAGTTTTATTTGAAAATTTTGCAAAAACTCCAGAGCTATAGCTGATCAAGAATAAGAGACATGGCGTTTGACTAGACCGTTCTATCTTTTAACCACTCAAGATGCAGGTGACGGTTGCAAGCCCCATGGTGAAAGGTAAAATGAGTAAGTTTTAAGTCTTGACAGTTTACTCTAACTCAGGGATGAGACCTTATTTGAAAGCATATGTACCGTCAACGTTCAAAGGCGTTGCAGCAACTTCTGATCCATAATGAGTCTATCCTTGCTCAGGGACGAGCAAGAGGTAAGCTTGGGGGAGTTAGTTGACGGTCCTTAAGTACCAAATATAGTTATCAAATAAATAAAGAAAAGGATCCAAATGCAACCAACACCTAGACTTAGGGTTTTATCTGACAGTATTCCATGAGTTTTGGTGTTTGTCTGTTTCTGCAGGGGGTTATCAGAAAATACGGAGGAAAGGCCCACACGTCGGGTTTACATAGAGATAATAACGTGTTCACCGATTTTCTATCATCTAGAAGACTCCAGAAGCCACGAGATCGAACGGGAGGCCGAACGGGCCCAGAGGCAGGGCGCCCGCCCTGCTCCCTAGGGCGCCCGCCCAGGCCTGAGAGCCAATCAGGCTCCGTCTCGCGGATTATGCTCCACCGACCTAAGGGATCAAGGAAAACCGTGCGATTAATGTCAGTTTGATCCGACGGCCCACGTTCACTTGAGGGGGCTATATAAGCAGGACCCCTGGCCCCTGGAGGAGGCACTCCCTCATTCTCAATTCTTCAAACCCTAATCTCAGGAGGCGAGTCTCTGATCAAGCCCTAGAGCCACCACATCAACTAGATCTCTAGTATAGCATAGCTACATAGGATTAGAACTAGAAGGAGTCAATCTTCGATTGGTTTCCGGATCTGTCAAGAGGATTCTTGGTAATTCCTTTACTGTTCTTCATTGTTCATCTTTGTTCTTCAATATTATGAATACAACTTTGTTCTATTTCAATATATTGATTATGACTATGCTCTACTTGATTATATTTGCGATTATATTGTTCTTAGTTTATCGTAGTTATACGGTTGGCTTAGTTAGATTGGAATTATATACATGTTTAGGATCGTATAGCGTTTATCCATCGGATCCATGGGTAAATGATAAATATTGTGCAGGCGTGGTTCTTAGACCATCTTTATCTGCGATTGCACCTTATATGCCGGATCATGGGGTGGTCCGCGATGGTGACAGCTTCGTTGGTTCTTATATAGTCCCCCTCCCGTGTGTAAGGCAGGCAGAGCAACATTATTACGGGGGAGTGATTGCTATGTTTCTCATCTTCCTTGATAATATCACTATGCATGGGCGTAGTCCTTTCTCGCAATGATTGCCAAGTGTACTTGCACTAACTATGACATGCTAGACTTTATAGTTAAGAATAACTTAGGAAATATCCTTGTAGTTCGTCCTAATACCATGCTAATGACTTGCTAGAATATCTGTTGAGGTGCTTATCATTATTATATGTGGCTAGCTGATCAGATTAATTATCTTTGTCACCATTCATACTTTATCTATATTTTATGTGACACTTACCCCTGTATGCAAGAGATAGATGAATGCTCTCACTTATACATGCAATGATTGATACTCATTCCTATATTCCATTCCATAATCAACATTGATGTTAGTAATCCCTTCCCAGTGGTAAAAATATAAATAACGATACCTGGAATACTTCCCGGTTAAAATGCTACATCGGTATTAATCTGTGCGCTTGCAGATCTTATTTATTATTTATTTAGAAGAGCAGTTGCATATTTCAATACCGCGTCTCTCATGTCATGCTGGGGATGACAACTTGGCTTAAGTGGCATGAGGGATAGGTTCGGCATTTTTGGCGCCGTTATCAGAATTAGAAAACTAAGTCTACTTTTGGTAATGACGTTAAGAATGCCCAACACATTCTTAAATGGCTTCATAAATGAACTAGTCTATGTTAATCAACCTCCCGGGTTTGAAGACCCTAGATATCCTAATCATGTTTATAGGTTGTCCAAGGCGCTATATGGGCTCAAGCAAGCCCCTAGAGCGTGGTATGAGCGCCTCCGGGACTTCCTCATTGAGAAGGGCTTCACCATTGGGAAGGTCGACACCACACTATTCACTAAGAAGTTTAATGGGGAAATCTTCATTTGTCAAGTGTATGTTGATGATATCATCTTCGGATCAACAAATGAAGATTATTGCAAGGAATTTGGTGAATTGATGTCGAAGGAGTTCGAGATGTCAATGATTGGTGAACTCACATTCTTCCTTGGTTTTCAAGTCAAGCAAATGAGAGAAGGGATTTTCATCTCTCAAGAAAAGTATACCAAGGATCTTCTCAAAAAGATTTAAGATGGAAGAATGCAAACCAATCAAGACCCCAATGCCATCAAATGGACATCTCGACCTAGATGAGGGAGGTAAATCGGTTGATCAAACTCTCTACCGTTATATGATTGGTAGTTTGTTGTACCTTACCGCATCTAGGCCCGATATCATGTTTAGTGTGTGCATGTGTGCTCGCTTTCAAGCTTGCCCTAAAGAACCTCACTTAAGTGCCGTAAAAAGAATCCTAAGATACCTTAAGCACACCCCAAGCATTGGTCTTTGGTACCCCAAAGGAGCTAGATTCCAACTAGTTGGCTATTCCGATTCGGATTATGCCGGTTGCAAAATTGATAGAAAAAGCACATCCGGAGGGTGCCATTTGCTTGGGAGGTCTTTAGTATCTTGGTCATCTAAAAAGCAAAATAGTGTGGCTTTGTCCACCGCCGAGGTGGAATACATTGCCGCGGGGGCTTGTTGTGTACAAATCTTATATATGAAACAAACCCTCCTAGACTATGGAATTGTTCTTGAAAAGGTGCCACTTTTATGTGATAATGAAAGTGCCGTTAAAATTTCTAACAATCCGGTACAACACTCTCGCACCAAGCACATTGATATCCGCCATCACTTTCTAAGAGATCACGTCGCTAAAAATGATATATCACTAGAAGGTGTAAGAAGTGAAAATCAATTAGCGGATATCTTCACTAAACCTTTGGATGAGGCCACCTTTTGTAGGTTGAGAAGTGAACTCAATGTGCTTGATTCTAGCAACTTTAAAAAATGAGCTTGTGTTGTCCCTTGCATTGCATTGTATAATATGCCATGTTTATCTTATCGCAATGCATCTAGGGCTTGGCTAACACGGTTAGATAACCCTCCTTTGGAGGAGTGAAGAAGCCTAACCGTGGATCAAACTTGACAAGCAATCTAGCTTTACTTTCTTGTATTGCATTGCATATGCATGGTTGTTTTTTGTCGTTTCTCTTCGGTTTAGCTTTGAGCAACCTCTGTGTTCGTCCATGGGTAGAGAGAGCATTTTGACGCTCCTAAGGGTTCAAAAACTCTATTGCATGGCCATACGTTGCTCCTCGGGTGTTTATTGCCTATTTTCTTAAAAATAATACTAGCTTAAGGCAATCTATTTTGAAAAACTTGAGGGTTTGAGTGAGGTCACTCATATCAGGTTCCAATTGGTGTTTATTTGTGTCTCTTTGAATTGGAACTTGATTGGGAGAAGTCGCGTCGAAGTTCAGAATGAAGAAGGGTGAAAAACTGTGACCGCACGCTGGACCGGACGCTGCACCGGACGCAGTGATGCTTCACCACCGCGTCCGGTCCCGGCGACCACCAGCGCGTCCGGTCATCTAGAAGACCAACTCCTGATCTAGTGACCGGACGCTGCACCGGACGCGCTGCTGTTGACCACCGCGTCCGGTCCCGGCATCCACCACCGTGTCCGGTCATTCGCGATGACTTTCCCGAGTACCCCTCGACCGGACTCTGTCCGCGTCCAGTCAGTCCTAACCGGACGCGTCCGGTCGCTCCAAGTGCTTACTGGAGTGTGTCGGACGCTGCACCACCGCGTCTGGTCAAATCGACCACCGTGTCCGGTCATCGCGTGACGAGCGGATCTAACCCCTCATAAATTTCTTCATGGCGGTTCGTCGTTTTTCAATTTTTCCTCGCCCGTGCCCTAACCGTCGCCGTCGTTTCGCCGTCTCGCCGCCTTTTCGCCGAAGCTCGCGCCTCCACCGCCCCCTGCCCTCTCCGGTGAGCCGTGCCTCACCACCACCGCGCTGCTCCACCCCAGCTTTGCCCGCGCAGCGCCGCCGCACAGCCCGCAGTCGCCAGCGCCGCCGTTTTGCCCTAGCCTGCCGCGCCTGCACCACCACCGCCGTCGTCCACTCTGCCGCCGGTGAGCCGTGCCCACAGTCACCTGCGCCACCTCCGGCCGGCCCTTGCCCTGCCTCGCGATCGTCTTCGCTCTCGGCCATCGCGCTTCGCCCTAACCCTAACCCTAGGGTTCGCGCCGCGACATCTCCTTCGTTCATTGTTGAACATTCTTTGCCGCGTGACATCTTCATTGCGAGGTTTTACGCATCTCCTTGATACTCGTGTTAGGGTTTGCCGAATTTTCTTTATCGTTATCCTAATTATCTCGTGTTTCGGCAAATCAGAGCTTGTTAGGCGTATTCGGGAAGTCTCGCAAACTAGGTCACCTCACCTTTTCACCATCTACTCATCGATCCGAGGTAGCTATTGCATTTCGATTCATGTCTTTCCTTATATGCTTGCTATCTCTAGGGTTTCGCACCTAGTAGTTTATATATGTTTCTTATAGTAGATCCATCTATTCCGTCTTTTCAGCGAGTTTGTCGGTGTGTCGGGGTGATCATAGTCCAGTTGCTGAATCTGAGGTCAAGCCTGCGTATACGGATTGAGGCCAAGCCTCTCGAGTGTCAGTACACCATCTTTCAGAGGCTTTCCGATAGTGTGACAGCATGGTTCGTTGCAAGAACGCTGGTGGTGCTCCTAGTGACGGGGATGACAGTCCTCCTCGTCTGTCTGAGGTTGCGCGTGGAAAGCGCATCAAGATCATGGCCAGAAAGAAGAAGAAGACCCTTACCGATGCAGAGATCGCTCAGGCAGTTGCAAATGCAGCAGAGCAGGAAGAGAGGGGAGGCAGGAGCAGTGGTATACGCATTGGCGAGCGTCGCTTTCATCTTGAAGGTCGACAGCTTGGTACAGAGGCTACAGATGCCACTGAGGGCACAGAGGGCACAGGGGATGCAGATGCTATGTCAGTTGATCCACCTACAGAGGCTCCAGAGGGGACAGAGGAGCAGCCAGCTCAGACTCCACCGCGTCGCCGCTCCACACGCACACGAGCTCAGGTGACTCCTAGGCCAGAGGGCCAGCGTCGTGGAGCACGTCCACCTCCCAGGGCTAGAGGTTCACCCCTGGTCGAGCACTTTGACTTGAGGGGTGCTACAGCACGTCAGGAGCAAGGCTTGAGGTTCGTTGAGGTCAGTCGGTGGTTCCCACCTCAGAGGGACTCCAGAGCTTCAGAGGGTTTCTATACTCCTCTACAGGAGGATTTTTACAGAGCTTATGTTGACAGTGGCATTGCTTTTCGACCACAGAGGGTCTGTCACCTTGAGTCACTTGTTGAGGTTGTGGGTGAGCAGCTTTGTCCGGACCTGTCCTTTCTGTTGGGCTTGTCAGATTTTCTTGGACGGATAGGTGCATACAGCGGCACATGGGTTAGAGAGTTCTATGCTTCACTATGGATTGATCCTGCCCATGAGTTCATACACTTTGCATTCTGAGGCCGCGACCACAGGCTGTTCAACACTAGAGTGCGGGAGCTTCTCAGACTCCCAGCTTCAGACACGAAGATTCATCAGCTCTGCTTTGGTCAGACTCCTCCACCCAGACGCCCTCACGGCGGGACAGTGCCACCTACAGATCTGATTCGACCCTGCTTCCGTGAGCCTTTTGGCGAAGGGTCTCATCGCACTCCTGCCAGTTTGACACCGCTAGCCGGAGTCCTGGATGCTATTGTCAGGCGCACTCTTCTTCCCAGGCTTGGCTACAGAGAGGGATTGACTAGGATGCAGCTATGGGTTGTTCACCACCTCCTCTCACACACACCTTTTGACATTTGGGATCTTATGCTCAGTGAGATGGAGGACACCCTGGCAGAGGGCTTCAAGGGACATCGTCAGCTGCCCTATGCTCACTGGATTTGCTTCATCATCAGATCTGCCCTTGAGCTTCCTGCAGAGATCAGAGCTAAGATATCCGATACTACAACCGCTTTTCCTAAGTATGATATCCGTCAGCTTTGGGCTTCAGTTACAAGAGAGCAGGCCCCAGTGCCAGGACAGCGCGAGAGACCTGAGGTACCAGAGACAGCAGCTGAGTAGGATGCCACTGTTGAGGGGCTTGCTGAGGCAGAGCATGTAGATCTTGATGCTCAGCCTGCTGATCTAGCTGAGGATGAGGCCTCTGACAGCACTGACGAGGACTATCAGCCCATCCCTAGGTATTGGTCTCCTCGGCCTCACGACCACAAGGCCGGTGGCTCTGGTTCAGCCTCCCGCTCAGATCCAGCCATGGTGGCTATTCTTGAGAGGCTGACCCAGGCACAGGAGCGACAGGAGCTGTAGATACAGAGACAGGCTCAAGACACAGCTGCAGCGTTTGCACAGATACAGGGTCGACAGGACGAGTTCTAGAGACAGCAGCTTGAGATCTACCGCCAGCAAGTCGAGATGCAGCGTCAGTAGTATGAGATGCAGTGACAGAGTGCAGCTAGCCAGCAGCAGTATTTGGACCTTCTGCGTCACCTAGTCACAGTTGGGGTTCCTCCACCTACTTCTGTCCTGACTCCAGCTTTATAGTTCAGTGGTCCATCGAGTCAGGGACAGCAGAGCTTTTAGTTCACCTCTCCACAGCAGCAGGTTCCCCAGTCATTCCAGTCCCCGAGCTACACGCCTATTCAGACGGGGTTTACTCCTTCAGACCAGCCTCGCCCTCACCTACTGACAGGCACACCTTTCGGTGATTTCAGTGCCACATACAGCGAGTTGACTGGTCAGCCGACGCCCTCGCACACTACCTTTACTACTTCTTCAGGGTTGTCAGCTTCAGAGGCAGCTGTTCCTCCTATGACAGGGACGGGCACTACAGAGATAGTTCCTTCGTCAGTTGCCTCGACTGATCCCCCAGCTATTGGCTCACTACAAGCTCAGGTCATAGAGACTACTCCACTTGTTGCTACTACGTCAGTACCTGTTCCTGTTGCTCAGACCCAGATCGCTTCATAGTCGCGTGCTTCTTCAGAGGGTCAGCCAGATAGCTCTGATTCCGAGGGAGACACTCTACACTTCGTGATTACTCCGCGCACCTCGACACCCGACACGACTCCGTCTGTTCCCCCGTCCGATCCTTAGACTAGTTTTTGGCGTTTGATGCCAAAGGGGGAGAGAGAGTAGTTTCAGGGGGAGTTTTGATAGAGGGTTTTCGTTTTTTTGTGTGCTACATTCATGCATCATGTTTACTTTACAGTCATTGCATGTTTACTTTACAGTCATTGCATTCGTGTGACATGTGGTCGTGTGAGATACTTTGAGTCTAATGGTTTATCTAGTCACTGTTTTAATTCATGTCACTTGGTTGATTATAGCTCTAAGGTTGTGCTTCCGTGCCTTACTCTGATTTCTTATGAGCTATATCTTTATGTGTACTAACGCTTTATGTCTTATCTTATGAGTACACACTCTTGGCTTGGGGCACATAAGCAATTCCTAACCCTTTGTGCTTATTGCTTTTTGCTTATGTGAACCAAGCATGCTCGAAAACCTCAACTCCTATCTTTTGAATCTTAGTGTTGTCATCAATCACCAAAAAGGGGGAGATTGAAAGCATCTAGGCCCCGAGAGTTGGTTTCAGCAATTGATGACAACGCTTTATTACCATGACTAACGTGTGTTTTGCAGAAACTTTGGTAAGTTAGGTCATGGAGGTGATAACTGCTTTGGGTACCATGGTATTCATGCCCCTTAATGGAAATCGTTTCGGTTTTCAAAGGAGTGACATCAAGATTAAGGACGGTTAGTTCCGGATGTCGAGGTGTTGAGTTACATTCGGAATAGTCGTTAGGATCTTCGTTTTCTCTTTTGGCCGTACTATAAAGGGGAGCATGAGCGGGTAGCTTGACCTAGGTGAGTCCTATGTTTAGGTGTGGTGCACACTTGTTAAACTTAGCACTAGGTAGTTTTAGAATAGCTCAAAGTTCAGTTGGAAGCAACTTGGTTCAAGTTGCGTCGCGTTTCGGAGAGTTTAGAGGGTTTTTCCCTTGATCGGACGCGGTTCTCGGTTTGACCGGACGCGTCCGGTCAGTTCAAAACCGCGACTGCGTTTCGGTGCTGACGACCGGACGCGGCCCTTGCGAGGACCGAACGCGGTGGTCAGAGCCGACACGTGTCACTTAAGGGAAAACATCCGATCAGACGCGACCTGGGTGTGATCGGCACGTCCGGTCACGTTCCAGTAAGGTCCTGCGATGACCGGACGCGTCCGGTCATCACCGATCGGACGCGGTCGCACGTCCGGTCTCGTTATAGTAAGCTCCCTGCACGATCAGACGCGTCTGGTCACCCCTGACCGGCGCGTTCGGTCACTCAGCCGAGATTTCAGAATTTCGACCGTTACGGCGACCGGCGCGTCCGGTCACTTCGACCGACGCGTCCGGTCATCCCGTATTTTGCTGAGTTGGCAGGTAACGGTTCGTTTCGACTGTGGGGTGTATAAATACATCCCCACCACCTCTTTTAGAGGTCTCTTGCTCATTTGATCAGCTGAGAAACACCTTTGGAGTGCAAGGGAGTGCAAGAGCTCTAGTGAGGATTGTGTTTTGAGAATCAAAGCTTGAGAGTTCCTCACTAGCGATTAGAGAGTAGCAAGTGTGCATCCACCTTCTCATTAGGCTCGTTGTGGTCAAGTGAGAGTTCTAGCTTGTTACTCTTGGTGATCGCCATCACCTAGACGGCTTGGTGGTGATTAGGAGTTTGGTGATCATCCGGCGGAGCTTGTGGATGACCCAACACATCTTGTGAGCGGTTTTGGGCGACTCACCGTGACGGAGTGTCGAAGAATCAGCCTGTAGAGAGCACTTGATCCTTGCGTGGATCAAGGGGGAGCTACACCCTTGCGCGGGTGCTCCAACGAGGACTAGTGGGGAGTGGCGACTCTCCGATACCTCGGAAAAACATCGCCGTGTTCCTTGCCCTTACTTTCAAGCATTTACATTCTCGTATTTACATTCATTGCTTGATTTACTTTCCTAGAATTGCCATGCTAGACTAGGATTGGAAACTAGGGTGCAAAACTTTTACCGGTAGAATCTCTAGGAACACAAGTAGGCACTAGGGGTGAATTCCGGCTTGTAGGATTTAATTCTTGCAATTAATTTTTAGAAAATCCCAATTCAGCCCCCCTCTTGGGCATCTTGATCCTTTCAGGTACAACTCAAAAATCATGGACCTGATCAGCGCCACACTCTCAGGGACACCATGCCACCTAGACAATCAGGACCTCCAGGTACCTGCCCTTGGACACTAGCAATTTGCAATGACTCCCCTCTGAGGTGCACTCAAACAGACCGGCTTCCGGCCTGCACCGAGCTACATGGCTTCGCGGTAAGACACCCAGGTCTGGCTAGCTAAGTGAAGGGCATGCGTTCAACATGATTAGGCAAGGCTCCATGCATCGGTCCTTAACCAACACAGACAAGGATAGATCCACACCCAAGACCTCCATATCTTGTTTCTTCACTATCGTCATCCTGCCCGGTCTCATTTCATTTTATTAACACATGGTTCTTTTCCACGATAGCAAATATAGCCAACCGTGACCAGATAGATCCTATCTTGTAGGTTACAGGAAATTACCCGCCTTCTACCGGTTAAAGCATGGCTAAGCTTCTATCCGAACCTACACTTAAATTGGATTCCAGGGATTTAAACTGGACAAAGAAGGAATATATAAGCAGCAAGTATTTTCAACCAACTCATATTACTTAATGCATCAATATATATAACACATATACTCAATTGATTTCAGAAATTAGGAGGCTTATAATGCTCCGGAGCGCCTAGAATCCGACCTAAGTCAATTCAGTTAGCTTGCACCCTTGGTGACATCTCCAGTTGTAGCTCTTGCTTAGTCCTTCCATCTTCGGGATAGGTATACCAAACACCATCTTCGGGTTTGGCTCCAACATCACATCTTTCATGTGGTGCATCTAGCGTACCTAGATGAGATGCAAGACACAAAAGTATGAATACATGGAAGTGCAATAGATAATGCATCACAAACAGTAAGCAAGACAAGCACCATGTTACACTACACATACATATACACTTCATGTTGCTTAAATAAACATCACACAACCTAATATAAATAGATAGCAAGAATTTTAGAGATGGCACACAAGTTTCACATGATCTCTGGTGTATTAATTTAATCACCACCAAAGACATGAATCACACTTAGCAAACAGATAGAATCAGGAATTCTGGGCATATAAGCAGCTGTCCAGTAAATAAATCACAACAGGAGATCCACAAGTCCAAATGACTTGCAATAAGACAATCTAGAAATATTATGAAATTATCTACATTTCATATATAATCATCACAGCATGATTCCAAAGTTTAACAGGTCGAATTTACATAAGTACAGAACCAGCTCTGCACAAAACAGAGAGCAACCAATTCTGTGACCCAACTTTGAATAGCTGTAACTCCTAAACCACTTGACCAAATGCCACCATATTTTAACAGCAGCAAGATACGTGAACTATATACAACTTTGCTATTGATAAGATCCCCATCAAACATAATTAACATGGGGTAATTTACATTGCCCCCAGAACTGTCCAGAAACTAATAATTGCAAGAAGTAATTAGTAACTTATGTTGCAAACATGTAATTGGACAAAACCAACTTTACCAACATGTCACACATGACTAATGAACACCAGAAAACATAGTGTCCACCACCAAATAAATTCTTTTAATACATTTCTTAATTTATTTGGATAATAAGGTGGTTTAATGAACATATACCAAAAGTGCACAGTAAAATCTACAAAAATACAGTGGCTTCTACGTACTATCAGTAGACTACTGTACAAATTTCATACTATTTGAACATGTATAGAAACCTCTATGGAAAATACAAAATGCTAATGCAAGAAATCATGTGAGAGCAAGATGAAACAATAAGTCACTCATACAACAACCAATTACTATGAAATTTTTACCACACATCAAACATCACTTGAGTAGCATGCTATAATGTAACACCCTAAAAATTTGTTTCTTTTGAAATAGAGCTAAAATGATTTAATTATTATTTTTGTGCTCATGAAAACATAGGAAAATAAAAATTTTTGTTAAATTAAAATTCATCTTAGGATGTAGCAACATTGTTGTGCATACATGCTAATGCATTGTGTTTTTGCATTGTTTGGTTTTGACCAAGGTACAAAATCAATTCAAACTGTTTTTTTAAAATGCGTTTGGTAGGTAATTTTCTCTCTCTGTTATACCTTTATTCCTTTTCTACAGTCAAATTCCTTGTCTCTCAGCTTAAGTTTTATTGAGAGCTTCCCAAAATATTTTCTTTGTAACCCAAATCACTCCTTTCAGTTTCTCGTCCATCAATCAATCTCTATAAACTTTTTCGGGAATTTTTCTGACTTATCTATAGCTTGTTTCCACTTATCTGTGAGCATAATCTAATTTTTAGATGCTCCAAATTATTTTATCATGAGCTCCAAATACTTTATTTGGGTTCCTCATGTTCCATAATGTCTCTGGAAAATTTTCCCGAATTTTCGGAGCTTTCGAAGTATTTTTCGCGGCTTAAATAATAATTCTGAACTTTTCTAGAATTATTTTATCCACAAAAATAATTAATTCCGAAAATAATAAATTTCTCATTTTTTTCCAATGCTCAAAGCCCATGTGCAATAATCCTAATAAATCTCAAAGGCCCATACATTTATTTACTAATGGGCTTAAATGATTACCTAGGCCTATTAGCGGAGGTGGATGGTGCAACGTCAATTAGCACCATATTGCTAGTTGACATAAAGGTGGAGAGTTTTCCTCCCTATATATACATACCTACCCCTTGGGCAAAGCACACCAAAACTACCGTAGAGGAGCCCCGAGTTTGGAAAATCTCTCGTGTAGTAAATTATATTTTCTCTTCCTTCTCTTGTCGCCGTCCGACGAAGCCACCAGGCGTTCTACTCCAAGAAGAAGAGGTATTTACTTGAATTCCACCGTCTAGATCACATTAAAAACCAGATTTTGATTTATTTTCGAAACTAGGTATTTACAAAACTGCCACTATCTTGTTTAGGCCATATCTTCTACATTTTAACTCTGATTTGACCCGTTCAAATTGCGTTATGTTCGTATTTGCGAGCTCTACATGTTGGTAGTACTGTACAGTAGGTTTGGAAATTTTAATTTTCGAGTTTATATTAAAGTAATTATTTATCTATAGGAAATCTTAGAAAATTCATAACTTTCACGTTTTAAATCCGAATTTCGTGATTTTTACGTCTGTGTGATCGTAGTAACATGTAGAAGAGATTTACAAACTTTTTATACTGTTTTGCTACTGTTGGTGTACTGTTTTAATTATGTCTATTTGTTTGATTCGTGTATGATTGCTCGGATGATTGTGTGTTGATGCTTGATGATCGAGTATAGACGGTGAGCAGTTTCTTAACGATCAGGAGTATTATTTTGAGCCAGATCATCAGGAAAGCTTTGATCAAGGCAAGTATAGCATGGGACCATCCTTGTTATCCTATTCACTATAATCATAATACATATGCATGTGTCCTCCTTGACAACCGTAGACATTATAACCTAGCTGTTGATACCCTGAATCCTTGTTGCCTATGGGATTTGCATTGGGTAGCTGTTGCTAGTGCTTAATAATAAACCATGATCTTGTAATATGACTAATGAATTGTGCAATCACCCATTAAGATGACTCTATTACTGTTAAAGGGTGCTAGAGCATTATGTTGTTTTTATGTTGCTCTAGTTTCTCTCCGTAAGGACTTATCTGTAAGTGATAACCGGGATTGATAGTACAGCTGTGAGGGCTATATGGCTCTGGCTCTAGTTGTTTAAGAGACCTTTTCTAGCTTGTTAGTGGTTACCGAAAGGCGCAAGAGGGGTCATGTCTAGTATGGTCTTGGCCTACCAAGGTGGGTGCAGTCTTTTGTAAGTCACTCCTTGGAGGGAGGTTCATACTTTCCAATTGAGAATCCTTAGTGGCCCTAACTTGTTAGACAAACTTTTAAATGGCTTTATATGATTTCCGGTGTTTTGGGGAGTCGCGAACCCATGCATTTGGAAGTCATGACTCACAGTGAAAGTGTACAACTCTGCGCAGAGTTAAAAACTGGTATACTAGCCGTGCCCACGGACACAGGCGGCCTTGGGGATTCTTACAGAATAAATGATCACCATTGATATATCATGCTTATTATGGTTGATATTATTATGCTTACGTTAATTGCTATTTCATTATTCTTATTACAATTGATCATTGGTTCATTAAAGGGAATTGGAGTACCCTGATGCTACTCAATTGCTAAGTAAATGATGACTAAAAGCTAAACGCAGTCAAACAGTGTCTAGCCTTTTGTGCCTCATGAACCCCAGGATATATTTGTTGAGTTCGACATGGACTCACTCTTGCTATTTCCCACCCCTCAGGATAGTCTCTGGAGTTATTAGGCTTGTGATCAACCAGTCAGTTTATTCCTGGAGTGAAGTCTACACCCGGTGTTTAGAGTTGTCTTTCCGCTGTGTTGCTCTTTAAGGTATATTTTATACTATTGTGTTATGTATATTAAGCATTTGTCTCTTGATATTACACTTATCTGTGGCTATATGTGAGATTTGACTCCTTTATTTCACATATAGTGTATGTCTGGTTTTTTTCCTTAAAACCGGGTGTGACATAGTGGTATCAGAGCAATGCTGACTATAGGATGCAAGCCTAGTTAGAAATTAGTCGTGTCAAGGTTTTGAAATTGCTATAACAATCCTTGTTCTATAAAACCTTGGTATTTTCTTCTATACTATATCCTTACCTTGTTATTCATCTCCACCTTGTTGCTTATTTTATAAAGTCTTATGCTCATCCTATTCCTTGATTTGGTATGCTTTTAGAACCTCATCTTACCATCTTCTTGTGTTATCAAAAGAGGAACATTAGGATCATTGCCTTTAATATGAAGAAAACGATAGCATGGCAAGTTGAGTCAATGTTGAGTTGTGCTCCTATATTGCCTTGTTGAATTGTCATTATGCCTATGCTTGTTTTGGATCTTTGTAATGATTGCAATGAATTTGTGGATCCCACAATTTCATTTAGATATAGGCTTAAGATATAAGGATTAGTGAATAAATAGTCGGGTTGGTTTTGTTGTTTCTGCCTTATCCTGTCTTTTCGGAGCAGTCTGTCTTCTTTAGCTTATATCTCTGTTCTTCGATGACCAAAAATCATGGAAATTTTCTGGACAATAGTAGACTTCAACATGTTTCTCTGACCGCAAGAATCACCCTCATAGCTATTCTGGGTTGGGAGTTATGAAAATCACAAAATGATGAATCTGTGCTGTCTGAAACCTGGAACAGAATCTGTTATGTGCTGTTTTCGACCAAGTTAGTTGCAGAATCTGGGAAAGTGTTCTATAAGTCAGTTGTAGAGAATTTGATAAACTTTCCAATGGTATAAGGTGCAACCTAATTGGATTAACAGAACTGGAGAAATGGATGTTTTACTGCGCTGCTGTTTTTCTGCTCGCAAGGAATTTCAGATTACTTGTTCTTGTTTATACACACGAGTTTTTATTGGATATCAGAGGGTCATCATGATAGTATATCCATTGAGAAGAAGGTTCAGGCTACTCTTTTGTTTCCCTAGTTGATATTTTCTTAAGGAGGGTAGTCAAGGTGAAGAGTTCGGGTGTCTATGTGGTTGGGTTTCTCTTACCCCTCATGCTATCAAGTCTTATCTTGTCATCTCATGAAGTTGCACTTAGGAATGTTAATAATGACTAAATCTTAAAGTATTCATGTTACAAACAGATGGTTAATATTCGGAGAAGTTCTTCACACGGTGACCAAAGGAACTCTACCAAATCATCTAATCCTCCGCCAGCAACAAATTTTTCAACTATGGAGCAAGCTTTGACAACACAGACTCAATTGCTGCAGACTCTAGTTCAACATGTGGTGAATAATCAGCATCAAGCACCATCTATTAGTAAGCGTGGTGAATTTATGATGGGACACCCGCCGACATTCTCTCATGCGAGTGATCCACTAGAGGTAGATGATTGGCTTAGAGCTGTGGAGCGACATCTTGACATAGCTCAGTGTGATGACCATCAAAAGGTGCTTTATGCTTCTGGACAACTGTATGGTGCTACTCTAGATTGGTGGGAATCTTTCTAGGATGGACGTACTGATAATGCTTCTTAGATAACCTGGTAGGAGTTCAGAGGTAAATTCAAAGCTCACCACATTCCCAAAGGGTTGATAGAACTTAAGCAGGATGAATTTCAGGATCTAAAGCAAGGACCTATGTCAGTGTGTGAGTATCGTGATCAGTTCACTCAGTTGTCTCGTTATGCTCCTAATGAGGTGAGAGAAGATGCAGATAAGCAACATCTTTTTCTCAAGGGAATTTATTATGATCTCAGGTTACAACTAAATGGCCACACCTATCCAAAATTCCAAGCTTTGGTGGACCGTGCTATTGTGCTTGATGATATGCGCAAGGAGCATGATAGGAAGAGAAGGAAAATGCAACATCAATCTGTAGGTAGCAACACTTGTCTCGGTTTTGCTGCACAACCAGAGTATCAGTCACACTCTATGCATCTACTTGGTAGTACAAATCTGGATCAGTACCAATTTCCGCAACCCAATAATGACGTGCATTACTTTAATTCTCAAGAACCATGTCTGTCACCTCCGATTATTAATACCAGTGAAGAAGGTCATGGTTGTGGTGAGATCGAGCACTATGAGAACAATTGTCTAGAGGAGCTTACTAAGAGTAATTACAGCCAGAATCAACAACATCAAGAGCCAGAACAAAGTGTCCATAATCAGGAGGTGCAAAGAAATAAATTGAATCGAAAATATATCCAAGGAAGGTTGAACAATGTGGATGTGGTTACCATTTACAAAGCTAAAGAGGTTGTTTTCGGCTATATTGGTGCAGGCTCAGACACTGCTATGGTTTTGTTTGACCCTAGGGCTACACATTCATTCATCTCTCGCAAATATGTAGAAGATCATAAGATAACCATGCTTCCAATGAGGAAATCGGTGGTAGTTAACTCTCCAGAAGGAGAAAAGAAGGCCAACCGCATATGCCCAAAAGTTAGTCTTGACATAAAGGGGGTGAAGTTTGAGGCAAATCTTATTGTTCTGGAGTTAATGGAAATAGATGTTATCCTTGAAAAAGGTTGGTTACTTGCTTGCAAAGGAGTGGTTAATTCTGCCCAACATTCGGTGCTTCTAACCACACGATCAGGAGAAAGAATTGAGTATGTAGGTGTTCAACCAGCACCTGAGGAAGACGAGAATGACCAATTAGAAGGTGGTTACACTGAGGGTAGCAAAGCGGATCATGAGTTTACAAAAGTCATAGAAGAGGAACAAATGACTTTGGAGGAGCTTAATATGGGAGATGATCATGCTTACGCAGATTAGCTAGCGAGGATCTTAGGAACTGTCTCATGATTCTCATTGAAAGATGTAACATAGAAAAATGAGGATCGAATGAAGACAGAATGTCACTATCTCTTTTATCATCATCTTTCGAATCTCGAGGACGAGATTCATCTTAAGGAGGGTAGAATTGTAACACCCTAAAAATTTGTTTCTTTTGAAATAGAGCTAAAATGATTTAATTATGTATTTTTGTGCTCATGAAAACATAGGAAAATAAAATTTTTTGTTAAATTAAAATTCATCTTAGGATGTAGCAACATTGTTGTGCATACATGCTAATGCATTGTGTTTTTGCATTGTTTGGTTTTGACCAAGGTACAAAATCAATTCAAACTGTTTTTTAAAAATGCATTTAGTAGGTAATTTTCCCTCTCTGTTATACCTTTATTCCTTTTCTACAGTCAAATTCCTTGTCTCTCAGCTCAAGTTTCATTGAGAGCTTCCCAAAATATTTTCTTTGTAACCCAAATCACTCCTTTCAGTTTCTCGTCCATCAATCAATCTCTATAAACTTTTTCGGGAATTTTTCCGACTTATCTATAGCTTGTTTCCACTTATCTGTGAGCATAATCTAATTTTTAGATGCTCCAAATTATCTTATCATGAGCTCCAAATACTTTATTTGGGTTCCTCATGTTCCATAATGTCTCTGGAAAATTTCCCCGAATTTTCGGAGCTTTCGGAGTATTTTTCGCGGCTTAAATAATAATTCTAGACTTTTCTAGAATTATTTTATCCACAAAAATAATTAATTCTGAAAATAATAAATTTCTCATTTTTTTCCAATGCTCAAAGCCCATGTGCAATAATCCTAATAAATCTCAAAGGCCCATACATTTATTTACTAATGGGCTTAAATGATTACCTAGGCCTATTAGCGGAGGTGGATGGTGCAATGTCAATTAGCACCATATTGCTAGTTGACATGAAGGTGGAGAGTTTTCCTCCCTATATATACGTACCTACCCCTTGGGCAAAGTACACCAAAACTACCGTAGAGGAGCCCCTAGTTTGGGAAATCTCTCGTGTAGTAAATTATATTTTCTCCTCCTTCTCTTGTCGCCGGCCGACGAAGCCACTAGGCGTTCTACTCCAAGAAGAAGAGGTATTTACTTGAATTCCACCGTCTAGATCACATTAAAAACCAGATTTTGATTTATTTTCGAAACTAGGTATTTACAAAACTGCCACTATCTTGTTTAGGCCATATCTTCTATATTTTAACTCCGATTTGACCCGCTCAAATTGCGTTAGGTTCGTATTTGCGAGCTCTACATGTTGGTACTACTGTACAGTAGGTTTAGAAAATTTAATTTTCGAGTTTATATTAAAGTAATTATTTATCTATAGGAAATCTTAGAAAATTCATAACTTTCACGTTTTAAATCCGAATTTCGTGATCTTTACATCTGTGTGATCGTAGTAACGTGTAGAAGAGTTTTACAAACTTTTTATACTGTTTTGCTACTGTTGGTATACTGTTTTAATTATGTCTCTTTGTTTGATTCGTGTATGATTGCTCGGATGATTGTGTGTTGATGCTTGATGGTCGAGTATAGACGGTGAGCAGTTTCTTGACGATCAGGAGTATTATTTTGAGCCAGATCATTAGGAAAGCTTTGATCAAGGCAAGTATAGCATGGGACCATCCTTGTTATCCTATTCACTATAATCATAATACATATGCATGTGTCCTCCTTGACAACCGTAGACATTATAACCTAGCTGTTGATACCCTGAATCCTTATTGCCTATGGGATTTGCATTGGGTAGCTGTTGCTAGTGCTTAATAATAAACCATGATCTTGTAATATGACTAATGAATTGTGCAATCACCCATTAAGATGACTCTATTACTGTTAAAGGGTGCTAGAGCATTATGTTGTTTTTATGTTGCTCTAGTTTCTCTCCGTAAGGACTTATCTGTAAGTGATAACCGGGATTGACAGTACAGCTGTGAGGGCTATATGGCTCTGGCTCTAGTTGTTTAAGAGACCTTTTCTAGCTTGTTCGTGGTTACCGAAAGGCGCAAGAGGGGTCATGTCTAGTATGGTCTTGGCCTACCAAGGTGGGTGCAGTCTTTTGTAAGTCACTCCTTGGAGGGAGGTTCATGCTTTCCAATTGAGAATCCTTAGCGGCCCTAACTTGTTAGACAAACTTTTAAATGGCTTTATATGATTTCCGGTGTTTTGGGGAGTCACGAACCCATGCATTTGGAAGTCATGACTCATAGTGAAAGTGTACACCTCTGTGCAGAGTTAAAAACTGGTATACTAGCCGTGCCCACGGACACGGGCGGCCTTGGGGATTCTTACAGAATAAATGATCACCATTGATATATCATGCTTATTATGGTTGATATTATTATGCTTACGTTAATTGCTATTTCATTATTCTTATTACAATTGATCATTGGTTCATTAATGGGAATTGGAATACCCTGATGCTACTCAATTGCTAAGTAAATGATGACTAAAAGCTAAACGCAGTCAAACAGTGTCTAGCCTTTTGTGCCTCATGAACCCCAGGATATATTTGTTGAGTTCGACATGGACTCACTCTTGCTATTTCCCACCCCTCAGGATAGTCTCTGGAGTTATTAGGCTTGTGATCAACCAGTCAGTTTATTTCTGGAGTGAAGTCTACACCCGGTGTTTAGAGTTGTCTTTCCGCTGTGTTGCTCTTTAAGGTGTATTTTATACTATTGTGTTATGTATATTAAGCATTTGTCTCTTGATATTACACTTATCTGTGGCTATATGTGAGATTTGACTCCTTTATTTCACATATAGTGTATGTCTGGTTTTTTCCTTAAAACCGGGTGTGACATAAAAATTTACTTCATTTGGAGCCCTACATCTGCAGTTATGAAAAAGACAAATACAACTAGCATTAAAAACCTAATTGCATTAATCTATTTTTATAGCTAAAACTTTAAACTAAAACATGCCATATTATAGATCCACTGCATAGACAATTTCATAAGGATTCTAAAAAGTCCTCATTTGCTATTTTACTACTTTTCTACTGTTTATTATGATTTTCCAAAGTTCACCCATTTAAATGTAATAATAATAATTCTAAAAAAAGAAAACATTAAGCAGAGTGAATACAAAACTTTCATCTAATTAGATAAGCCCTTATATGAAAATGCATGTGTCTAGGCATTTAAGCAATGGGACCCGGTAAAGAGTTTCTATCTCTAATTTAACCCTCCTTCAACTTCATGGAGCAGAGCCGAGGACGGACGACGGCAGGGCCAACGCCGGCGGCTGTGGTGGACTTCGGTGGCAAGGGAAAGACACTAGGGCAACCTCGAGCCCATGCGCATCCACAGAGGGATGCAGCTTGGATGGAGATGGCTTGACGAAGCCGGCCACAAACAGCGGCAGTCAGGGACCATGACTGCTCCGGCATCGGCAAATGGTGGCTCCGAGGCTCGGGGACGAGGAGGGCTGGGCGCAGCTAGGGCTGACAGAGGTGCTGTGTCTTCACACGTAGGGGAAGAGGAGGAGCAGTGCCAGTAGCGGTAGCAGCGGCGCTCCTACCTGACCCGGTCATGGTGTGTGCTCGAGAGAAGTGTGAGGCAGAGAGCGAGAGAGAATGAAAGAGCGAGAGGGAGAAGATATGGCATTGGCTTCTTCAACTCGATGTGAGGATGCATGTGCGCTATGTGTCGAGCAGCGTGCACGCGACTGCCATGCGGCGCTCACGGCCAGAGACCGGTCAGCCACGATGTTTGCCTACCCGATTCAAAATCTGAAGCCAAGGATTGAAATACCACCTGAAAAATGTGACTGAAACTCAGCATTTCTCCCTTTGTAAGTCTGAATCTATTCCATTTTGGCACAAGCCATAGTAACCAAAGTTGTAGAGCTACGCGAGCTCTCCAACTTTTCTTAAAGTCTCAAAGTCTAATTCTGCAAGGTTGGAGAGATACAAATCTCCAAAGGAGGGTACCTCAAAACTGGATTCCATAGTCCAATTGCAAGACGACTGAAACTGTCTTCTTCTCTCCTCTCAGATTCCCAAACTGAGCAAGGAAAAGCTAAACCAATTCCACAGTGTTGTAGAGCTATATGAGTACAACAACTTTGCTTAAGGGATCTAGGATTAGTTCGGCATGGTTAGGGCAATACAAGGCCACAAATTGGGGTGCATGAAACTGAAAATGAGATTGAGTTAACTCCTGGAAATAGTTAGTCTTTCCTGTTTTTGAAGCTAAATTTGAAGATCCAAATGAACTCTAAACTTGTCGAGACTTGCTTTGTTGTTTCTAACACAAAAGGTACTGCAACTCATATTAAGGGATTAAATTGAGTTACCATACAATTTTGCAAGAGAAAATGTCACAAATATGTCAACTTACTGCTGTTAATCGAGGACTCAGAAGAATTTCTGAGAGTCTAAAACAGCAGCTGATTCGATCTTGGGGTCCCAGTTTAGCTAGGTTAGAAGCTAAACTAGACCTTGGGGCTTAAGCAAAAGTTGTTCTACTTAATTTAATCTACAACTGTTATTTAAGATCCAATGTCAAAACAAGTACAGAACTCATAGTTCTACTTTGATTAATGTAACCTCACAATAAAGCTTAAATTATCCTTTTTGATCCATTGGAGCATTTTCTGGCCACTCGATCAACAGGAACCTTTCATGACTTTTGTTGTAGAGTTCATCTATAGTCATTTGGGCAAGGTTACGAGGTTTGGTTGATGACCTATATTTCCATTCACTTAATAGTGCAATTCAAGCATTTCGTAAAGCCATCGAAACAAAGACATAACTTATCATTTCATGTGACTTCTCGATTCCAAACTTCATGAAACTTTTCCAGTGATCACTATAGATAGCTATTGATGTGAGACACATGAAAGTGGTCCCAATAACATCACTCAAACATATATCTTGAAAAGGGTTATCATGTAAGTAAGGTGTTTTATCCAAATTCATGTTGAGCTCAATATCATACATTTGACTTTGACATCTTCAACACCGCTTGATCTATCATGTTTGAGCTCAAACCCATTGTTTAACTAGGGACAAACACCTGGGGTGTTACAACCCTACCCCTTAAAAGAATCTCTTCCTGAGATTCAGGGCGAAAGACTTCCACTACAACACAAACCCCCATGTTGCAACATATGCCTTCCAACGCTTAAAAAATGTGTTGCAAGTGTTCCCACCTAATCCGCTTCCGTGATTATATGCCTTCCGTACTCCTCGTCGTGTGGTAGTTCTATCCTTTTATTTTTTCCCTTCTACAATAGCCAACTGTCTCCTAGATCTAGGATCCCTATCGTGGGCTTGGAGATATTTGTGCAGGGCGACCCCGGTAGATCACGGTGCAGTGAGGAGACGAAACTTGTACGGTGGCCGGTGGAGGAGGCTGTTCTACCGCCATCACTCCACGACCCTTAGTGCCGCTGGACCGTACCAACAGGCCATGACGGGGAGAAATACGGCGGTCGCAATTAGCACAGGGAACCATATCTGCTACCAGGTATTCCGATCTCCTCTTGGTGTCCACACAAGATCAGTTTTGTTGCCCTCATCTCGTTAGATCTTGTAGACAATGCTGCCCTTCCTCCGATCAACTTCCAATCAAAGAGTACTCCCTAATTTCTACTTTTTCAATCCTTGCCGCTTAATTAATCCGTTCATGAATTGTGGTAAACTGATTATTACTGCAGCAGCCTTATACATACAGTCACCGTTCTTCTTGCAAGATTGAGCAGCGGTCTAGCAGATTAGAGATGCACTGCCTGGTACTCTTTAGAGATTGTGGTGGTGGTTTGGTACGCCACGTAATCCATAATTTTTCCTTCTCCCATAATATTTTTGTACATGATTTCTTATTAAGTTCCACATATCTCCTTGTGATTACTGTGAGTCTTAGTTATCTTTCTCGAACTTGTGTGCAGACAAGGCTAAATCTTCTAAACTTCATAGTGGGATTATGTGATATTCAACCGCTAGCTATGTGGAGTTTGAAGAACAGATCTCATAACGTAAGGTTTGTTGTCTCTATTCTGGCATTATTTAATTCGGACCATCATTATTTATTACATATACTTGCAGACTAATCTCTAGTTTAATATTGTTTCTAGCTTTTTCTTTAGTTCCACGTACAAAATCTCTCAGGCTATTTAAAAATATTCTGACATGTTTCTAATGACAAGCCAGTCTGATGTACAGGAGATAAGCCGGTCCCATGTACATTCAAGTTTAATATTGTTTCTAGCTTTTGCTTTAATTCCACGAACAAAATCTCTTAGGCTATCTGAAAATCTTTCTGACATGTTTCTAGCTAATGACAGTCCTATGTACAGGATATAAACTAGTCTGACGTACAGGAGATGAATATATTAGGCATGAGTTCATGACCCCAGACATGTGAACCTTATTCTTCTGTAATTTTAATATACACATATTTAAGTAGCACGACGTCTCTGATGGATCCTTTATGCACCTCAACCTATTTCAATTTATTTTTACTTGGTTTTATTGGTTCTAATTTGGCTCAGCTTCTTTTATAATGTCAGGGTTGTGTTATTCTAGACAAAGGGTATGAATGAAACTTTAGTTCTAGAACAGCTGCCCAGGAACAGGTATTGGCTCAGTTGTATTCGTTCTAAGATTTATAAATTCATTGGAAATCACATATTTTCCTAAATATGTTCTTAACAAATCACTTTATATTTTCACACAGGACAAATATACAATTTGTTGGATGTTCAGATGATTAAAGGATGAAGAATAAGATTCCCCTCGAGATTAGTTTTTTAGGAGTAGTGTTACACTATTGTATATTTGTTTGTAGGATAAAATTTTGTAGTTAATGAATCATTGTATACACTTACAGACTGGGTCATTTTGTTTCTATAGAATCAATTACTTAATATCAATTATTTAATATTATCTTAAGTTCCAAAGATATATTGTTTTGTGCTTGTGGCTAATGGATGTATAAGATATCCAATTAATGGATATATATATATATATATATATATAATTGTAATAACAATCCCAGAAGCATGTGGCATATTCGGCTAGCAACGCATATATATGTTGTTGCATATCCGTTGCCAGCTTGCAACACTTACTGTGGCCACATGTCCACAACACACGCCACCACAAACACCAAGCTTCGTCTAGCTCCCCTTCCACTTCCACAATGCAAGCAAGGAAAATGCCCAAAGCTCCATGGCGTGCTCTCGAGTTGCTGAGCAAATCTAGAGAGGCAAATGATTTGGGAGAGAAAAGGCAAGAGAAGAACGAGCTGCTCCTCTTGGTGCTACGGCACCATTCAGTGGCCATCGTGCTTCCTGCAGGAGCATGGTGGGAGCGTGACGAACAAGACCTCGACGACTCGACCCCTGCAGCACCTTCAAGGCTTCAACAACACTCGATTCATGAATGGTACCGCTATTAATGGATTAGCCGAGATGGTCGGAATCACCAAGATGGCTGGAATTGCCTGAGATTATTGCTGGTATGGGACGCACTTCCTTGTGTGCCTGTTTGTTCGCTGGTACGAGCTATTCCGGTCATTCCGGCGAGTACCGGAACGGAATTGATAACTATGGTCTAGTTATTAAAATGTAGGGCTCGTTGTGCTTTGTGCCTGATTGAATTTAGGGTAGGTACGCCCCTCGTACTAAGGACATTCTTGCTATCACTAGTTTATCTTTGTTGCTTAAGATTAGTTGCCCTTTCTCTTCCACTCAGCTACACTACACTTCTAGCTACCTCTGCTTGTCGTGCTATCCCCTTTCCTTTTCTGTCCATCATCCACACTACCTCCATCAACCCCATGATGCTAAACACTCCTACCTAGCCCACCTATCCATAGTTCCCAAACACACCCATCCACCTTCCTTTGTGAAAATGTAAATTTGACACTTGGTTCTAACCAAGCGAAGTGCTATACGATAGTTTTGTGCGCTTGTGAAATCCCCTTTCCTATATACACACATACGAACCGTCAACACTAGCCACAACCCTTCCACCATCTAAGCCAGTGGCCAGGCCAACAACTAATGCCCCAAGCATTAACCAGCCCACCAAATGCCCAAGGCTTAGGGACCTCCATGGTGCCACCCTGACCAACGGGCGTGCAACGCTGTCTCCCACTCCTTCAACAAAGTCACCCAGGTGGCGCAACATGAGAGGACAAATCCCTCTACCAGCTCCAAGGGCATGGGGCTCTTAGGCCCACTCATCAGCCCCCCGAGCTAGGCACCTTCATCACCCTCTTGGAACCTAGTGCACGTAGGCTATAGATTGTTGCTTCCAAACTGCCTTGTACCCGACCTTCCTCGGAATATAAGGGGGAGGTTCGCTCCCATAGAGAGGAGGACCCTTCTTCCACCCTCATTCGTTAGGAGGCTAGGCAAATGAGAGCTCAGCCAAAGAACAAAGCAACCATGTTCCTCCCTGGCAACCTAGCAAGAGCGAGGAGCGTTTCCCTTAATCATTGGGGAATCGACCTCACTATCGATGAGCCATAGGATAGCAATGGGCAACCCCTGCCAAACTCTCTTATTCATTTTAACCCCCTAATTTGGGTGCTCTCAAATACAAAGAACAACGTATTGCTAGACATAGGGCCCCGAAGGCCTGAACCAGGATACATCCTTGTGTCTTCTATTGTGTTCTTGAGTACTTGAGCCACCAAAAACCCACACTCCTAACAACTGGTGAACAATGATGCTTGTCATGGCTATGAACCTAGGACACAAACCTACCCTTTAAAATGAATCTCATCCTCGAGATTTGGATGGTCCTTCAAACAACTGCAAATGATCTGCCTTTAGTTCGTCCTCTCTTTACCAAGTGGCTTCCTCCTCTATGTGGTGCCTCCATTGTACTTTGCACATTCTGATTGTCTTGCTCTTGGTAATGCTCTTAGCTGTCTCCAAGATTTTTATAGGGTACTCTTTGTAATTGAGATCAGTCTTTACCTCTAGCTCCTCCACAGGCAACTATTCCTCTAGAACTCTTAGGCATTTCTTAAGTTGTGATATGTGGAACACATCATGCATATCGGACAACCTAGTAGGTAATTCCAATTAGTATGCCACTTCCTTATCTCAAATGTCAACTCTCTTGCCAAGACTAGGCTGACTTTAGGTTCTTCCAATTCACTTGGACCCGTTCCTTAGCAACCTTCAAGGACTCAGGCCCAAACACCAGTCTTTCCCCCGTCTAATCCCAAAACAAGGGTATTCTACACTTTATGCCATACAATGTTATGATAGGAGACATTTTAAGATGGGCTCGATAACTATTGTTATATGAGAACTTCGCATAATGCAAACTAGAGTCCAAATAGTCTTTAATCTGCAAAGCACATGCCCTCAACATGTCCTCCGATATTTGATTAATTTGATTTGCCTGACCATCGATCTGCGATTGGTAAGCTGAACTAAATCTTAGTTTAGTACCCATCAACTCATGTAACTTCTCCCAAAACCTTGAGGTGAACCGTGTGTCCCTATTTGACATAATCTTTTTAGGAACTCCATGTAAACACACGATCCATTCCATGTAGTGTTCTACCAAACAGGCACCAGTGTAGGTAGTCTTGACAAGTATGAAGTTAGCAACCTTAGTCAAGCGACCTACAATTACCCAGATAGAATCATAACCATTTTGAGTGTGGGGCAACTTCGTCTTGGTCTTCAGCTTGATAGACAGGCATGGTCAAATATACATGTGTACCCCAGGCCCATATATTTGACAGAGGGGTTCTTGTTAAATTATATATTGCTGCCGAAGAAAAGATTACTGGTGTGGTGTTGACTCAAGAAGACAGTGGTAAGGAATATGTTATTTCATACATTTGTCGCCGTCTTCTTGATCCTGAGACATGATATGCCCATATTGAGAAATTATGCTTATCATTATACTATGCATGATTCAAGTTAAGACAATATTTGCTTTCTAGCACATATGTTGTTGCTCGCTAGGGCGATGTCATCAAACACATGTTGCATCGACCAATCATTAGTGGAAGGCTTGGGTAATTGGGGATACACATTAATAGGGTATGGTTTGGCCGTTCTAGCACATGTTAATAGAGTATGGTGCAACATGTTGTTGCTTTTGGTGATTCCTTGCTGATTGTGCAACAAGTTACATGTGTTTATTAATGTTTGGAAGGATCACTAAATATTTATCTTGACAAGTGTCTTCACATTATTGGGCAATTTGCCGAATTCTAGATTCGGCATATTCCAAGGCATGAGAATTATAAAGCCAATATGCTGGCTCAACAAGCATCAGGTTATGACATCAGTGAGCACCATTTTCATGTCAAAAAAGGATCCAATGTAAAGCATCATGGCTACTAGGCTGGCCAAGTTGGCTAGGCCAATTCTAGAAGTCGGCCAGGCTAACTAGGTGGAGTCAGCTAAGCTGACTATGGGGGTTGGTCAGGCCAGTTCTCCAGGTGCAGATGCAAATTGGCCCCATTTCTTCCCTATTCACCATCCACCTGAGGTCCGATTTGAGTGATTAGAGAGCCCCCATAATTGCATATCTAGGTGATCCAAGCATCAAGGTTGATATAAAAATATTTGGTAGAGTGCTTTCAAATTTATTTTGCACAATGATGAGTTGTATCGGAGAACAACGGAAGATTTACGGCTCAAGTGCTTGGATGATGATCAGGCTAGAGTGGCCATGGGAGAAGTCTGGTATGCATCAATCAGCTCCAAAGGTGAAGTGGTTATTAAGGAGAGCTAGTCTATTGGCCTACTATGATTGTCGATTGCTTTCAGTACTACAAAGGTTTTGAAGAGTGCCAATAGTTTGGTAACGTTCAATTCATCCCTTCTCCATCGATGCATCCATTTATAAAACTATGTCTGTTTAGTGGTTTGGGGCTAGATTTTATTGGCCAAATTCATCCCCCATCATCAAAGGGGCATCACTTTATCTTGGTTGTTGCAGATTATTTAACTAAGTGGATTGAGGTTCACTATTACATATTGAGCGATCATTGTCGCTAGTTTCACTGCCATAGAAGACAAACGGGATGGTGAGATATTTCCAACATCGGTTGGATCGATAGCGAGGCCTAGAAGGAATAAATCCAGCTCAAACCAGTAGATGAAACTTCTAGCACCAACGGTTGAACCATCGATGCGGCGGTGCTAGTGGGGTTGAATTGTATCATCATTTGGAACGCCAAGCCGACTGAGATACACGTTATGGCCACTGGCCCAACATGACCGTTTGGTCCATCGGCGGTAAATTCAGCGTGAGGGATGAATGTCCCAACTTCCAACACCATCTCACCACTTCTAGTGAGAACCATCATACCTCATCTTTGAAAGTCCTATGTTTGGTGTTGGTAATTAGTGACAATACCTAGTACTAACCACATAGCAAAGACATGTGTGTAGCTATGATGTGGTTGGTGCAATGACATGGCCAAGCAAGGATCAAGCAATGGTGATGTGATCAAGTGCTTGCCATGATGGAGTTGGATGAAGGTGCAAAGCCAAATCATGGAGCTCAAGGCAAAGGTATATGATAGGGATTTTCATTTTGCATCCAAGACACCATAGAGGGTGTGGATGGCATAGGATCGATAGCCGTACTATAAAGAGAGAAATTTCCAGGGCTATTGATCACTTAAGTGCCACTAGATGAAGATTCATTTGGATATGCATTTAGATCTTGTGGTGAGCTAACTTAACGCCTCAAAAATGATTGTGAAAATGCTAACACACATACACATGGTGATGTACACTTGGTGATGTTAGCATATTTGCGAAGGCGGTGGAGTTTGAGCAGTAGAGAGGGGTTTGGGTTCCTCTCTCCCTCCCGCTCTCAGCGGGATTCAGTGCTTTTCGGGAAGTAAAACGCCTATTTTCCACTATGCCGGAGGTGAAGAAACAGAGGCAAAACAGAGTCACTAGGGTGATCGAACTCTGAACCGGACGCTGCATCGGACGCGACTGGCGTGTCCGGTCAGTTCAAGCCACGAGTAGCGCGAGGGGCAGCTAGGGTTTCTAACCGAAGCATCTAACACCTCACGGGACCGGCACGTCCGGTCAACGTGGCGTGGAGCAGCATCACATCAAAGAGCTAACTGGACACAGTGGCGCGTCCGATCACCCCTGAGTGGACACATCAGTTCGTGAGTGGGTGCTTATTGGAATCGATCGGATGCTGGCACTATGGCGTCCTGTCAGTTCAAGTAGCGCATCCGGTCACGTTGTCAGCAACGCGAATCAGTGTTGACCGGACGCCTAGGCACATCCAATCAATTTTGATCGGTGCATCTAGTCACTCTAGTGCGTGAACGAGTACTTTTAAGTGACCGTTACGATTGAACGAACGAGATTCAAAGTGAGACACATGGTGTTCATTAGGGAAGTCGCGCAGGCGCAACCGAACGCTGACCGCGTTCGGTCAGTTCGACCAGCGCGTCCGGTCTGCACGACAGCAGCAGGATCTTGTGCCTAACGGCTATTTCGTGTTGGGCTGCTTATAAATACTTGTTGGCCAGCTTTGGGGTGACTCTCTTGGACATTTTGACTCTCTAATATCCTCTTGAGTTGAGCACATCCCCTCTCACTCGTCTCCCTTGCTTGATTGCCTAATCAAAGTGAGATTGAGTGATCTCAAGTGCATTTGCTTATGAGTTTGCATCTAGTTGGCACTTGGGTGTTCTTTTGCTATGGGATTCTTATTTCTCTTGGTGGTTGCCACCACCTAGATGGCTTGGAGTAGCAGAGGAGGTCTGGCACGTGTTGGTGATTGTTCGTGGCTGGCACCAGTGAGCTTGTTGTGAGGAGTTGTTGTGGTTCCTCGGTGAAGCGCCGAATTCCAACTCTAGTGGATTGCTCATGTCGGAATATCTCACCATTTGATAGGTTCTTGTGGTGCCTTTTGAGAGGCTCGGTGTGTGATACTGATTAGCCACCGAACCATGTGGTGTAGGGGAACACAAGGGGGACTAGCGTGCCGGCAAGCACGTGAACCTCGGGATAAATCTTGTGTCTCAATTGTGTTTGATCAATTGGATTTTATCCCAGTGATTGGTTACTTCATTGGCTATCTTGGTATTCACTTTGGTTGGCTCAATCATCGCCCCTCGGTATAACATTCCAAATCCCCTCTTGCACTTACTTTGGTATCTTCTTGTTTAGCTTGTTGTTGTTCCTTTTTGTTGCTAGCTTGTGTAGTTCTAGTTATAGTAGCTTTGTAGCTTTGCTAGCTTGTGGTTTGTCTTGTGGCGGTTGTGTGAACCCAACTGTAACACCTCAGGTGTTTAGCTCCATAATTGCATTGCATTTGCTTAAGCATAAGCATGCATCATTCATGTTATTTTATGTAATTGCAACAAATGTGATTGTTTTTAGAATTTTGTTTAGCTCACATCATGTGACACTAGGGAGTTAGTGTAACTAAGGGGTAGAGTAGCCAATTATATCTCACAACACCTTAGTTATACTTAGGGTCACTCATGGAGCAAGGTTCATGTTGACCAAAATCACCAAAATGCCCTCCAAGGTGTAGTTGACCAGCATTTAGCCCTAGGATGCTCTAGTTTGACCAATTAAAAAGTCTAGCTTAGAGACCTTGCATGGAGGAGCACCCTTAAGCAAAGTTGTAGGGAATTTTGTGGGGAACAAAAGTCTCAATATGACCATCTCATGAAACTGACCAGAACATGCTCAAAAATGGCCCACAAGTCAGCTAGAGGGGCTGTCTCAACACTTTCCTAAGTCCTCAAAGTGTCCCTTCAGTTTTACTGTGGCCTACTTTGGAAGCTTGTAGTTTCCAAACTAGACCAAACTAGCTCCCACTCATGTTGACACTTTTGTAGTACTCATGTAGCTCTACAACATTGCCAACATCACCAACACCTGGTTCTAAATGGTTTAGGAGATATAGGGTCATGAAAATAGGGTTTCAGTCGGTGTCATTAACTGAAAACACATTTCAGTTTCAAGGGGCACCAGTTTGGAGATATGTAGTTTCAAATCTAGGCCGAACCAGTCCAAACTCCAATTGATAAACTTGTTGCCCTCACATAGCTCTACAAATTTGATGTTGTCATCTTGGACCGAATCGAGCTGTGTTGGAAGATAATCAGCGCCAAACTTTCACTGTCAGTCACTGTTCGACCTCATCGATTCAGTCAACGATCGCGCCTTCAGTCAGACACAGGCTGTGTCGTGGCGCTCGGGCAGAAGAGCGTCGTCGTGTGGCGTCCAAGCGCTGTCGTCGCCTCCACGTCGCGAGCCCAGGCGCGGGGTTGAACACCGAGCGGACACCTCCACCCCCTCACTCGCGCTTACTCTTCTCTCCCTCACTCTCGCTCTGACCGGGCTCATTGAGGCGGAAAACGGAGGCGCCATTGCCGCCGCAGCCGTCTCTGTGCTCGCGCGAGCTCACCGTCTCACCACTGTCCTCCAAATCCCGTTCACCGCTCCGCCAGCATCCCCTCCACCTCCTACAACCGTTGCTTGACCGGATTGTGCAGAGGTGAGGGCGAATTTCTGTTTCCGCCACCGTGAGTCCTCGCCGGCGTACTATCCGCACGGTGGCTCACCGTGGCCAGCTCCCTACAGTCACCCTCCAGTCTCCCTACCACGTGTTCTGGGTTTCGAGGCGGGTATAGAAGCCTAGGTGATGACGTTACCGGATGGGACGGCCGATACACGTCGGAACACCATCGTGCGCTACTGCGCCATGGCCACCGGTGCGGTAATCACACGGCCAGCTGCATTCGCTCCACCTCCGTCCTCGTCCTTGGCATGGAGCGGTCCGCCATATCCTCAGGAAGCTGTAGCACACCGCACTTAGGTCCCTGGCCCTCGGAGCTCGCCGGACCGCCACCGGGTGCCACCTCTGAGCCGCGCTCGCCATGGCCATCGTAGCTAGGGTGGGATAGGGTCAGCAAATCTAGGTTTGGTCGATGCGGGAGGTCACGTGGAAGCCGTTGGTGCTCTTCGCGTCGCCGGAGACGCCGTCGTCGGCGAGCTAGAGCTCGCCGGAGTCGCGGCCGTCTTCCCCCTTCGCTCTTCTCTCTCTAGCCTACGGGCCCGCGCTGTCAGTGCCACGCGCGCGTGGGCGGGAGTCCGGGACGGGCCGCGCGCTGGTTGGGCCGCGCTGTCAAGCCGGGCCGGCCCAGCAACTGTAGCGGGTTAGGGTTCGGTTTTATTTTTTTCTTTTCATATTGTCACAGATTTTTGTTGATGTTTGGAAAATGTAGATCTAGGGTTTTACTTGCCCAAAAATCATGAGATAAATTTTTTTAGGATCTACATGATGTGTAGTATTTTAGAAAAATATAAATCTGGTATGTGATGTTTAGTTTTTGGGAGAATTAAATACATCTTTCAAATGTGTTTTGAAATGAAGGCAAATTTGTTAAATGTATAAATTGAGCTGTACTCTTCCAAAAATTATGAAATTTGGTGGGTAGGCTAAGTTATACCTATGTTAGCTCTGGTAAAAATTTGGGCAGTAGTGCTTAAGTAATTTTCAAGTTATAATGCTATCTTGTTATTTTAGGAAATAATTGAATGAATTTTAGTAATTTTTCTACATGTGCAATGTTCTTATAAATTTTTGGAGAATGTCTTGGTACCCTAAGGTGTCTAAGAAAAATATGAAATCTGTTGTTTGATACTTTTAAATATGATTTGTTAATTATACAAAAATCAGCCTTTTGGGTTTGTGAATTTTGTGTAGGGAGTTTATGTGAATAATTTTAGTTCAAATTTTTACAGTAGTCTCTTTTTGGTTCATAGAGTCTCCTGTAATTTTTGTAGAATTTTAGGAGCAGTTTACATATATGTTTAAAATTCCACTTAATTACTTAAGTAAATTAAGAAATGAGTATAAATAAATATTTTAGGGAGGCACACCTTACTTTCTGGTGTTTTTGTGACCTATGTGAACTTGTGGTAACATTAGTTTGGTCTTAAGGGATGTTTGCCACATAAATAAATATTTAATCCTTGCAATTCTAGGTTTTCTGGACAGCTGGTAGTATTTATAGGTTTGACCTTTGATAAAGGTGGTTGCTGAAAAACTTGTAAATGCCAAAGTTGTAGTAAACTTGATAAACTAGCTTGTGTCAAAATTTGGGAGCATTTAGCTTAGTAGTTTGGGAGTTGTGGCTGTTTTAAGTGACAGTCCAGAATTGGTTGCTCTCTGTTTAGAGAGGACAGATTTCTGGAACTTGAGAAATTCGACCTAGAAAACTTAGGAATTTAGGGTTGAGGTCTGAAAATGATTTGTAGGGTATTTCATAAGCTTTCCAGATTGTCTTAGATCATATCTTTTGGAGTTGGGAATCTCCAGATATGTTAGAATCTTTGAGCTGCTGTCCAGAATGTCTTGCTGTGATATTTTGATATTGGATGTGGTGACCTAAGTGATGTTACTCTTGTGATTGTTAGGTGTTAGGGCCTTAACCAAAGAAGAACAGCTATATCTTAGGTTGAGTAGATTAGGTGAGTACTTCTCTACCGGAGAGGAAATTTGCACCTAATATTTGAAGTGATTTGAATAGAGCTTTAAGAATGTTGTAATGCATTTCATTCCGAGTATGCTGCATCTTTCATTATACATCCATGAGATTTATTATGCACTCATGCAATAGGTGTTCCAAAGGGGGTAACACTCCTCGAGTTCGAGCAAGTGATACCGGAGGAAGTCCAGGACCAGCCGGAGCAAGCAGAGGAATCAACCGGCGGAGAAGCTCCCGCAGAAGACCTTCCTGAGTGCCCTGACCACCGACCTTCGACCTTTCTAAAAGGCAAGCCCCGGTGCATGCTGAACCCATCATTTTATAAATCTATCTTGAGTACTTTTAATTGTTTAATGCATTAAGTTGTAGGAATTGTATGAAAACAATTGCTGCACTATACCTGTCCTTGTCCAGATATCGGACTTAAATCCTAATTTAGGTTTAGGCACGTGTCAATGCTTAGCCCTGCTTAGTACGGTAGAAGTCGGGTGATTTCCGGTCATCCGCGAGATGTAGGAAGGAGGCACGAGTGGCTTTATGGCTATCGTGGATGGAACCATGCTTTAAAATGAAATTGAGACCGGGCGGGAATTCGATAGTACAGCCGCAAGACACTTCACGTCTTGGGTGTGGAGCTATGCCCGTCTGAGTCGTTTAAGGACCGATTCGTTGTACGTCCTTGAGTCATGTTGAACGCAGTCTAACACTTAGTTGGTCGGATAAGTCGTTCCGACCGCGAAGCCGAGTAATGTGGTTCAGGCCGGGAATAGAATGGTAGGTTGCTTCTTGGAGGAGAGAAAGGATGTGCTTGGCGACATTGGCGTGAGACCAAGGGGGGGTTAGAGTCCCTATCACCTTGTAGAGTGTCGCCCATAGGGTCGCAACATCATTCGGACCCGCGATTCCTGAACCATACGAAAGGTGGCTTGTGCGACCCTGGCAGGGGCCTGCGCGGTGAGTGTTAGAAATACCCCTCCAGCTGGATAGGAATTCGATTCGAATCGCCATCACTTCCGGTTAGTGAGCACTTGACTTGAGCAGCGGCAACGTAGATCTCATTAGTTGAACAGATGGTTAAGTGAATGATACAATGTTGCCACAATTTATACCTGCTATGGATATAATGTGAATAATTGTTTGATGGTAATCAAGTGCATGCTTAGTACAGGTGCTAAGATAGATGACAGGTAAATGCTAAAAATCACTGCTAGTACAGGTTATAAGAGTTTCAACTACTTATGCCTTTATGCAAAATGTGGTGTCAGCTAGCCTTTTCTGTAAGCCTTGCATAATCCTTGGTGTCATCTTATTTCTGGTTTTTGATGGGTAAGTCTAGCTGAGTACATTCCAGTACTCAAGGTTTATTTCCTCCTGTTGCAGATGATATGCTCTATCAAGGCTTCTGCAAAACTTGTCTCCACCCTGCGGGTGACGAAGACTAGATCACTAGGGCGTGATCATCTTTTATGTACTTTCCTCATGCTTTTGCAGGTTGTTGATCAACAAGACTGGCAGTAGTTAAACATCTGGTGTGTGTTATGCTTCCGCTACTTTCTAAACTTGGTTTGTAATAATTGTGACTCCGGGTTTGTAACTTATTTCAGAACTACTTATGAAATGTAACGTATGATGTTGTATGTTGAATGATGCGATCTTGGTTGTAAGCAAGTTGGTTTGAAATCCTTCGTGGTTTCGATTGACTACCGGGATTATATGGGCTTAAGTTTGAAAATTTGAGCGCTTCGGTGCTTGTTTTTGTACTTGTGCTCTTATAATTTGGTCGGTTCTGTTACACCAACTAGAATTGTCAATTGGATAGGTGGCTTGCATCACCCCATTAGGCTAGGCAAAACTCACATCTCGCCATTTGTGTTACTAATTAAATTGTTTGAGTGATCTTTGTAGAAAGTTTTATTATACTATTCACCCCCCTCTAGCCATCAAGACCTTTCAGTCTTCCCTAATGCATATGCCTAGATCACACATCTTAACTGCTCCTTTACGCTTCTCCATCTTCAAGGTTGGCCAATTTAAGCCAGCTCTCGATGCACCTCTTAAGCAATCCACAAACTCTTCCTCCTTGAACCCTTTAGAATAGATACAGATTGACAAAGCTCTTGAGCCAACCATCTTTTTTCTTCATCGCCATGGTGCTCCCTATCCAATTCCTTTGGTGGTAGTAGTGGTGTTGGGCGAAGGCCTTCAAGATTGGGTACAACCAGCATCTAGGTGCAGCAGGGGCTACTCGATCTAGGTGCTAGGGGAAGTTTTGCGATTAAGAGGGTCGCTGCTGGTGCTGGTTCATGAGTGTTTTGGTGCCCTAGGGTTCCTCCTTCATCTGGAGCAGCAGCGATGACGACAACACTTCTCTTCCACTTTTCCATTGCTTGCCTCTCGACACTAAGAGGTGCAACAAGATAAAGCACCTCTCTGAGATGCTGGTGGTAGTTTTGTGAGGTGCTGTCTTGTCCTTGTTCTCCTTATCTACAGCCTAGTAGGTCATCAGGGTGCTCTTCAGGAGAGCACCTTGATGTTTGTAGATCTTTTGTTGGGCTCCATACTCGACAGCTTATCAATCAATAGGTTTTTGTTATTGTACACCCAGTAGTCTTTGATAGGTCTTTGTTATTGTACAATTGTGGAATGTAATTGAAGTTGTCAATGAAAATTTTGCTCATGTAGTTATGATGCTTGTTACTGTGTCGTTTATATATAGTTTTTCCTTAAAAATAATTAATAACTGAATGGCTGTGATGCTTGTTACTCCCTCCATTTGTTAAGTGTCGTAGTATTTGCCTTGGCTACACAGACATGAGATAAAGCACCTCACTAAGATGGTGCTGGGGTTCAAGTTTGCGAGGCGCTCCTTCTTCAAGATTGGGTGCTTTATATTCTATCTTGTAGCTCTCATGGTCAAGAAGCAGATCTGTATCCCTTGACCGTGAGGGTTGCAAGATGGAAGGTAGAGCACCTCACTGAGGGTGAAGTTTTGCGAGGTGATGTGTCGTTCTTGGTCTCCAGGTCTACGGCTAGTCCTTACCACCGATGAAGTGTTGGTTTGCATGTAGAAATCACCATATGATACGGCTTTGTTATCTCGTACCAGGCGGCGCCTCGGCAGCGGTTCCTCCCATAAGAAAATGGAACTAACAAAGAAAGAAAGAGAAGAACAAAGAGATTCATGCATTGATATAGTTACAGGCACACACATAATAAAAAATTAAAATGATAATAAAGCAATGGACAGGCATGACAAGTAAGCAAATTCTCACTATCATAATAATTAACATAACATAATTAAGATAATTATCTGCTACTCAGACTCCCTTCTTGTCACCCACCTCCTTGGAGGCGACCTTCAGGGTGCCTGACAGTTTGTCCAGGTTATCGGTGAGTAGTTGAAAAACATGGGCATAATTGGGCACTTTCTCCTCCTATGTCCTACTAACATTGCCTAGACCAAGCTCCGTTAGCACAAGGTTCATCCTCCAATAACTCTTTTGGAAGAGCCTAAGTGCCCACGCATCGCCCTATCCAAAGGTATTGAACAAATCTTCATTGATCCCATCGGGCATGACTTCATCCTCTGATTCATCTGTCAATGTGCACTCAGATTCATCCTCCCATTCATCCGTGAAAGGACCGTGACGCCTAGGGGGTGACTTAGGCAACTTAAAATCCTACTTCTTTACTATGGCCTCTAATCTTCACCTTAGCAAAACCTATGCAAATAAATAAACTCTCTAAATGTGCAACTACAGTTTTTCTAGGTGTGTTGCTATCTCTACCGTAAAAGAGTTATGCAACCTAGGTTCCAATCCTATCAACAAGCCTATCAACTAAGTTAGGAAAGGTAAAGCACACAACCAATATAGCAATATAAATGTGGAAGGTAAAGACGAGGTAGAGATACAAACTCCCATCGATGACTCTAGTATTTTTACTGAAGTATCAAGAAGCACTCAAGCTTCCCCTAGTCCTCGTTGGAGCCCCTCGTAAGGAAGCCCTCGCAAGTGCCAAGCTCCTGGTCAGATAACTCTGTGGATAGCCTTGGACCTCCCCCATGCGTAAGTGGATCTCGATGTGCCTTCTAGCAAGCCTCTCCTGGACCGCTCCCCGCCGTCTTTACTATCAAGCTTCTGGCCGAAATGCTCGGGTCTTGTTCCCTCTGGTACACGGTGGCAGCCACACCACAAACGCAGTTGGTGTGGTCTTACAAGACTACAAGCCCCGCCGTGTACAAATGTGGTGCGCGCAAGCACCATTGGTCTAGAGGTATGCAAACCTCACTAGCAACTAAGCCTAAGCCTAGAGCAAGCACATAAACAGTGGTCTAACTAGCCTAAGCACTTCGCAAAGCACCTACACTAATCACCATGTGTTGCTAAGCGCTATGCAAGTGGAGAGCTCTAAAATGGTGTATCAACACCCCACACAAGTTTCCCAACTCCTCCACACATGAAATGGCCAGCTGGGGACTTATTTATAGCCTCCCCAACTCCAAAGATCCATTGGGCCTTTGTTGTCTATGCAAGTTCCTAGCAGTCCCACCACCTGTATGGACAGTCCAACCATGAGGTGCGCTAACGGTCGATTGACGCTTCAACTATCACCTACAGCTCCTCGACCCCATGTGTCATTGCCCGTGCCTAGTGGTCCTACCCTGAGGCGCTATTCAGTGCGCGGCCAAAAGGTGCTCTGGAACCCCTATCTGGACCAACAAGTCTGGTGTACACTGATCATGCATGTGTGACTCAGCCTCCTGGAGGTCCCACCACCTATACGGACGGTTCCACCATGAGGCTGAACAGAGGCTGCCCTTCTCATTTCTTTGCGCTATCTTCTCCATTGATCATCTGGGCGTCTTGGACTCTTAGCTTGACTTCTAGGTCTTCTACCAAGCTTCTAATGTCTTCATTAAGGTGTGGATCATCTTCTCCATTTGTCCATCTTGGTCCAAGTCCGACATGCATCCTATTGAACTATATCAAAAATACTTTTTTTCTTGAATATGCAGCAGAGTTGCGTATCATTGTATTAATAGAAGAGAAAGGAGTCATACAGAGACCCAAACACACACACAAACACAGCACCAACACACCTCCACTTACTGACTGGAACTAATCACCTATATATCAAAAATACTAGCAAACAATTTTAGTTCAACTTGGTCTTGTTGATCATCAAACACCAAAATCCAAACTAAATGGGCCAAGGCTCCATTTTCCTTATAGTCCATCCATGCACACTTGGCTTCTGGCACAGATTCCTCCTCCGTCCGTGCACGCTTGGTAGAATGCTTGGTCATTGCGGTTGCTAAGAGTACGTGCAGATGCAGTTCGGCCATTATTGTTGATTCATAACAGCATATATGAAACTAGACTAGGATGGGACACTAAATTAACTCAAACCAGTTAAATAAGTTTCCAATCTTTTGCGAGTGTTAAACTAATATTTTCCTTAAAAATAGGTGGATGAGGCTTTGTTTTAAGACTTTATTAAAAGGAAAAAGAGATCAATTAGATGTTGAGTTAGAATGCTGTTGTTTAGTAATATTAGCTTATTGGAAAGTGATAATTAGACACATTCTTGCTATTTTGTTTCGTACATAACCTTTTTATTAAGTTGTATGCACCGACCATTTCAACCCAAAAGCTTAAACTGATGGAGAGAGGTGAGCAATTCACTTATACTCCAACACTTTTTACTCATACCTATTACTATTTCTACAAATCCTTTGAATCCTAAGTGTTCAAGTTTTGAAAAATTCAAATTGTAATTTAAGTTGTTAATCTAAAATGTCATTGCAATTTGATAGGTTAGTCTTCCACTAAAATATTCAATTGTGTGGTATTTATTTGAGGTTATGAAGTGGCTTATTTGTGATTTTTAATATATTGCTGATGAATCCAATTTAGAACTGGTGGAACAAGTACTAAAGAGTGAGATTTCTAAGAAAGATGCAAAGAAACAAGTATGATACTCCGTTTTTGGTATCTCTGTTGTCTGAATTCCTGAAAGTGGTCAAATACAAATAGTTAAATAAGTTTATACAGTAATTTGTCATTTTGTTGTTCTTATTTCCCCCAGTGTTGGTCACTTCAAATCTTTATTGTTCATCTGGATTGCATGTTATATTGTGTGCCAAATCTTTATAGTTTAAGGTATTTTTGTTGTTATCTTTTTATAACTGCACTATCATGCTCCTGAGAAATATCCATTATCTGTTCCAATTTTCTTTGGTGTTCTCTATCCAATGATCATTTCCTATTAACATTTCTTGTGTTAGCTATTTTCAGGTGTTAGACTTCATTAGGGGGTATATAGGTTCAGCTTTTCCATTGATAGCTGGGAACTCTGTCTATATGGATTTATTATTTTTGAAGGTTAGTAAGATAAACAATTGATTATGTTCCCGTTGAATTTGAAATGGTGTCATATGATTTTATCTGAGCCATTACAGTTTAGGGGCATGCATAAGCTTGGATTTTTACTCTGTATTTGGCAAGCCTATGTTAATTGTTCTGCACTTTCGGTGATATCTGGCAAGTGCAGAGTCAACGCAACATAGTGTTTCTGGTGATATCTGGACTTACATTTGGCAAGCCTAGAGTCAAAAACAACATAGTATTTCTGGTTTGATGTAGTTTTATTGGCAAGGATCAAGGAAATGATAATTGTGCAAGATAAAAACTAGAAAAAACTAGACATATGCTGAAGACTTGAGTTAATCTTAGGCTGTCTGTTTTTTCTTCTTTATTGTGATTTGACATCTATTAGACATCATAAGCACAGTTACTATTCAACTCTAAGGCCAGCACAACTTTTCACTTTGTTAACTCAAAGTTATTTTATTTTCTACATTTGACATACACGTAATTTTGTTTACATGCATATTGCTTATTATGAACTACTCCCTCTTTTCCATATTATAAGACGTTTTGGCCTGTTTAGATACATTTTATCATGTATCTAGACATAGTGTATATCTAAGTGCATAGCAAAAGTTATGTATCTAGAAAAGCCAAAATGTCTTATAATTTCGAATGGAGGGAGTAGAACTCTAGAAGGCAATTCAATAGAGATGGTTGTCTAGAAAAGTCTGTTAAACAAAGGTGGTTCCTATCAAGATAGTGAAAATGGTCCAATATAAGTCCCAAACTTTGGGTCTGATGGCCATCTCACCACAACCCAACAGCAACAGGTTCTCCAGCTGGTACTGCCAATCAGTCAAGTTTGTGCCCGAGGAAATTAGGAAAGGTTTCAATTCTCTCAACATTCTAGTGGCCTGGGAAATTTGGAAACTCTGGAATACATGTGTCTTCGATAGTGCGAGGCCAAATCAGGTGTTACAGGCCATTGCAAAGGAATGCATTTTGTGGTGTTTAGCTGGAGCTAAAGATCTTCACTTCTTCAGGGGTTGATCGTTAGGTCATGGATTTGGGGCATCTGACTTTTGCCCTCTGGTAGTAGTTCTGGTCATGTTTATCTTTCTGAAAGGGTGAGAGGTCTAGTGTTCAGTACGTAGACAGTGGAGTGTGCTGTAAGTTCATGGGTGTGTGTGGGTTTTGCTTGGGGACTCATCCCCCCATGTACTCTCTTTTTTCTTTAATGAAATCATGCGTAGGAGAAAGCTCTCCTATGTGTTTGAGAAAAAAAATGGTCGAACTATTTTTCTTTCTGAGAAGCAATCCTGAAATATGTGGCACACTGCCTGCCCTGTTATCTACATTTCACTATGATGTATAGTTATTCAAGACAGCAGATAGTTTCCCACTAGTAGCTTATACATTAATCAGTTCCTTACTATTAGTGGATCAACATATGCTTGCTTGAGTGCATAGGATTATTAGGATCAGTAGTAGCATTTCTCTTTTTTTCTTCCAGAAGTATATGCCACAACTTGCATGCATATTCTCTCATGTGATAGTTGATGTGAGCAGTATAACAGCTTTGGGCATCCGGTGGTTCCCAAAAGGTATTCTCCTTACTAGTACAGCGTCACGGAGGTCTAGTCATCATATCCTTCTATTGTTATAAATACTATCCACCAGAGTGGTTTGCTCATTTGGGTTATGTTTGATCTTTTTCCTGGGGTGGGGGTGGGGGTGGGGTGTTGCGCATGATTGTCATTGGATCCTTTGTCTAGTATCATTCTATGTAATTTAATAAAATCACCTTTTCTCATTTGTTTTAAGGAATACATGGTTGGTACTGGCTATAGTCCATGTGCCAACATTTTAAATGCTATGTGCCAACATTTTAAATGCTTAGTGTTAAGTTGAAACTCATTTTTGAGTATAGGTGGATCTTTAATTACAACATTGTCAAAGCGGTGGATTATATATGATTTAGTTTTAGTTGGAATGTACTCGCTGTTGCAGGGCAATGCTTAAATTGGGATGGTAGACTGGACCAAAAAATTTGTTTTTCATTTTAGAAGTATCGATGTAAGAGTTGAACTGTATTTTCATTATTTTACTTGCCTAGGGCATGTAGTCGTTGACTATTATACAGAAACACAAAATTCCACACGACATGACCTTTGCTTGTGTTTGGCTGCGTAAAGAAGCTCCAAGAAAGGAGTGAAAGGAGAAAAATCATAGGGCGATGGACGATATTAGAGAAAGCATCAAGGAGCTACAATATTACAAGGAAAGCATTTTTAAATCACGGAGATCTAAGTAGCAGACTGTGGTGGTCTTAGGGCATCCCCAACAACGTTTTCTAGCTAGCTATTTGACGAGGTGGCGGAGCTGCTAGCGATGAGTTAGTCCCCCAGCTCGCACGATTACCCATGGATAGTGTCTCTGACCATATGGCCCACACCAGTATGCTGCACGCTAGGAACTTTTTTTCATTTTTTATGTCTACTCGCTTGACGATTTCTTCCTCCTCGTTGAGGACACTTAAGTAACAGACTCTCTGATGGTGGATGTGGATGTTGTATCGCACTGGGTGGTTGGCCTAAGGTTAGAGTTGGGAGTTGGGAAAGTGCTCTAGAATTTCGGGCGATTGAACTAATCATCTTCTCAATCCCCTACAATTCCAATGGGGAAGGTTTTGTACGAACAACCCTGTGCTTGCTGATACTGGAGGATCAACAGCTGACATTCGCTATAGAGCCATGAGCCCATGACAGTCAGCAGCGGGATGGTCAGTCCACTGAATCAATTGGAATCTGTACAGTGCGATGCCTATTGAATCCAAAGTTTGTCTTGCTAGGATACAATTTAGACTACATTGGAGCATAGTTTATCCAAAATGATGGAAAGCTATGAACTTGTGTCTCTAATTTGTTTATAGACCTGAAGCCCTGAAACTGCCCATATCATTGGCAGCCAATTTAGCCATCTCGACTTTTGACGATTCAAACAGAACCTTAATGTGGTTCGTTTGCGTACAATGTTTTGATATGTAACAAATAGTGAAATGACAACATGAACAACCAAAACAAGGATTTGGTGTGGCAGAATTTAATAATTTTAGAATTAGCTATGGCTTCTGGAACATTTGGAATACAACAGCATCACCAACAACAAAATCAACGTTGCAGACTACGTAAAATCATGTTCAAGTCAATGTGACTTTTTCCCCAAGATATTTTGTTAATTCTTTGCACTTTTGCAAACTATGTCTGAGATCAATCGAAGTCATCATCACAGTTCACACAGACCAGGAGCAGCAACAGCTATGTAGCTGACCTCGAATTTTCATCAATAGGAATTACATTCCTAATGCTTCATAATTCACATATTTATTCAAGATTATTCCGTCAACCTTGAATCTTCAATTGAATTTTAGTTAGGAAATAATGTAAATATAATGACCAGGAAGCACTTAATTTTGACACTGAAAGGTGAGAACTAAATGTGAATGATTCCAGTATGGTGATTATCTCAATAGTTGGAAAGAAAATTCTTTCACTGTTGCTCTACTCATATAGTTATTATTTGCAGGGAAGGTACATGACACGATTCCATGATACAAGAAAGATGTTCATCATAAAGATTTATGACACTCTTGCACCCTGAAGCGATTTGCAGAAAATTAGGCCAGCAGAGGTACGCATTTGTTTATCACCAAGAACCACAATGCAGTTATCTGTAGTTCTAAGATGAGGCTGAACAGCTTCCCAGATCTTCTTCTTTTGGACCTGACAAAAGTGGAATGATGCATTACCTGCATTGCTCCGAAACAACTTCAGCAGCAAGACTAAGATTCCTACGTTTTTAGTATAAGATAAGGCCCCTACGTTTGTTTAGTATAAATTGGCTCAGTAAATTTCAATTCATACGTATTACTTACATTGTTTTTTATTTAGAGGAATTAACAAGGTTTTCAAATTCAAGCTTGTTTCACATCCACACTTCCACAGGACTAGTTCTTTCACCACATTTTGTTTTACCTTAGAAAGCACCAAATTGCAGTGTAAGTTGCTAGAAATACTAGAAGATATATCTATTTATTTCTGTTCTTTGTGTCCCCTAGATTTCTTCCTTATGAGTTCTGACCAATACCAAGTCGAAAATAGACTCTTTAACTATGGATTTTCCAATTGAACTTGCAAAATGATGTAACCATATGTGTTCTACAATCTATATGACATGCTTCTATCTAAATAGCATACTAACATCAGAGCTTAAAAGATGTAGTTGCTATCAAAATATGGTCCATATGAAATGATCTTTTCCCAGACATAACATCAGATCTGTGGTCTATCTACAATACTAAATTAAATTGTACAATGGCCCATGCAAATGTCAAAGATACTTAATTAAGTTGATTTATGAAACACAAGAAAATTATTAGCATGGTAACATAAAATCAAGAACATCAAATGACATCTCATTTTTATTTTGATGATGCTGAAAAATGTTTCTAGAGTTCTAGGTCATGCTTATCTGGAAGTCCTATGACATGATATATCTGCTAGATGAGTGGTCACCTACACGTTCCATTCAATAAGGTGTAGAAACAACAGCAAATCATTGCAGAGGCTAAGAAAAGCAAGCAACAGTAACATTACTTGCACATATGTCAACACTCAACACCCAGCCAGTTGTTAACAAATCATTCAAAAGATAGGAAAAATGTCTTAAATCTGTATTATTATGTGATACCTGATTTGGTGACGCAGGGTCAGATCGACGATGCATTTCTTCTTCTGAACCAAACCATACTCTTTCACCAGGAAAGGAACCTTCTGGAGGGATGAGCAGCTCCACATTCTCATGGGAAGCATCAGAGGCAGCCATGAGCATGCCATTTGACTTGATGCCACGCATGTTCCTTGGTTTGAGGTTAGCAAGAACAATCACGTTGCTGTCCTGCACAGGTCACCAGAATCAAGAATGAAGTAATGGATGTAAGTTACAACATGGATACAATCCACATGATTCGACAGAAAATTGGCTATCAGGCCCACATTTCATAGGCTCAGACAGACCCACAATTATATCCACGATGATGATTCGATACACTGTATTTTTTAAGACAATTTGGTCCCTAATTTCTCTAACTGTTGATCATATATGTCCAGAATCAGTGTGAATTGGTTATACTCAAGTTCAAATCCAGAGTGAGCCATGATCCATGAGGATTTTTTAGGCTAACCTTACATTGTCCTCTCTGGAGTTTATTTGCAGCATATAAAAATCAAACTAGATACACTGGAAATGTCATAAATCATAACTGATAGAGGTGACAGGTGTTTGTCCCTTTTAATTGATATATGTACTCTAACAAAACATAACTAAACTGGATTCTAACATGAATTTTTGTACGCTTATTACTAATCGATAAATAATGGATACCGTGACTCTCTACCACCGGACGCAATTTATCATGTGCATACCTGGAGCTCTTCGATGGGGAGGAAGTTGACAAGGCCGCTGCAGATGGTCCGGGGCTCCGCCTCGCCTACGTCCACCTCCTCAACGTAGAGCGAGTCCGCCTCCGGGTGCCTCCACGCCTTCACCACCCGGCCCACCCGGACGTCCAGCAGCCCCACTAGCTCCTCCACGGTCGGTTCCGCCTTCTCGTCCCCGCCCGGCACCGGGTGCTTCGTCTCATCCACCGCATCCTGCGGGGGCGGCGGTGCTACGGAGACCTCCGTTAGCGATAGCGACGTCGGTGTTAAAGAGCACAAGAGAGCAAGATTCCTGCCGGATCTCGGCGACGGTCGGGCAGCCAGGAACGAGACGGCGCCGGCGCGGGGCCTCGCGAGAGTGAGCGGAGAGGGTGAGGACGGGAGGAGGCGGGCGCAAGAGGCGAGCGCCATTCTCGCAGCGGCCATCATACCGGTGCCGGAGATAGGGATAGGGCTGGTGCGGGTGCGGTGGAACCGTCCGTCGCCGTTTGACCGTTTCCGCCGTAGAAGAGCGCAGCGGAAGCAGCTAATCTATTATCGTATATACTAGACTAGCAGGTAGCATGCCCGTGCGTTATACCAGATAACTAAACTTTTGTACTAAAACTTACATACGGATCGTATGATAAGATAACAATATTATAAAACTAAATACCAATATTAATGTGACAATTAATCCAGAAAGCAAAGTTCAGCAGTCGCGGAGAGCGTGGCGTCGCAAGCTCACCAACTCTACTTTATAGACCTTTTCGTGCATTGATACGGGAACAAATAATGCCCTGATAGTTTGAGCTTGAACGTGTTGTATTGTTAAAAAAACGATAATACAGGCGTGATGTTCGGAATGTCAATATTAGAAATTAAATTTTGTGCATGGCTAAAATTCTTATTGATAGTTTGCAATCATCAAGGTATGCATTTATAGTATTATACATTTGTGCATATGCACCTAAAAGTTCATATCACCGTAACAAGATTAATTGATTCCTAAACCTTTTAGAGCTAACCATCTCTTTGAATTATCATATTGCTAACCAAGGCCACCCTTCGTATTTTAGATAATAACATGCCTTCAACAATATGCCCCTAGGTTCGTGCCCGTGAGTTACTACGTGTTTAAAATTTTTTCAATGTGTGCCTTGGAGCGCTCAAATTATAAGGGCACTCCCAATACAAAAATCACTATAGTTTTTATGGATATTAATATTAATTGGACTGTCACTTAAACATTTTGCTGATGTGGCAAGGTAGTTATTGAAGAGAGAGTGTAAAAATCATAAAAACCGGGTCTAAGTTAGATACCATATCTATAAGAGAACTAAGGCATGAAGGGATGTGATTGGTAAAGAATGGAGAGAAAATATATGTAGATAGATAAAAAATTGTTCAGTAAAAACTATCTATTGGGACCATGGTTCCTATATGTAGTGTCTATGGAAATTAATAGGTATAGAAACTACATGTATTTTGTAGCACTGTGACTGCCCTAATACATTATAGAAACACCAGAATAGTTATTTTTTCACTGGTAGAAGTACAAGATTGAGAAGCAAATTGTCAAGCTTGTTTGGCTAATCTATGAGCGTCTTGTTTAAAAATTCGTCAATAAATCGTGGAAAGATAATGACCAATTAATCAAAATGTGCAAGTTAGATGCAACTAATGATCAATATTCTACCTCTTGCTTACTTTACACTCACCACTGCCTTTTTCACTTAGGCTATCCGCACTCATGGACCTCTATATTCATCCTCTATACGTCCTAGTCAGTAAGATTCTCTCCTCTATACTCAATTCTCCCGCACTCATCCATCCTCTATATCATCCTCTATCCACTATGAGACCCACTTGTCACTTTATATAAATATATCCATGTGTGATCTAGTTTTGAAGTATTTATTGAGACGAATTTAATGATGCAATCGAAATTTAATTTGGATTTTTGGTTTGTGAGTTATAGCATTTTTTTCTTTGTTTAGCTAGTGGGGTCCGCCACTGCCCACTATAGAGTAAGCACCATACCACTCTAAATATAGAGTGAGAGAAAAGATAGAGTATCATTTTAGAGTACCCAGTGCAGCAGTTTTTACTCTATATTCATACTCTAAAGCTTTAGAGTATCCCTTTAGAATACCCACTGTAGGTAGTCTAACTCTGACCTGCCCAGGAGATGTCAGATTTCCTTTGAAATGCATGCATTCCTTATCATTTACACATTTGTGAGATTGACTACCTTGGCACATGGCGTTGGCGACGCAGTGCCACAGCCCACAGCTTCCCCTTGTACCATGTGAGGACGGAGGGCCACAAGATACATACAGCTCAACTTTTCATGCACCACAAACCTTGTCTAACTCTAGTAATACCTGGTTGATGCTGGCATGAATGGAAGCTCGCTCCCTGAGCAAATGCACTCTTGGCGACATGACACCGGTGGTCTGGCCAGGATCCCACAGAAGTGTGTTCAGATAGGCACAATACATACAACAATAGAAACTGCATGTACTGCAGCAGCAGTTGGTGATCTCACCTACAGTGCAAACTTCCTAGAAGAATTATTAGGAGACGACGACTTGGGAGAAGGAGGATCCTGATCCCTAATTCTGCAAGACCCTACAATTCCCCTTCTCCCATCGCGTTAGGAGACTGACAGCAATGTGAACACCAAAAGTTTATAAAAAATCAATACAAAAAGATTCACAATTCTTATGGTCGTAGGAAAAGACACATGGAAATCTCCCTAGCCCAGTCAAATAAGTAATAAAAAAGGTCCCAAATGAGCCACAGTACTACACATGCACCAAGGCCGTCGTGGATGTGAGAAACCTCTCCAAATTCCCAGCCTCCACCACCATTGCAGCCACATTCACCTCAGCCGCCATAGTGGCCAATGTAGTGGTCGTCATGGATGCCACCAATAGCTTCGATGAGGCCATGGACGAGAGTCGTCAGAATCCAACTTCGGTGGCAGACTCCATGACCGCGCTCTCTCCTCACCTCACCAGATCCATGGAGGTCAAGTGCCTGAACACCTGCTCCCTGGCCAAAATAATTAGCTAAGAAAACAAAGTTTTTTTGAGATCGCCAGATTATACTACAATAAACTTGATCTTAGCAGCACATTGTTTTGAATCATATTTAAAGTAGCACAAATAAAATGAAACGTAATTGGAATGATCATAGTGGAAATTAGTAGCTCAGTCTATTGGTCTTCATGAGCAGCCTGGGGATCTAAAACCTGTCGAGAGGTGGCTCATGGTCCTGCATGTTTGTTGAAAGCAGGGAGCATTAGAAGAGACAAAAAAAAGAAAACAAATTATAGTAAAGGGAAAAGAAAGCAAACATCCATCATGCAGAGAAATTCGCAATTGTAAGTAGCAGTCAGATACTTGCCTCAGTTGTTTGTCTCTATTACCATCTTAAATTTTATAAGCTGTATATGATCATTAAACAATTAGAACAGAGATAAATTGTAATACTGAAAATTAATGACCATCATTTCAAACTAATCATGAAGCATCTGCTATATGTATGAAAAAAAAAATTAATGATGAAGCATATGCTATATCTGTACACTTCTATATTCATTTGAAGATTGAACAAGATTAAACTGAAAAATAAAAGGACATAATTAGGTCTCAACTAACTCCAGCCTTAACCTTGCTGTACACTGGTAAGCCAAAATAAGTTTTGATTCATGCTAATATCTATGTGATACACGTACAGGAGGTCCGATGGGCAAATTATAAACAATCCCTGTGGTCTCCTGAACATCGATCACATACAGTCACTCCTAAAAAAGGAAGGCCCTTTTGGCTTTCCTCCAAACCCAAAATCTTTGAAACGAGATCGAGATGGAAGGGAGGAAAAGCGTATAAAGGTTGTACTCACTTGGAAGCAAAAAAATTATTGAGCACAAGAATTTATTCTACATTCGATTATTATTTTCATAGTTGCTTTGGCAGCTGGTTGTGAGCATCACTGTATCAATGCCAACCATTGACTCATCCTGTAAATTGTAACAATTCTGAACAACCCAAGGGGAAAAAGACCATCTTAGTTAACTGCTGATAGTCTGATTCCACCTTTCTGGATATGCTCATTCAAAAAAAAACAAACATCTCTGAAGAATTTATGAATTGAAAATTCTCCATATGTTAGTTTTAATTATTTTTTTTTTTTTATGAAATATGGCAAAACAATAGGCAATATTCATAGTTTTTGAATTAGTTAAGAAAAGGAAACCAACTCAGATTTAGGGAGGCAATCAAAGAGATGGTCTAGAATTGAGTGCCTTACTTTCTCTTTAATCTTCAGAACAATCTAAGCTAAGAGGTTGTTGAAATGACTCAGTCCCCTTGCTGCTCCTGAAGCAATGGATGTCTTGTAACGGAGACTCCTACCTGTAGCAATCTCAGCCTAAAGTTTAAACACAACATTTACACATAAATAGTGATAAAAATGATTAATCTGTTCCAACAATGGTCTGAGAAAGATTTCAATAATGTCTTGACAGGATAACTAATCTATATATCTGAGCAAATCAAATCTAAAGCCAACCAAACGTTTGGCTTTATGTTAGTCACATTGCTTTGACGCCAAAGAATTTTTCAACCAACAACTCAAACATTGTACAAAGTGAAAGATATTGACATACAACTGAATTTCCCTGAATTTCCAACTCAAGCAATCAAATATGCAAGGAATGTGCAAAATCATGAGCTTTGAGAATCAAGATGCATGCACCTTCTTGCCAGGCCTGACGTGCTATGTGACTAACATACAGAAAAGCATCACTTTTGCCCATCCGCTACAAAGAATAATATACGCGACCAGATAATTCTTCTCAGTATATACTAATGAACCCATTCCATTAAGTCAGACCTAAATTAGTTTTTAAAGGAGAAAAATAGGAACCTAAGCGGCACAAGATGGACAGAAAAAAATCTATAACTTTTATTAATCAGCTTCCAACTGTTAATAAATCAATCTTACACTCATATTCTAATTGGACAAAACAATGTAGACTCATAACATAAGCATTTACCAGGGGCATTGCACACATAGAGAGAATAAGAACAAAAAAAGTAAAAAGAAGATCGAATGTATTTAGAAAAAAAGAAGGATCACCTCTAAACCAAAAGGCAGTATTTTTGGCACGTATGCCTCCTCACCTCTGTATTTGGAGAGCCGGAGCTGAATGGTGACCCACACGGTGTGGTTGACAAAGCTGCCATCCGCGCCGATGACTTAGAGCTCCACGTCCGCATCGTCATGGTCTAGCAGCACATTGCATTGTCAGCACTACAATCGTCGTGGACGTGATCATACCAGCCGCAGCAGCACATTGGCATTATTAGACATGTGCTGCTAGACAATGCAATGTGCTGCTGTCGTCGTGCTCCAGGTTTAATCAACACATGAAAACATATAGCGAAAAAAGATACCAAATATAGCAAGGCAGAAACATTTGGGTTTGAATTTCTACTTACCTACACATAAATCATTAGATATGGCAAAACAACCAAAAGGCAATGCAATACATTTCTACTTACCTACACAAAAATCAATTGCAGGCAAGCATCTGACCCAATTCTAAATCACATACCTCCAAGATGTAGATAGGACTGGAACTCTTCTCAGTGGAATATCATCGAACACATACGTTGCATCCAAAAGCAAAACCTAATTAATTTAAACATGACTGACTGCAATTGCTACCTGCTCAAATTGGGTGAAAAGCTAGATCCAACGCAATTCCATAGAGGGAGGCAGAGAGTGGATCTCACAGCCAGAGAGAGCGTGGAGGCCAGCGACGTTGGGGAACTCCGCCGTGGAACCCGCGCGCACTGGTGCGCCATGAAGGCGCCCACCGTCGGGGCCCGCTGCGACGACGCGACACCCGGCGGCACTCGCCATCACCCTGCCCGTGCTGTGTAGGGGGTGGGGGCGGGGGTGTGGAGGCGGAGGAGTACGCCCCCGCTTGGAGAGCCGACGACCGGTCGCACCACGTGCAGGCAGTGATAGTCGACGAGACAGAGGTGGGTGGAGCCACGGAGGCAATAGGCATCGGGACTCGGGAGCCCTCGGACGATCCGCCACGCCGCTCCTCAAGAGCTTGCCGAGTGAGGCTCGAGGGCGACGGCGGCGCTCGGAGACGGAGACGGGGCTTCTTTTTGTGGAGCGCTGATTGCGGTTCCGGGATAGGATGGAGAAAATTGCTATTATAGGACTCTCAAATATGTGGCTTTGCTAAAATAGGATTTCTAACGTTGACATCGCTAAAACGACATCCGAAACGTTTACACTTTGTTTTCCATGACATTAGGTGTATTAAGTCTCTTTTCTCATCTAAATACATGTATTTTTCTTCTCTTTGGACTCTTTTACCCTTTTGTTGTCTGGACGTTGATCACGTACGGGAATTTCATGGGTTGTTCGGTATTGTTCACCGGGCTGGCTGGCTGCCGCCTCTGGCTGGCTGCCTGGGCAGCTGCCGTGGCTGGCTGGCACGGCAGTGCCTTGGCTGGCGCCGGCGCCTTGGCTGGGCATGTTTTTTATGAAATGCACACGTTCATATATAGTACAAATTAATAAACAATGAGGCATATGCAATAACATGTAATAGATAATACCATGAATTTAGCACGAACCAGTACATCTCAGAAATCCATGATTTTAGCATAAACGAGTTCATCTCACAAAACCATAATTTTGTTCAAAAACGAGATCAAGTCATATGTAATAATAAATGAGTTTATATCTCATCACAGCTAATAAAATTCATCCAATATGTAGCTTCCTCTTTGGAGTCATCTTTTTTGGTGCAGCCGCAACCGGCATTCTCACTGGACTTGTTATGTCGGTTTGCGAAGAGGTGCCTTCTCCTAATAATAATGCAAGCTTGCTGCACGAAAATACGGTACGACAATTAGATGCATGACAATAATTAGTATATGGTAAAAAATTAGTGTATGGTAAATGTGTCAATTTTTATATCATATATGTTTACCTTCTTGTGACCCTTCCTGGACTATCACGTAGAATTTCTTCCCTAGTCGGCCTCCGTGGAGTGCTAGGTTCCGCTGTCTCTTTTGTAACATTATTCCTAGGTTGCCTACGCTTCCTAGACAATGCAAGATAACAATACATAAATTTAATCATTGCACTTTGTTTGCAGCCAAAAAAAACTAAACATACATGTACAGACTACACAAACTATTTATGTAAAGACTATGTTCATGCTAGCAATTTTCATTCAAGTTTGTGTTAAAGAAAATAAATACTTACCTCTTTTTGGCTGTCCCATTGAGTGGGCACTTGGCACTAGCTTGCCTATGACCTTTTTCACCGCATCTTTTGCAAGTCATAGGTCCTCTGATCATCTTCTTTCCCTTTCTATTTGTTGGTGCAGTGTCATTCTCACATCCCTCCTCACCTTCACCCTCATTGGTAAATTTACTATCTTTGGAACCTTTCTTCTTGTGTCCACCTTCCATCCATCCCTTCATTCTTAATTTCCTAAGTCTTCCAACAGATAATTTAGCTAGAGGTGCACCAACTAAAAATGGTAGGTCGACTTGTGGCCATTGTGTTTTATCTGTCATCGGCTCAATCTCTCTTCTATAAGCAGCCCTGAACCTATTCACCGAGTAGTAGTCATGTACAAACTGTTCTAGGTCAATTCCCCTTTGGCGGGTGACATAGGCCAATACATGTTGACATGGCTTACCAGTGTGCTGCCATTCAAGACAGGTACATGCCCTTTGCTGTAACTTGACAATATGCCTCATAGAAACGCCGCTGCTATGGTCCCACACCTCAGTAGCATGCATATATACAAAAATCTTAGCATACAAAGGCATACAATCTCAATGTACAGTAGCATGCATATATACAAAAATCTTAGCATACAAAGGCATACAATCTCAATGTACAGTAGCATGCATATATAGAGGAAAAAATTAAGCAAGTTACTAATAATAATGTAAGCAAGATTATTCACCTCCACATTAAGCAAAGTAATAACATGAAATAATAAAAATATTATTCACCTCCACAGTAGGGCTGCCTTTCAATTTCCTGCCATTTATTCTCCAAGGGCAAGGGCAACCTTCTACACCGGACTTGCAAAAAGCCCTATATATCGTCTTACACGACTTCTCTACTCCTAAATGGAACTCCTTCTTGATGGCGAATTGCCTAACTGCTAACTTGAACTCCTCCATTGTTGGGTACATTGTCCCTACCTCCATTGATGGGTTCTTCTTATCATATGTGATGACCATCTCACCCGGTACGGCATCACTAGTCAGAATGGCAGCACCATCAATATCTTGCCCAAACTCATTATCATCACCTTGTCCATTCATTGGGCAATCACTAGTAGGTATATTTGTTGTCTCATTTGTTGTGCCTTCTTCTGTCAAGCCTAAAAGCTCACACATCTGACTCTCGCTCATAAGTTGAATTCGACCTTCATCATCATGTGTCTCCACGATTTGTAATGTTGCCCAATCAACTTTTTCCATATTTTCCACATCATTCACTTCGGACCTATAAACACGCGAAACCGAGTGTTACTACTATCTACTACTGTACTTGTAAATACTACTGTACAGGTACAAAAATCAGAGATTAGTGCATGCAATTTATACCTTTCCACTCGAAGAACAGGAAGGTTATACTCTATTTCCGGATGTGGAGCAGTAGGCAGCAGTGTCCTTGCTAGGGCTACAGCATCAATGGGGGCCTCCACTGTCGGCTGTTGCAGGACATCGGCTAGGGCTCCTGGCGCCACGTTCAGGCCTCCAGGCGTCGCAGGCAGGCCACCAGACGCTGCCGTGGCGAGGGCAGCAGGCGCGCCCAAGGCTAGGGCTCCCGGCGCCGCACCTTCGTCCTCCATGGCACTGGCCTCCAATGCTGGCAGTGGCAGGGCATCGGCCAGGGCAGCAGGCGCCACGTTCAGGCCTCCAGGCGCCGCCACGGCCAGGGCTCCAGGCGCTGCCACAACCAAGGCTCCAGGCGCCGCGTCCAGGGCTCCAGGCGCCGCGTCCAGGGCTCCAGGCGCCGCGTCCAGGGCTCCATGCGCCGCCACGGCTTCGGTTGATTCGTCCTCCATGGCGAACGGCCCTCCATCAGTTCCTTCAGGTGGAGGCTCTCCATCCATGGAGAAGAGAACGGCGGCGTGGGAAGGAGGGGCGGCGGCGTACGGGAGTCTCGCGTACGGGAGGAGCCTCGCGACGGGAGATGAAACGATCGATGGGATTGTTTAGATTAGATTAGCAGAAGGGCAGTATGGTCATTATGAGAAAATACATGTATTCCATATGACAAATAAAATGAAAATAAACAAAATGTCATGAAAAACAAAGTACAAACGTTTCGAATGTCGTTTTAGCGATGTCAACGTTAGGAATCCTATTTTAGCAAAGCCACATGTTTGAGAGTCCTATAATAGCAATTTTCTCGATAGGATGCGGGGAGCGAGGGCTTTGTTTTGGAAAGAAAATTAGAGGGAGAGGAAAAGGATATGACGGGGGCATCGATCGCACGAAGAGGACGGACGAGTCGCACCAAACAGTGTGATCTTACTTTCTTTCTTTTTTTTTAGTGGCAGGAGATATGTGTCCGTGCATTGCACGACGGTGTCGATTTTTTTTTGTCCACGTCACGAACGATTAAAAACTATTAAACAATTTTTGAAAAAAACTATTAAATAATTTAGCATTGAAAATGTGAACTATTTTCAAATGCATTTAGGCTTTTTAACGTATTCAAAATACACGCGCGTATGCCGATTCTTTTGTTGCAGATTGAGTATGGCCTTGACATTGAGCCCCTTTCATTTCACACACCTAGATTTTATATTTTACTAACTTTGAAGTTGTAACACCCCGGGTGTTATAGTGCTAATTAATCTGTCATGTCATCATAATGCATTGCTAATCATACCTGTTAGGTTAACCTTGTTATGCATCCACTAAAACGAGTTTACTTAATTAGGTTGAATGTGTTTCTCTGTGGTGTGCTCCGAAATCGAAAACCCTAATTTCGAATACCACTTCAAATACTTAGTCCATGCCCTGCGTAATTTGAGGTGCGCGACTGTGTTGCACACTAGTGTCAAATGTAGGGTATGAGCTCAAGTACAACATCTAAAATGAAGCTCCAAATTTGAGTTTGAATTGGAGTCCCAAAACTTGTCACGAGTTTTCCGATTTGAATTCGAATTTAAATATGGGGAGAAATGTAAAAGAATTTCAAAAGCTAATTGGTCAACCAAGAGTGACATTTGGTCAACTATGTCATGTTGGTCCAAATGATGCCCTTGGGTGAGGTTTTGATCACTAAGTAATCACAAATCAAAGTAGAGATAAATTCCAATTTGAAATCCCTCCAAAAACCCTAAATTTCAAAACCCTGTTTTACCCCTTTTGAAATAATGCAAAATCTAAGCAAAATTTGGGAAAAAGTTCAAAACCAAGTTTGTATAACTTTTCAAGGGCTACAACTTTGGTGTTTTGAGTTTTCAAAGTTTTAGTGTAAAATGTGGAGCAATTTTGAAAATAAACAAATTTCAGTTTTAATTCATTTTTGTCCCCAAACTAAGATTTTAAAATGGAAGCTGAATTTGAAAAAGTTTTGAACAGTAAAGTTGTAGGTCTGGTCAAGATATACAACTTTGATGTTTGGAGATTTTGAAGTTTCAATATAAAATCAAAAGTAATTTCTAAATTACCAAATCTGAAAAATGTGTCCTTTTTTGAATTTAAACTCAAATTTCAAAATCCAGTGAGAATTTGAAAAAGTGTTCAATATCAAACTTGTAGAGCTTGAAATTCTGAAGATTTCATACATTGGAAGATTTTCAAGTTGTTATACAAATTTGAGAGTAATTTGAAAAACCAGTTTGAATTTCAGAGTTTGGGGGGAGCTACAGTACACGGCGTATCACCGCCGGGCACCGCGCGGCATGGGCGACGGCCGACCGCCGTCGTGGCCGTTTCCACGGTCTTCGTGCGCGCCAGGAACGCCAGCGCAACGACGAGCGTCTTCCAGAGCCGATCACAGTGCCTAGCCCTATATATACGTTGAGGTCACCGAGTTCGTCTTTTTCTCCTCCGTTTAGCCGTCGCCGCCGTTGGCTTTCGCCGGCGAAATTCACCACCGTCACTGCACCGCCAGCCACTCCCTCTTGCAGCCAGCTCCGCCTTGCCTTCGCGCACGCATTGAGCCCCATTGCAGAGCCTCTTTTCATCCCGAACTAGGTTGGGCCGTTTTCTCCCTCGCGGTGGTCACCGTCGCCGCCGCGATCGAGCTCTCCGTGGCCAGCCTGTCTCGGTGAGTCTCTGGCTTAACCGCTTCTTGTTCAAGGTCCTACTCGGTGCTGTGATGCTCATCGCGTTGATGGTTTCCCTTTTTGTGTCATGTGTTCGTCGGAACAGCGCCTTGTCGCCACCGTCTGGGTCACCCTCACCGCCTCACCGTCGACCGGGCACTCCAGACCACCTCTACCCCCACCAAGTTCGTCACTGAGATCACGGTGAGCTCCTGAGCATGATGCTCGCTTGTTTTTAACTGCTACCGCCGTGGGAAGGGGGGGTCAGCCGCCTTGCCGTCGTCCCGAGCCGCCATGGCCGTCGGGAAGGGTGTTTGGGAAGGAGAGCCTTAGCTTTTAGGGTTGCAGATGATTCGCGGGGATGGTTGGATCATGTTGGTCACTTCGGTTTGTCGACCGAGGCATCGGTCGTCGGCCGGTCACCGCGGGCGAGCGCGCGGACGCGAGAGAGAGAGCGCGAGAGAGAGGAAGAAGATGACAGGCGGGGCCGCACTGTCAGAGAGAGAGGGAGCGAGGCAGGCCGGCTGGGCTGGGCCGCTGGCTGGGCCGGTCGGGCGCGCGAGCGGGCCGTTGAGCTGGGCCGGACCGCAGGAAAGTTAAGAATCGGCCCGATTTCGTTTTTGTTTTTCTTTTTCAAATAAATGAATAGTGTTATTATTTTTTTATTTCATTAAAAATTGTGTAGAGTTCCAAAATTCTTGAAAATTTTTGTGTAAGCTTCTCAATGTATAAGCTATCTAGGAAAAATATTAAATCATGAATTTGAATACTTTATGCAGTAGAATTAATTGGTTCCAATAAAGATTAAATGCAACTTCCAGTAATTTTAATAATTAATTTATTTATCCAAAAATTATGAAATTTATTATGGCACTGTTATAAATCATTCTTAACCCATAGAAAAAGTTTGAACTTGTTTAGATAAAGTTTGATCAACTTCTAATTATGCCCTAATTATTTAAATAGTAAATAAATATTAATTTGAGAACTTTAAGTGTTGTGTGCCTTTTGATTGAGTGATGTCCTTAGGTCACTACCCTGTGGTGATCTCTGGCACCTTAATTTTATGACTGAGCTCGTTAGTAACTTGTTAGGTTAAGAGCTGGTATCGCGGGAACTCGTCGCTGCTAGTTAGTAGGTTTTCTGTTTACGACTGTACCGTGAAGGGAAGTTGTGCTCGAATCGTAACCGTGGCATGTTATCATCAAGCATCATGTTTATCATTGAGCATCATGTTAAAGCATGTTATGCATTCGTGTAGTCACCGCTTTCGAGGAAGCCGAAGTCGTCGAGCAGGCCTCCGGAGAAGGGCGATCGTCAGTGGGTTCCGGACCAGACGTTGGAGTCTCCGAGTCTGAGTCAGTCGTCGTGTCCGAGCAAGGCAAGCCCCGGTGCATTTAAACCCTACCTTGAATTTTACAAATATTTTATTATTTATTTTATGGTTTATTGCATTCAGTAATTAGGAGTTGAGTGATAAGCTAATTGCTGCATTATCATCCTTGATTATTGCAATATTACCCTTGATACCTGTTTTACAGAAAATGCGTAGTATGCTTCGCTATGCTTAGAAGTTAAGCTTTTAAATGAAATGTTTACATAGCCATGACGGCATCCTTAATGAATATTGAAATATGTGAATGAACTTGTAAGATTGGGCGGGTGGTTTGGCCACTGCTAACGTGCATTGGGAGAGGAGTCCCCATGTATTGTTTCCGCCTTATCAGTTAAGGATCGTACGTTGTTGGCCCTCGCGTCATGGAGTTTTTATTAGTACTAGCCATGTGTCCATGTCGGGTAAGCCTTACTTTGGTTAGTCCATTACGAGAACGTCTAACCTCGCACTGGGAGTGGAGAGATGGCGAGAGTAGTGTGTACCCTCGGGGCTAGAATTTGGCCGGGTTCGAGGAGTACTGTGCTCTCGGGTGGCGATGGACACGTTCTGGTTTTGGGTTATTCGGGTAAGAGTTGATATATGCTAGATTCGGTTCTACATATGTCGTGCGGTTAGGAATCCCCAGCTGGGTAAATGAAGCGGTTCGAATCGTCGTTACTCTACGAGAAAGGAGTCTTGGCCTTGCACCAACATCGTAGTTAAGAACTGGAATTGAAAGAAAGAATGAGAAAGGTTTTGATGATAATTACTTTGATCTAGATTAGGATCACTTAGAGTTGGTTAATGAACCATCAATGGTAAAAGTAAAATGTTGAAGATAAGGACTCACTTTAGTAAGCTTTTCTGCAAAAGAAAATCTTGATTCTGATTTACCCGTACCTTGATTCCCTAAAGCTAGCATGCCCTTGGGGTCTTTGTTTTAGTCGGGTAAGTCTTGTTGAGTACTCTCGTACTCAGGGTTTGTTGAACCCCTTGTTGCAGGTGCGGTTCATGAACAAGTCTGCTTCGAGCCTTGTTGCATGACTGTCGTGGTTGAAGAGAGCGACGACGAGTAGACTGTGTGGCCTTTGGGCAAGGCATCTCGTTTGGGTGTTGTAATAAAGTTACTACCGATACTTCTCTACTAATGGTTTGTAATAATGTACATAAGGTTTGAAGTTTGAAAACTGGTTTGTAAACCTATGTTATTGTAAGACTTCCGCTATTTTACTCTGTTGAATATTTTGAATAAACTGTTGTAATATTGCGATACTCCTGTGATTGGATCCTGTTCGGAGGAAAGCAGGCCTTTTAAGTTATGGTGAACATAAGTATGACTGTCATAGGTCATTATGGCAATGACGTGTACTTGTGGGCCATCATAATTAGGAGGTTCTGTGACAGAAGTTGACAATTTTCAAGCTTTTAAAAATTTCTTTAGAGCAGATTGTCTATAAGTTGTACATGCCCGTAGATTGTCTATAGGTTGTACATGCCCCCGGTCATCGGGGTCGAGGCTTTCAACCGGCCTGGTCGGCCTCTGCACTAAGACCCTTGTCGTGGCTCCCATTCTATAGTGGGTAGGACTGTATAACTGTCTAGTTGGGTTGTATCCAGTCAGTGGTCTTGTACCTGTCGTTTTCCGTCTCAAGGTGGTATTGTCTTGTTCGTGCAGCGTGGCACGGGGTTGGTGTTTGACCGACAGAGGTGACTACTGTCACCTCGGTCCTTACGGGGTCAGTGTGGCATGCCTGCCCCTCGCTTGGCAAGGCATGACCGCCTTCTATCTCTTCCCAAGGTCGTGACAGAGAGAGGTCGTTCGTCTTGCGAATATGGTGAGACCAAGGTAGTGGAAGGGGTTGTAGGTAACCCCGACATCAGTGCTTGGCCAAACCTGTTTGACTTTTGCTGGGCCTCGGTCGTTTGGGACTTTGTCTGTGCTATGAGCTATGCGGCCCACTAACTAATCAATGCCTTGAGATACCTCAGGGTCAGGACCCCGACAATGTGTATGCAAACCTGTGAGATGGCATACTTCCAATGTTGATGGATCTTGAATGTTCAGGCACCCTGGGTTCTTTAATGTTTCTTCTTTTTTCTTCTTTTCTTGTGGAAATTCGTCGGAAGGTCGAATCGGTGTCTGTTGTCCTGTCTATTTGTATCACCTGAACTTTTCAATTTCACAAGTTTCTAAAATTCATTAGAATTTAATTATAGTTAAGGACCAAATTTGTAATAGGAGGAAAAATGATTTACAATTTTAAAACTCAATTTGACATAGACTTTATTTGATCTTTTCATTCATGCCATTTGCATCTTGGTTTTATGTTGTGAAAACTTTTAAAACACGGTTAGCAGCGTTTGAAGTTTTCTGGGAACGCTTTTCTAAGAAATAAATTCCTTTTTTCCAGCAGCTTAATCTTTTTTGGCAACCTTCCAATAATCTTTTCTTAAGCTCCCAACTCTTCCTTTTGATCCATCATGTTCATATCTACCTCCAAAAATTTTCTCAGAATTTTCTCTAATTTCTGTTATTTTTCGTGGCTTAAAAATGATTTTAGGAATTTCCCGTAATTATTTTTAAATAGGAAATAAATCCCAAAATTACGAAATTTTAAAACTTTTCCGCGTATATATATATATATATATATATATATATATATATATATATATATATATATATATATATATATATGTATATATATATATATATATATATATATATATATATATATATATATATATATGCCGGTCTTCCTCTCGACGCGAGCTTTCCAGAAGTACAACCCTTTTTCACAGCCACCACTCGTACCAGATCGGACGCCAAAGTTAAGAAAAGGCTAGGTTTCTGATGAAGGTGAGCTTTTCCAGGCGAACTATTGTGTTCCAGCGAATTCCACCACCACCACCAAGAGGTAGCCATCATTGCTCTCTTCGCCGTGATACATTTGTTTACGTGAGTCGGTGTCAGTTTCATCAATTCCCCATCTTATCTTCTCCTTCTCCGGCGAGGTTCCACACCATGGCCGGCCTTCTTCTCATGTTTTCCAGCAATCTCGTGCACAGGCAGTTGACCACCCTCACCTGAGCCCTACACCCATCCCGCAACTCCACCGTGCCCCGTTCCTCTTGCGTCTTTGCCCGCCCTCTGTGCGTCGTGCCCTGCACGCACTCAACAGCAAGGCCGTTGCGGCCTTCTCTGCTCGCTGCAGCCCGAGCGGGCCCCGCCACGTCCAGCACCTCCTGAGTGGGCCCTGTGCCGCACTACGCCGCTGCTGTCCTGTAGCTGGCTGGCCAGAGCTACGCTTGCCCCTACGCAGGAAGGCCACAGTCGGCCATGGCTGATGGTCATGTCGATCTGTTCATGAGGAAGAAGAAGGTCCTATTTGCGATAAAAATATTTTCAAAATTGTAGATTAGTCCCTAGTCTTCCGAAGGCCATAACTTATTCATTTTAACTCCGTTTTAAGTGATTTTTGCACTCACACGATCATAGCAATGAGTACTACCGTTTAGTACATGTTTTATAAAATTTTGATGTGCTGTGTTGTACTGTTTTAAATTATTTTAGTAGGCCATGCTTGTTGTTTGTGCGCAAAAGGTGCCGACACCGTGACCTTTCAGGACCAGGAGTTCAACAACCTTGATCCGAACCACATTGAAAGCAAGTGTCCTTGACCATACTTGCTCCTACATTTATTTTATTTTGAGTTAGTGTAGTTAGACCATTAGTTGCATGCTTTGTCTTAAATTGAATCCTATGAAAGGGTTTACCAGCTTTTGTCACATTATCCTTGTAACCCAGTTGTGATGGGTAGAAATCATGCTTAGCCTTGCTGTCATGGATGGGTTGGGAGTGATATAATTTAATATTGATTAATGGCTTATGCAACATGGGACAAGATGAGTGCTCTGCCTACCCTTATATAGAGTTTGGGGCTAGGGCGTGTACAAAAAATAAGGTTCACCCGACCGAAGGGTTATGAGCCTGAGGGAGGACTTAGCTAACTTGGCTTGCAAACTACAATGTCTTGTGCTGCACGTCTGGACGTGATTGTTATCACGGTCTTGTGGCCACGTCGTGGCATGGTGATATGTGGTGCCACTGTGCCGGGCGTGGCAGCACTGTAGGCACGGCGGTGGTTCGCCAGCCGTCCTGTGCGACGTGGTGTTCGTCGTGGTCTTTGTCATTGGCTCCTAGTTTCCTAGGGCATCGTATAGGGGTTGATAGCCATCCCCGGGTCGTCGACTGCCTGGTTGGCTTGTGGAGCTGATGGCCACGATTCCTAGCGTCGGGGTCGTGGCTCCCGCTGGTCTTGATGGCCTCTAAGTCAAGGCTTTCATCGTGGATCCCATCCCGTAGTGGGTAGAATCGTACATACGTCTTGACGGGCTGTATCTAGCCGGTGGGCACTGTACCGGCCGTCACCGCCTTGGGTGGTGTTGTCTAGTCTGAGATGCGTGGCGCAGGGGTGGCGTCTAATCAGACCGTGGTGACCACAGTCCCCTCGGTCCTTGCAGGGTCAGTGCGGCGTGCCTACTCTTGTTAGAGTAGGCACGTTCGACTGGGCTTGACCTCTCCCCGTTCCTCCCAGGGATCGGAACGGCGAAGAGGTCATGAGTCTCTTGCGCGTCATGTGGCTAAGGTAGAAGGAGGGGTGGCGGCCAACCCTAGCCTTGGCGTCAGGCCTGTTCTGCTTGGCTTAGTTAGGCCCCGGTCGTTCGGGCCTTCGCTATCTGATGTGTCGTGGGCCGCTCAGCCTGCTAATTAATCGGTGCTCTGAGACACCCAAAGATTATAACCCCGATATTATGACAGTTTTTTATGATTACAACAGGGCGAATCGCTAGCTATTTTATATCCGATGCCTACTTTTCCTACAAGTTACATAGTCATGCCATAGTCGCAGTCTTGGCATGATCTTGAGATATTCTTCCTTGAATAGGTGAGTCGTGAACCTTCGGGTCCTCTTTGGTATGGGTTTAGTAGCCAGCATATCCTGTAGTAGGGAATTCTAGGAGTATGGCACCGTGAAAAGGAATACAATTTAGAATGGAGAAAATATAATACGTGCTAAGTGATGCAAACCCCTCAGCGTGCAGTGCTCAGTGCAGCGCCACAGCAACTTGCCAAGGTGAATACGGCCGAACCATGCAAGGTCACCGCGGTTGATTGACAAATCCAATGGATACGCGAGAAGAGGTCAAGATGATGACATGGCATAGGATTATGACGTGAAATATGCGAACGTCAAAAACTGTCATTTGCGAAGCGCATTTTTCGATGTTTGTATTTTTGTCAACCTAATGTGACATGAATTTCATCTATTATGACAAAAAAAAATGAAAAGTCGATAAATGCCAGATCCCTTGTAGTGATTTCACGCTTTCATTTAATGCTAGTTTACATTAAAATCTTAGCTCAAAAAATTAATATAATATTCGTTTCACACCTGACAAGGAAATAGGGTTAAGCCGGCACTTGATACAAAAGGACAAATGTCAAACAAAAATATGCTTGGAAAATATTGCATACAAGATATCTAGCAACATATAGATATATCTCTATGACCTGATTTTTGCTTGATTAAGAACCTCAAACAGTATAAAACATTTCATGATTTTTTAATCCCATTGCAATATATGTGCATAGATCTAGTAATTACAAATTATAAATGTTTTTAGGTACATAGTTTTTGCTGCATTTCTAGTGATCTAGAGATGTATATTATGCTTAAATATAAAGCAAAATTTACATATACAAAAAAGGTAAGATGACCTACAATTTAAAATGAAAGGAATACAATTTAAAAAAGGTAAGACGACCTACATATATAAAAAAGCTACGTGCAGGGTGCCGTGGGGGGCGCCAGCGGCATTCATCAGAGCCAAAGACGACGCCGAACACCAGCATGGGCGCGCCTTCTGACTATGCCGACGATGCCACTACTTCGACCGCTGCACGCTACTTCCTCGAGCCAGATCCACTGGCGGAGGCACTGTGCGAGGGTGCAGGGCCTCCCGCTTGGGTCTTCTCGATCGTCCCGATGCTAGATGAGCTTGCCGCCTCGCTTGTCGCGAGCCCGATCAGCGGTCACACCAGTGCCAGGGTGCCTGCAGTCTACAACAACTGCCTCTAAGGAGGTTCAAGCTTCGTTGGTGGACACTCGTCCTCCGACAATGGCTCCTTAGTGCACGACAGATTCGCCTCCGTTGTCGCCTGTGCAGGGCATGCCTCAACAGATGGGGCAACCCGTTGTCGTGGGTGCTGAGAGATGCCAGGGGAGGATGGTGAGGTTTGGCCACCTGGGTTCGAGTCGGCCAAGCACATAGCGGGTACTTCTACACTGACACAGGACGGCCAAGCCACACCCTTCTATGTCGACGAAGGACGGCCAGCCGGACAGCCAAGCGATGCTCGACCCTAGCAACGCGACGCCCATGCTGCGCGAGGCTACTCAGTGCCTCGCATGGTTTACTTAGGGGGTGCAGCTCAAGCGAAGGTCGCCCTTAATCGCCACTCTACTAAGGCAGAAGGCGGCAACAAAAAACAGACGGATTGCCGCTCAGCTGCTGGCACACATACTGGCCTCCAAGCGGGGTGTGTTACTCCTTATGAAAAGGATGGGCACCTTGTCACAGGCGACACCAACTTCTTCTGCGTCCAGACGAGCATTTGACGCCATCTTCACAGGAACCTGATGTCGAGCCAAGTTATAGCTTTGGACGAGTTGTTTCCAGCGACCAACAATAGGGCTGGTAGAAGAGCCGCTCATACCCCGGTGCGCTCTTCTCGGACGACAGAGTAGGAGTTCGCAGACTGTAGCTCGGTTGTATACCATTTATGTAATATCGAAATTTGAATCCGTATACTAGGAAGGTCAACCGGTAGACCTCCTAGGACGCTTGTCAGAGTGTGCTGTTTGTTTGGTTAAACTCTCTTTCTTAATTACAATGATGTACAAATCTTTTATATATTCGTGAAAAAAAGAATACAATTTAGAAAGGAAAACATATATGCTAAATGATGCAGACCCCTCAGTGGACAGTGCTCACTGCAAGCGGCATGCCAACTTGCCAAGGCAAATGCGGCCAAACCATGCAAGGTCATCGTGCTTGATCGACAAATCTGATGGATACACAAGATGGAAGAGGTCAAGATGTTCACATCGCACGTGACGTGATCAATTTGCCCGTTTGATTGATTGATTAAGCTCACGTGTAGAATGATTAATACTAAATCTGTTCCAAATTATAGTTTATTTAACTTTTTTAACTTCAGGTTTGACCATTCGTCTTATTCAAACATTTATGCTAAATATTTTTTTTTGTTGTGCTTTGCTTTATTAACAAAATTTCTCGAAGAATGATTTAAATGGACGCGGCTAAATTACGCCCGGCCGTAATTTAAGCCTGTCGCATGGCCTTGCCGTTTTTGGAAACCAACAGCAACTGAGTGCATCAGTCCAAAAACTTTCCGCATCAGACAACTGCTATTATTATTCCCTCCCCTCTGGCACCAACCAACCAACCCGCTGCAAGATTGGCCCCCGCAGACCTCCCAGTCCCTCCCCTACGTTAATTAGCACAGGCACCAAGCATCTGGTTCCACCGCCACCACCTCAGAGGAGAAAAAAAGTCAAATCTTCCTAATTCTGCCCGTCACCAGTCTACACAATGGCTACAAGCAACCAAATCTAACTGGCAATAATGCAGAAACAAGGCCATGCATGTATGAGTTGTTTTGCCCCTGCAAATTTATAATCAAGATCTACAATTTTCTGATTGGGTTTTCCCCCACGAAATAAGATCTGAAACCCCCAAAACACAAAAAGCATCGCACAATATTCTTTGCCCCAGATTCACATCTAACAATTATGAATGCACATGCTGGTTTGCACAAATGCCAGCTCGATTTTTTATGTTCATCTAATCCTAACTTGGACATGTTAATGACTAATGTTCATCCTGCACATCTTGATGCATTAAAAAACCTTCTTGTGTTAGCTGTTGCACATGGTTACTCATATAGATATGATAAACATGTTCATTTTGATGCTTGATGGCCTCACCCCTACAATTAAATAGGAGTACAGGATAAGCACATAGATGATAATGAGAACAAAAGAAAAAATATTTAAATGAACTGAGGAGTTGAGGGCGACCAAGCCTCAAATTTCAACTTAGGAAATAGTTCAAACAGAGGCAAGGTGATGATGTAAAAAAAACAGACTAGTTTATGCATGTTTGATCAAACAGTAAGTACTTAGAAGTGGAAGATATAAACTAAATTATTCCCTTCGGTCGGTGAAAGTTTGTCAACGGGAAGCAGTAACATGCACACCAACACTAGGGAACACTTGTTCGTCATTAACAATATGCTCCATCTAAAAGTGCCAGGCATTGAAGACTACAGGATGTAGGGACGGCATGCAAAAGGATGTAGAACCAATGCCATGATAGTAATAAGCACCCGAACACATCACGTCACCTCGGATTCATTCATGTTGCTAGGAAAATAAATAAAGTGAGCATGAAACCAGTGAGCTCCCAAGAACACATCACGTGCGATTTACAAACTCAATGCTATGAATATGATGCAGCACTAGATAATGATGAAGCAAAAATACCAAGTAACAAGAAAGCTGCACTAGTGAAAAAATGGTATGATGAATAATTAAACCACACCTCAAGTAAAGAGCAATGATTCCATTTGGCTCGTGCTAATGTTGACAGCCAGCGACTAAAAACCTCTATTGGTGATGAGCAGGTTACTACTGGGTAATGCTATAGTAGATTGCATTTCCTTAGGCAGTTTAAATATCATTCATTAGGCAACAATATCTTCCTAATATAGGCAATTTATGTATTCTAAAAAGGCAAGTATAGTGTCTGTGTATAGTATCCTATCTTACTCTAAAAAGGCAATTTATGCATTCTAAAAAGACAATTTATGTATTCTAAAAAGGTAATTTATCCTATCTTACCCTAACTTTCTATGCACAGAGAAAACCTAAAAAATCTTGGTGGTTCTGACAGTAACCCACAGGGAATCATCATTATAAAAAAGCAAGTATAATGTTTGTGTTCATTTGCAACCCACAGCCCCACTCCCAACCTCCAAAACCCCGGTTTATTTGCAAAAAATGCATATCAAACAGAGGCAGGGTGATGATGTCAATAACTAGTTTTTGTACAAAAGACATACTAGTTTAATGGCTGAACAGAAAGGATCAGCATAACAATAGAAAAAAAGAAAGAATTATCTGGCCACATACTCCACCTTTGCTGCAAGTCACCTTTTGCTGCCTTTTCTATCTACATTAATAGCATGGCAGCAGCATGGCAATAAGTAGTGGCCGATCTCAACCCGATACTATCCAACGGTAGCTAGTAGCAGGTGCACTAGATGTGGTTACAAGTTGTTTAGCAATGGAAAAGCAGTTTAATTTGCTGCACCAGCACTCTAGCAGAGGTGTGCTCGTGCTGCATTCTGTGCTCAAGTTCATCTTCCGCCTCTAATGTGATCTGTGAGAGGGTGATTGTAACGTGATAAATAATTAGGTTGAGGCACGAGTACTTACACCATGTCCAAAGAATGTCTAATTGCTAATTATTTAGCTCTTAATGTTGATTATTGACACCTCCATAAAACCTAACACTAGCTGCATTTTCTTAGGCAATTTAAGTTTCATTTGTTAGGCAATATTGTCTTCCTAAATAGGCGATTTATGTATTCTGAAAAATCAAGTATTGTGTCTATGTTCATTTGCGACCCACAGCCTCACCCCCACGCCCACCCCATCCCTGTTTTATTTGCCAAAAAAATAGAGATTCGATTAAAGACACAAATGTCTAACTGGCATGGATCTAAAAAACAAACCAATCATCCTCCAATATAATTTCCTCTCTCACCACATATGTACTTATTTACATATATTGCACATATCATACCTGTTTTTGTGCTTTGTGCTTTGTACTCTGCAGCAAAGAACCTCCATATTCAGAATAACAATAGCCCTGTGATAACAATCAGCTTATCAGAAGAGCAAATAGAAACATAAAAATCTATGCATAACCACAGCACAAGTAAAGTGCAATGATCAAATCTCATCACATGATACGGTCAACAAACTAGAACCTAACTGTCATTCATTAGGCAATTCAAATGTCATTCATTAGGCAACAATGTCTTCTTAAATAAGCAATTTTTTTGTATTCTGAAAAAGCAAGTATAGTGTTCAAAACAGCAGCAAAGCATTTTAATCCTAACAGTAATACCTGAGCAGTATTTTCTTAGAATATGTTGTAAATGGATATGATGCAATTTGCTAAACCTACAGAGCACAATATGGATCAAGGCAGGACTAGCAGCAAACATCTAAACATGAGCACAAACCACGCTGGGCAGCTGGTAGTTGATGCCGCACTTGGAGCCAGTTGGGCACCAGTCGCCACGAACTGGATGGCGCGCTTGGTGTTGATGGGCGCTTAATGTCAAGGGAGCAGCAGCAGATGTCGTAGATGGCCTCATTGATGTCCAGCAGTACTGCAACATCAGTGTGCTCGAGGAGGGAGTGGGCACAAGCAATCAAGTTTAAATAAGATGTTCAGAAAAAAGCATTCCACTAAAATTACAACTCGCTATTGAAGGGATAGGAGTTCACGGAACAATCACCTTTGGTCCCTTCTGTCGTGATCTCCATCCTTGCTTTTCACTGAAACTTCCAATATAAATTTCTAACACACTTGTCTGAAAATCCTGAAGGTAAACCAAATGTCGAATTATACTTGTAGCTGACAGAAAACAAAGACATGTTAGTGTTAGTCTAATCACATCATGGTTTCATAGTTTTACATGAAAACAAAGACATGTTAGTGTTAGTCTAATCACATACACAAGAAAACTACTAATACTTGACAAAATAATAGACATTTTACCACTTCCTGATAGACAATTTATTACTGGCCTTAAAACCAGTTAGGCCTCTATATCTAGCGCACACAAATGGCTTAAAACCACATGACCAATGTAGCAGTAACCATGCCCTGACTACCTGACAATCAGTTCAATTACCAGCAGAGCAGCAACAAATGTGCCCTGGATTTTGTGTGTGTGTGTGCATAGAGAGAGGATCCAGGGCCCATTACTTTCTTCATGCATCGAACAGGACGATATTATCAATGCGCTGTGGCACGAAATTTTTATAAATATTAGCCATGTGATGGTGTCAATGAAAAGTATTTTGTAATTGCTACTTAAATCCTGAACAGTGTTACTTAAATCACGTCTGAACTATTAGTGTAGTCTGACCTTAGAGTCAACTATCCAATGACTGAACCATATCTAGCATCACAAAAACAAAGAATGATGCCCTAATGACAACATCATTGAAAAAGCCAGCATGCTTACCCTTAAAATCAACCATCCAACGACAATTGCAGAAGCTAATAGTTGGATAGGAAAGAAAATTGATATCTTGTCACTTTGTCAGAACAATATAACTCCCTACCAAAGTGGGATATAAAACCTGAAAAATGGTAATTTACAAAGTATAAGTGAAAGTTCAATCAACAGAAAGTTATGGGGTGATGTTACCAGACAAAACAAGACTAAAACCTCACTTTGAGTTTTAAAATCACTATCAACACTGATCAATTAAGCAAAGACAACCAGCTCTGAAATGCCAAAATAACTACTCTTATGTCCTTGACACTAAATGACAAAATAACAGCCCCCTTATGCAAGGGAAAACTTCTCTTATCATTTGCATTGATTAAAAAGAAGCTTGACTGCTCCTTCCATTGGAGCAGATATGGTGGATGTGAGTTCTGCCAGGACTAATAACAGACAACATGTACCAGAAAGGAAAATCTAACTGATAGACAATAAGATATCAGCACAAATTAAACGCACATGTAGCATACATTATAAGTTACAATATTTAGAGATACTCATATAAAGCTACATGTAACAACACAAGACATACAAAGATGACTACGATAGAAATCTATGTTGTTAGAGAATACACATCCATACAAAGGCCCTGTTCGGCAGGCTGTTTTTTGGCTTATAAGCCGGCTATGGCTGATTTGCTGTGAGAGAAAAAACACTGTTCCACGGCTAATAAGCCGTGCTGATAAGCTCAGCCGAACAGGGGGAAAGATTCCATGTGAGAGGCCTAACCTGACATGCCCATTATATAACTACGTCTCAATGTTCAGTTAACTATGTAGGCACTTCATAAACAGTGTAACTATCTGTGCTCAGTGAACTCAATGCCTCAATGATAAGTTTATCTATTTTTTAGACCAAAGTCTTATAGCCCAGCTTATATTGAAAGCTTAAGGATAGTTCAATTGCTTTCTTAATTGACATCAACTATCATCCTGAATATTTTGAATATATCTGACTTTCTGAATTCTAAGTAACTGAAAATTTAGTAAATCATCTATCCTTTATTGTGGGAGTTAGAGGGAGACAATGCTGGGGAGAGCAACACACTGCTATTGATCGAGTTGTGGGGCTTGTCTTGACTAACTATGAGGATCTTATTTTCCTTCCTCACACGCAGGAGAAATATATCAGTGCATCCAATTAGCCTGCTGATGCATAAAGTTTGCTTCCAGTATGTCGATTTACGAATTTGTGATGAGCGAATGGAATATTGGTATAAGATAGATGACAAAATCTATTTTTTAATAGTAGGTGAACCCAAGTTGCTGCACTAAAGCATTTGCATATCCAAAGAAAAGTAAGTTGCAGATCTGAACAGGTATTCATCCTTACAAATAAAAATCATCAATGCATATACTCACACTGGCTTTGTCGCTATACCATCAGGTTAATTAAATATAAGCAAAGCCTTCTTAAACAGGAAGTGCTCCAAAGCTTTGAAGCTAACAGAGAAAAACTTGCCCAGAAAAACAGAAATGCAAGCACAAATGTGCTGAATGACATGTCAATGCTGCCCAATGTTACAAATGCTCCAAGTAAGCCACCAGCTGCAGCTAATGCAAACAATACGTATCCTATAAGTAGCTACACACTGAATAAAAACTGAACTATGATAAGTAAGCTAAGGCAGGTTATCAATCTGTACGAAAACTCAAGAACAAAAAACACAGTAAGCTAAGGCAGGTTATCAATTATCACAGGATTGAAAACTGAACTCAGTCACAAATTAACCAGATCTGAACATGCCTAATATACTCTTGTCAGTTAACACAAGCTCAGTAGCTCACCATTCGTCATGTCGTCAAGTTCAGAGCCTTAGGCTTGGAGCAGAGCAGCAGGTTCTGGAATTGCACCTGCCGCCCACCACACCCGTAGGGCTGCAGCACCCCGACGGCCGCACACACGCAGGACGCGCAGACCGTGCCGCACCCACAGGCCGCAGCACCCGCGGCCCGCAGCAGGTAGAACCCGCACGGCCGCAGCACCGGCTGGCAGCACAAACGCAACGCAACACTCGTCGACCGCCACACGGGCCACCTGCAGCTTCCGTCGGGCGCCTGCACACCAGCCTATGCTCGCGCCGTTGCAGCCGCCCGTAGAACAGCCTGTGCTTGTGCCGTCGCCCGGAGCCGGAGCTAAGCACTGCGCCGCTGGCCGGAAGCGGTACGGAGACGGCGGATCTCGCGCTGCTGCAACCGCCTGTAGACCAGCCAGTGCTTGTGCCGCCGCCCGGAGCCGAAGCTAAGCACCGCGCCGCCGGCTGAAGGTGGTACAGAGCCGACGGATCTGAGGGGTCGCAGGCTTGCGGGCGCCGAGATTAGGGAGGCGCAGTGGATTGGGGAACCAGAGATAAGACCTAGAGAGAGGATGAGGAGGAGAGAGACGGGGAGGAGGAGAAATGAATAGGCACACGACACTTTCCTCTCGCCAGCTCGGGTTTGATTCGGTTGGGCCGTGCTACTGTGTGCGTGCGGAGCGACAATCGCACGGCCGGCCAACATGAAGTCTTTACCGAAGCCTTGTTTAGTTCCCCAAATTCACCCCCAAATTCCACTGTGCAAAAAGAAGATTCCCCGTCACATCAAAATATTGGCACATGCATGGAGTACTAAATGTAGATAAAATCAAAAACTAATTGCACAGTTTTATTGTACTTTGCGAGACGAACATTTTGAGTCTAATTAATCAATGTTTGGACAATTATTACCAAATAAAAATAAAATTGCTATAGTACTAAATAGTAATTTGGCACATCCCATCTTGGAGAACTAAACCAGGTCCGAATTATAATTTGAAACGGAGGAAGCCAGTAATAATTAAATCGCGCACGTTGTCCTCACGACCGGGAGTGCGAGTGGGAGTGGAGTGGATCTTCGTGCGTTTGGGCTGCCAGGCCGGTCCCACCATGGGGTGGGCGAGTTCACGTTTTCGTTTATTTCTTCCCTCTCTCTGGTCGTTACGCGGACGGGGAGACCGGGAGGAAGAGCCGAGCTCACGCGTCCGCTTCGATGTCGATGTACGAGGCCCCACTCGTCAGTGTCAGAGGTCGGAGCCTATAAAGAGCGAGCGGGCAGGTCAGTCAAGGCCAAAAAAACAGCACAGGATCGGAGGCGAGGCAGAGCTCTTGTTCGGAGATGGACGCCGAGATAGGCGACAGCTTGGACAAGTACTGGGAGGAGACGCAGCGCTACCTCGAGTACGAGGAGCTCAGGTACGAGTACGAACGAACCAAATCCGCGCGCCGGCGATACAATACAATGCGCCGACTGACGGCTGGCCGGGGATTCATCGATTCCGTTGGTGGGTGCAGCATCTACTTGGAGGCGCAGGAGGACGCCATGTCCTGCTACGACTCTAGCTCGCCGGACGGCTCCAACTCCCACTCGTCGCCGGCTCCGGCGGGGGCAGGCCAGGGCCGCGCGGTGGCGGGGGGCAACAAGAACATCCTCATGGAGCGCGACCGCCGCCGCAAGCTCAACGAGAAGCTCTACGCGCTCCGCAGCGTTGTGCCGAACATCACCAAGGCAAGTTAATAAGTTATACTGCGACTGATGGTCGTCCATGGTCGGCATGGCATTGCATTGCATTGCTCCGAATTATCGGATGGGCCCAATGCAACGCAATGCAATGCAAGAGGGAGCGAGGAGCTTGTGCCTTGTGATGACGTTCTTTCCTCTCTTTCGCAGATGGACAAGGCGTCAATCATCAAGGACGCCATCGAGTACATCCAGCAGCTGCAGTCGGAGGAGCGGCAGGTGCTGCAGGAGGTCGAGTCGGCCGCGCAGGTGGAGTACTGCGACGTCGACGAGGGCGTCGGCCTCCTTGGGCAAGCTGAAGCTGAACGCACGAAGAAGATGAAGCGCGCGCAGTCCGTGCCGTCCATCACCAGCGGGGCGCAGTCCGCTCCGCCCCCGCCCCCGCCCGTGGAGCTCCTGGAGCTGCGCGTGTCGGAGGTGGGCGACCGTGTGCTGGTGGTGAGCGTGACGTGCAGCAAGCGGCGCGACGCCATGGCCAGGGTATGCCGCGCTATCGAGGAGCTCCGGCTCCGGATCATCACCGCAAACATCACCGCCGTCGCCGGCTGCCTCATGTACACCGTATTCGTCGAGGTACGTCGCCGGCGGCATCACATCTTGATTATTCTTGATTGAATCGGAATACAGTACTCTATTTTTTTTTCCTTTCCGGACGATGACAACGGATTTTTTTTTTGAGACGTTATGGTCGTAGCTTATACGGGTTGACTCCGAATTTGACTTTTACTACCGCAACACCCAGTACGCTTTTATTCGTTTCCTGTTTTTAGTGGAAAGTTGGAGTCAACAAAGACCCTGGCTCTGTTCCGTTTGCGGCGGATGCTACTAGTCCTAGGTGGACGCAACGAAGCTACGTCATCATCATATACTTTAGCTACGTCATCATCATATTCAGAATTGCATGATCCATCATCCCCTGTGCTTTTCATCTGCATCATCTTTTTGATGTGTTAGGGCCTATTTGGTTCTATCCACTAAAGTTTAGTGACTCCTCTAAAGTTTAGTGATTTGTATTTAGTTTCACTCACTAAAGCAACTGTCCTATGTATACTTTAGTTACTTTTAACTATTCCTCGGTGACTAAAAGCTACTAAAATTTAGTGATTCCTAAACTTTAGTAGGGTGTTTGATATTTTAGTGACTAAAAGTGACTAAAATTTAATCACTAAACTTTAAACTCTAGGAGGGGTGAACCGGCCCTTGTTAGTTACAATTTCGATTGGTGCCGGCCGGATGGTCACATGCTAATCAGCTCGATCGGATCCCTCGGCACATCACATTCACATGGCATCGCCAGCACGTGCTTCAGATGCAGAAATTGGACAAAGAGAAACTGGGGCTGAGCGTTCTCCCCACCCGGCTCGCATCATCACAGTCACACGCTGGGAGGGGCTGAAAACGACTTCCACGTGCTCACGCACTAGAAAATTGCTCCGCCTGCTGCCTGCGTCATCCCCCCACCACCCTATGGCGTACGGTAGTAGTAACCACTTAAGTCCACACATCTCCATTGCGATTGGCTTCTGTTGATGTAAGCGGAGGCTGCACGTGCTCGTGGCTAGTTAGGCCATCCATGTGCCTTCCGCAAGGCGTTGTAAAAACCTACGTTCTTTCTAAATCATAAATTGTTTTGGTTTTTTAATATATGATTTTTGTTATGCACCTAATGTATATAGATTATGTTTAGATATATAATAAAAGATACTCTCTTCGTTTCAAATTATAAGTCGTTTTGACCTTTTTGATATATCTATATGTATCTAGATATAATATATGTCTAGATACATAGCAAAATAGATGTATCAAAAAAGTCAAAGCAACATATAATTTGAAATGGAGGAAATATCTTTCTGAAAAAAAATCTAAAATGGCATATAATTTGGAACACGAGTACTTTGTAACCAAGGGCTAGTAAAACTTGGAGATGAAAAGTCCCAAATAAAGAACTAAGATGTCAACTAAAATTACATTTTCATGGGTTATCCACCTAAGGGACCGGAGTTTCCAAATCAGACATAACATATGTCACTAGTTGATTCCAAATAACGAAAGTGATGTCCCAACGTTTAACCCCTCATCAATATTATACGCCTAGCAGCATTTGACTTTGACAGAGACCATTTTTTTGGTGATTCCAAATTGATAAAAATGGAACAAATCAGTTAAGCGTGTGCTCAGTTAGTGTTTTTTAATTTTCGAACATATAATTGAGCCGGGTAGGGCATTTGCAACAAATGGGCTTACTTGGGGAACTCAAAATCCAAGTTATCTTGCGTGGTTTTTGTAGTTTTCTTTTGTGATGACGTTCTAGACTGTTATATTATTCTTATTTAAAAAATAAAAATCCCTATGGTTATATTAGACATAAATATTTTTTATATTATGGTATGTGTACACTTCCTCAAATCAAGGTAGGTGCGATGGCTAAATCTAATTGCACTGTCTCTATATTCAGGAAGATAAAATCGACCGCATTCAAATGAAGAACATGATTGAGGCAGCTCTCACACAACTCGACGCTACCGGAAGCCCCCCAAGCTCGATGAGCTATTAGGACGAGACCTAATTCTATTGAGCTATGCTTTTTGGACATCTACTAGTTCAACAACTCGGTCCCCAATTAACAAGGTGTTTGCTATGTGCTTCCGTTTTCTCAACATCGCTCTAAGAGGTGATGATTGTTTACTCTAAGATGCAGCTAGTAGACTAAGCAAGTTTGGAGTGTCATACATCACGACGAGGACGATATATATTTGTGTACTATGACATTTATATGCTAATGAAAAATAACAAGGGGGATTCATCTTTCAAGAGCTACGGCATAATATGCTATGAAATATAATGTGCGTGTTTGAAAACCAAGTCCATAAGTAACACTTTAGAAATTGGTTGCTTGGTCTTACACTCCTTTTTTCTTGAAGGGAACCTTGATTTTGTTTGCCTTCTTGTTTTTTGACAAATAAACTAGCTTTGCACTACTTTAAGGTGTGGCTATTGTAAGAAAAATGGCACCTAGCATGCGCCATAAGTGATTTTGGTGGTTCGTTGATAGCATGATTAAATGGATTAATGTTGTTTGTCAGTATACAAGGTATTTAGTTCATTTGAATGCAAAGATGGCTTGGACTTAGACAACATGATGTGAACACAAGTTTGATATGTGCTCTTATGCATCAATTTTGTTTGAGTGATTGTCGAAGATGATCGGCTTTGGTTATATAAGTTTGGTTGGGTGAATCGTTGGTTCAAGCTATCGTATATAGACGATGGTTGGCTCCTTGTGTGTGTCGTCAAGTTGCACTAGTTATCGCTGTTTGCAGCAAGTTATCCAGCTCTTCTACAGCTAGTTATCAAGATTGGGATCCTTCGTCATGAAGATTGGGACCAAGGCTTCATTATGGTGCTTCACAATTGTATGAAGAGAAGGCACATACCGACAAAGGCGTTGTTTAGATCCACTAGCTAAAAAATTAGCTATGGTGGATCCAGACAGCCTAAACTAAAATTAGCTAAAAGTGCTCCTAGCTAATGGGAACCCCATTATCTTATTAGCTGTTCTAACCCAGCTAATGGCAACTAAAAGTGGTTAATGACCAAATTGCCCTCGGTTTTTTTCGCATCGGGCGTGTTCCCCACCGTAAGCTTTTTTCCTCGACACGCGGTCCTCTGTACACGAGCTAGCCGCCTACGCCTAAGCGTTTCCACCAGTGGCGGTGGAGAGCCTGCCATGCAATGGCTGCTCTGGCCCTGGACGCTAGTTCCGGCCTCCACATCAGCTGTTCCTGTGAGCTCCGCCTAGCTGTGCGCCTCCTCTGCTGTGGCTGCACAGGATGCACCCACCTTGGCCGCATAGGATCCGCCCACCGTGGCCGCGCATGGATTATCCCCTGCTGGCATGGCCTCCTCCGCCATGGCCGCGTGGTCATCCTTCGCTAGCGTGTGGTGGTGTCTGGTCCAGCAGTCTTGGGTGAACACGACCTCGAGGACATAGACGAGGTAGAGCAAGGCAAATCCGGTGGCAGCCTAGACGGTGACCTAGCCCGTGGCAACGACGACAGCCATGACAACGAGCGCCAGGAGGAGGAAGGCCGCGCTCTGGGAGAAACTAGCAGAGTGGATGACGAACCCCTGGCCACCAAGGCGGACAACGATGACCCCTGCACGGCCGACGAACATGGGGCCACTAAGCCCCATGGCAGCGGCGGCGGTCGTCGCCCCCTCCCTTTCGCCGTTGTCTCTAGATGCGATGGCGGAGAACGCGTTGGGCACGCCATTTTCAAGCGAGAGGAGCGTGGCCCCGAATGTAACAGAAGTAGAAGAGAAGGTAGAAGAGTCTCTGTGTCGGCGAGCAAGTAGAAGAGCACAGCAAGCCAAGCCGCCATCGCTCCGTCCCCTCCCCCCCCCAACAACAGTAAACAAAGCAATAAAAATGGAATTCATGAGGGGTATCATTGTTAAGATTTTAATTAGCTAGAGGATCACCAATTCTGATTCTAATGGAGCGTGTAAGATCGCCTTTATTAGGATTTAGGAGGCAGCCATAGAAGATAGATCGACGGAAGAAAATTCTATGTGACAGCGTCGCACGCCACTCCCGCTGCTACACCGCATCATCACTTGACACCTGTCCTGCTCGCCCCTTCCCGTCGTTCTATGTCGCGCACTGCCTTCGCTCATCCGTAGCTAGGCTCGCTCTTAGTCCATGCCCTAAGCTTTCCTCTCTAGTTCCTCTTGTTCGTACCAAGTTCACGGCTCCGTGGCCAGTAGTTAGTTTTTGTGGAGAGACAGATCGAGCGAATCTCTAACCATGTGTTTGGTTTGTGGGTTCAACTGGGATATCCCAGGTCCGACGTAGATGGTCCTGTGTTTGGACGAGGGATGTGTGGAACGGGGTCGACTTGGGTTGGCATATTCCCCTCAGATGCGGGTTCAACTGATTCCACAAAATCGAGGGGACTGAGTGAACCCACTTCGACGGTGTCTATCTCCATCTCCACGTCTGCGTACGCCCCCGGCTCTGGCACTCGTCCCCAGCGCTGGTGTCTGCTACTGGCCCTAGCCCTAGCACCATCGTCCGCCCTGCGGCAGCGCCCACACTGGTTGCGGAGGAGGAGGAGCGGCATGGGAGGAGGAGGAGGAGCTTTCAGATCCATGGCCTGGATGGAGAAGAAGAAGGGGTGTCAGGCCGCCGGGGCGGAGCAGGCCAGCGTGGTGGCGGAGTAGGGCCGCCGGGGTGCGCCGTATGTCGTGACGGTAGATGGAAGAAGGAGACATGTCACCGAGAATTGGGTCCCACATATATAGCAACTGATGGGGTTTATGGCTTTACGTGATTTTGGATCGAGCTGGCTTAAAAAACAGCAGACTCGGCTCGTTGGCTCAGAACAAAGAACAACGCCCCGGCTCAACTCACGCTGACGACGGGCCATCTCGCCTGGTGGTCCAGCGGGACACGCGTGGCCCTTCTTCGCGGTGTCGCAGCTGGAGCGGCGTGCGACGCCGTCGCATATACAATTTTCTTCCCAGATCGACGAGGACAACATAGCACGGGGCATATGCAGCCAGCGAAAGCAGCACGCACAGAGAATTTTTTTATTTTTAGCCCAAATTTGAAACAAATTTTAAATTTAACCTAGATTTGAATTTTTTAAAAAACTAACCCGTTTGGCCCCGCCACCATGCATGGCGGGGCAAATGCACTGAACCCTGCCATGCATAGTGGCGGGGTGCAGGTGCCACGTGGCACGCTGCAGGCCAGCGTGGAAAGGAGTACCCCGCCATGCATCATGGCGGGGTACCCCTAACCCGCCACAGATCATGGCGGGGTACAACCCCGCCCATTTAAAAGGCCGGGCCCTTCTTGTTTTTGGCCATCCATCCATTCCATTTCCGCAGCGCCCCTCTCCGCCCCAGGACCGAGCTCCCCTCCCCTCAGCGCCCTTCTCCGGCACCCCTCCTCCCTAGTGCCCCTCCCCGTCGGCTACCGACCCATCATCAGACCTTGTTCCGGCCCCCCTTCTCCGCGCCCATCGTTGTAGTATGTTTGGTTAATGTAGTTAGTAAAGTTATATTAGTTTTAATCGTATTGATATTGTACATTATTTTTGATTTGTAAGAATTATAAGTGATATGTGTTTTGTGTTGAAATCATTTCGTGTTATTAGATGGAGGACTCGTATCGTGAGTCAATTTGGAGGAAAAAGGGTCGTCCTAGAGAGATGTACCCCGACGTGTCTTGCAAGGATGCGCCCGTGCCTCCCGAGGAACCTTTCCCTAACTGTGATTGTGGTCATCCAACGCACGTGGGCCAGTCGAGACATCCGGATACTGCGGCTCATTGCTTCTACACATGTTATAGTTGTAGCGTAAGTAATTGTGCCCTTTGTTTTTCTTATTGGTTTCTAATGTTGTATTCGCGATGAGATAATTGAAACTTTTTTGTAGCCCTACTTCCGGTGCTTTTTTTTTCTAATGGATCGACGGTCCGGACAAGTTTGACCCAAGGATTCTCCTTTTCTACCCCGGCGTTGATCATTGCAAGCGTGAGGTGTTTACTCACTGGGTTCCGCCCCCTCCTAACCCTCCTCCTATGACGGATGAAGAGAAGGCCGTAGCATCGGCACGGCGGCTCGAGGATCCTCCAAAGTGCCATTGCGGAGAGCAAGCCGTGATAAACCCACGCAATGAACAAGAGTTCATTTGTCCTCTACGGCGTGAGGTAAGGTTTGAGTTAACCTTGAAATGTCATGTCCTATATATGTGTTTTACTTTTTTGATTTTGTAGGATCATGATTTTCCAAAGTGCCGTTTCGCGGAGTGGGTCTATGGTCCAAAGAGCCATTGGCCGGAGCTGGAGAAGAAGGAGGAGGTGCCAGACTGGAAGAAGAAGAGGAGGTCTATTGCGCCTCCTGTGATGTGCAAATGTGGTGTTGAAGCTAGCTACGGCCTAGTCCCTTTAGGCCTTGGGATTGGCCACTTCTGTGGCCACATGATTGATTATGACGAGGTTTGCTAGGACTGTTGACACTTAGTGCTAATGTTTTATTTTGTTTGCTTTGGTACGCTAACTTTGTATTCATCTATTTGTTGCAACAGAGCACTCAAAAATGCAAATGGGAATCATATGATGATGTATTTAAGTTCAAGGATGAGTATAAGACAAGAGTAGCACTTCGCAAGATGAGAGGATATCCTACAAATTACGTCACTGATTTCGTTAAGAACCATAAGAAGAAAATGCTATGACGGGCCCAAGACCTGCGTGTTCATAACCCGGAGAGTATTGCGTGGAAGAAGTGGTACGAGAAGAAGAAGAAGGATGTAGAGGAGTACCAGGCAAGGAAGGTTGAAGAGGATGCAAGGAAGGCTGCAGAGGAGGCTGAGAGAGCAGAGATGCAAAGCTTGAATGATACTATTGCCTCATTATGTGCGAGTGAGTCATTGCGTTTTGTTTCCACCCGATACAAAGTCAATCTTCTTTGTTTGACTGTCAATAAAGTTCTTGCAAAGATCATGCTAATTGTTTGCATTTTGTACTTGCAGAGATTGGATGCACCGGCAACTAGCAAGCAGATGTGGCTCGTGCTAGGTACACGGAGAATAGGACACTAAAGTGGGACGCAGGAGTTAGTGGCACCGCAAGCCATCCAATTGTGGTTGAAGAGGAGGCCGAGCCGGAGGAAGACGACGACACCGGGAGGATAGGCGAGCTTATTCGTCTAGCCGAAGAATTGGGCTACCCTTAGGATGAGGATGCCTACGACATGGGAAGGATAGCCGAGCTACTTCGTCTTGCAAAGGAGTTAGGACCGATGCCCGAGGAGGATGGTGATGCGTTTGTCGCTGGGCCTGTCAGGGACTTAGAGGAGGGTCAGGCTGCGTACCACAGCCAGAAGACACCGCTGTTCGATGCATGGGGGCCAACATACATGACCGAAGAAGAGGCCGAGTTGTACTCTCAGGCCGCGGAAGAGGCGGAGGCGGCTTACTACCGGCGTCAGGCCTCTCAGGCCAAGGCAGTCGAGGCGAGCAAGGGTAAGGAGGTTGTAGTGGAGGATTCAGAGTCCGAGGACGAGTTGCTTACGTAGTGGTGCACGCAGTTTGATTGACGTACAAGTGTCATTGTTAGTGCCTTAGTGCTGCACGTAGGAGGCTGTCAGTGCCATAGAAACTTGTCATTGTAATAATTTGCATTGTCGCATCTTCACGTCGTCGTTGTCAGTGTTTGTCATTTGTAGTGGCTTAGAAATTTTGTCTGGTGTAGTTTGTCAGTGTTGTACTTTGAAACATGTCATTGTAATAATTTGCATTATCACGTCTTTATTCGTTCCATTTGTTGCTCCACTCACTAACATTGTTGTCTGGTTTATCAGTGCAGTTTATCAGTGCAGTTTCTGCGTTCCAGCAGTTTTAGGGGCACCCCGCCATGGCTGGGGGCGGGTTTGGGGTACCCCGCCATAGCACAAGGCGGGGTACCCCTAACCCACCCCTAGCCATGGCGGGGTGTCCCTGAAACTGCTAGCACGCAGAAACTATGCCTAGATTTTGCGTTTGTAATGCGTGACAAATGCGGACATGCCATGTTGAGTCATTTGCAGCAAGTTATACGGTAGCCATGGCACGAAGAATTGCGTTTACGCCAAAGATTAAACGAGTGTTACCAACTATATTTGTCCAATCGAAATAACCAAGTAGAGTAGTTTTAAGATTAAGGTACTGCTGCTACACCTACAAATAATTTAAATGTTCTAGCAGTACATAACTAAGATAACATGTGTCCGGTGCCTGCTAAACATGACTATTCTACTAATCGCCAGGGGTGTAGGGGTCTCGCGGTCTCCGCAGCCTCCTCGGATTCGTAGGGACCACGTTGCTTCTCCAGCCCACATTTGTGCGGTCCCGTTGCTGCCTCTCGCGCTGCTGCCTATGTCCACGCTCGAACTGCTGCGTCGAGGAAGTCCCCTGCAAGCAAGCACCCTGATGAGCTACTCTAAATGTTTAGCTATGAATAGTTGAATTAAAGAAAAAGCAAAGCATAGGCACCTGTTGCTCGGCCGGTGTGTAGTTCTCCTACTATGTGTACTCCACCCCCTGTGTACCAATAGGAGCACCGTATAGCTGTGAGGGACCCATCTCCTCGTGACCGGTGTACTCCCACTGGGGAATGTTGTCGTCGTCGTCGTCGCCACTCGTCGTGTCGTACTGAAGTTCCTCGTCCACATCGTCCGCAACCGCTGGACCCTTCCCTCTGTCCTGCGGAGTACGAACAGACGAGGACGCAGCCCTGGTGTCGCTAGCAGAAGCAGCTGCGGTGGACATCGTCTGGCTCCTCGACCACGTGGGGTTGTACGATACGTCCAACGTCGTGTCCGCACAGCTCAGCTTCTGAGCTAACTTCTTGCAGCCCTTTTTCATTCTCTACAGGTTTAGATGACAACATACATTATTAAGCGTGAATTTTGAAGGTAATTGAGTTGTAGTAACGAATGTTGTTGTCAAAAGTACCTTGACAAAGCTGCGAAGAGGGTTGGTCTTGTCGTCCCTAGTCCGAAAAAGTTGCCTGGAAGCTTCCTCGGAGTAGTTTGACAACTGTTGTGCCTACAACATCACACAAGTTTACCTTGATCATTTTGATTGAATTTTAAAACCCTGACCTCGCTTGAGGATTTAAGTCCAAAGTACTTACCACGTATCTATTTAGAGGGCCCCTAAGAAGTTGTGTTTCCACCCTTTGCGCCTCGTCGAATGCATCGGCGATGTCATCCTCACCGCCCGCATCTGCAGGCATGTGGTGTACGGGACCATGAGATGAGTCCTCGTACTCCGCTATAGCCATTGCAGGCACTCCATCCATCTTACGGGGTGGTGCTGTGGAAGTTCGTTGAGGTGGCGAGGATGCCTGTTATACCAATTAAGCAAATGTGGTTTGTGCTTCACCGCCCAATCCTTGCGTGGTCCGAAGCCTTCGATCGATCCTGCATTGACATATTGCATTAGAAATGAGGCACTTAAGTAGAATAAACAGATTGGCATCATACCCATGCAGCTGAGCATTGGTGGAGTACAGCGGTGGAATTCCCTGCAACCTCCCGAACTGTCTGTAAAACCCTGAAAGGGTAGTGCATCTCGACCATGTGGAAGAAGATAAGTGGCCCTTCGTAAAGCCACTCGTCCCCTTCCTCCTCGTAGCGCGGACTAAGGTAGTCCTATAGCTCCCACCTAGACCACGGTGTCCATGTTACCTGCAAAGTAAAAAACTTAATTTAGTATCAATCTCATTGATAGTGCCTTTAGTAGGAAATGTGGATTGAACTTTACGTAGTTGTGTGTCAACACGTCTAGCGCATCCGTGTACTGCCTGTACCTCCTATCCAGCTCGCCCCTCACTACCTTAGCGTCTTTCCAGACGAAAAGGGCGGTGGGTCAAACGTCTTCATGCTGCCAAACCTGTAATTCACACAAACACGGTGTTACAAATCTCTTAAGTCTTATGAAGATATCAAAGTAGTCAATGTACTCACAGGCAAATGCGGAGATTTAGTAGGCCTCCCAACTAGAAACCGCTCCCAAATCCAGACTTGAAGTAGGTACGAGTAGCCACCTAGGTTGGCATTGGTCGACTAGCGACGACAGGCCGTACAAAGCTGACGGTATGTCCAAGCAAGGACCGCGGTACCCCAGCTAAAGGTTGCAATGTTCTCCAGTGGCTGCATAAGGATCCTCAGGAAAATCCAGCTGATGCTGTCGCTTGAGGAGTTGGGGAACAAGAAAGCGCCCAAGAAGTGCCACAACCACACCTTTGCATACATCTCAACCTCGTGATCTGGAGCACCGATTGGAGGCCCTGCACCAAAGTGATGGGTTATCCATGACGTCGACACTCCTGAGGTCTTCCTGCAATTACAATTAAAGCATTATTCTATAAAATAGATGTAGCTAAAATGGTTGTATTAGTGATTTCAATGGGACGCAGATATGAACTTACTTTGTGCCTTTAACTTCAGCATCTGATGGCCTCCTACCACAGAACTGCTCCACCAAGTCTACCCAAGTAGACTCGTCGACGACCCCAGTCACCAAATGACTAGACAAACTCAGACACAATATCATCTTGACATCCTGCATTGTGATAGTCATTTCCCCACATGGTGTGTGGAAGGTGTGCGTCTCCGGTCTCCACCTGCATCATTACAAGGTTCTGGTTATAGGCAAGTTGACGGCCCAATTTTACGAAAGAAATTCAATTAACGTAAAATGCAAT
>CM039602.1:15621353-15941676 GCA_022457205.1 Saccharum spontaneum | reverse complement strand
GCTGCTGTCCAGTATGCTCTATTGTGATGCCTTGTTGATTGATTTGGTGATATCCTAAGACAAGTTACTTTTGTAATTGTTAGGAGTTAGGGCTCTAACTGAAGATGAGCAACTTTATCTTAGGCTAAGTAGATTAGGTGAGTACTCCTCTACCGGAGAGGAAATTTGCACCTACTCTTTTGAAGTGATTTGAATAGAGCGCTAAATTGTTGTAATGCATTTCGTTCCGAGCATATTGCATCTTTCATTATGCATTCATGAGATTTATTATGCACTCATGCAATAGGTGTACCGGAGGGGGTAACGCTCCTCGAGTTCGAGCAGACGATCCCAGAGGAAGTACTGAGTCAACCAGAGGAGCAGACAGAGCCCAGCGGCGAAGGAGACGCCGTTGAAGACCTTCCGGAGTGCCCAGATCACCGGCCTTCCACCTTCCTTAAAGGCAAGCCCCGGTGCATGCTGAACCCATTATTTGATAAAAGATATCTTGAGTACTTTTATTTGTTTACTGCATTATGTAGTAGGAGTTGTATGAAAACAACTGTTGCATTACACCTGTCCTTGTCCAGATACTATGCCCTAATCCTATATTAGGTGTAGGCACGTGTCAATGCTTAGCCCTGCTTAGAACGGTAGAAGTCGGGTGATTTCCGGTCATCCGCGAGAGATAGGACTGGGTCGCGAGTGGCTTATGGCTATCGTGATGGAACCATGCTTTAAAATGAAATTGAGACCGGGCGGGAGTTCGATGGTACAGCTGCAAGACACTTCACGTCTTGGGTGTGGAGCCATGCCCGTCTGAGTCGTGTAAGGACCGATTCGCTGTACGTCCTTGAGTCATGTTGAACGCAGTCTAACACTTAGTTGGCCGGATAAGTCGTTCCGACCGCGAAGTCGAGTAGTATGGTTCAGGCCGGGAATCGAATGGTAGGTTGCTTCTTGGAGGAGAGAAAGGATGTGCTTGGGGACATTGGCGTGAGACCAAGGGGGGGTTAGAGTCCCTAGCACCTGGCAGAGTGTCGCCCTTGGGGTCGCGACATCATTCGGACCCGCGATTCCTGAACTGTACGAAAGATGACCTGAGCAGCCCTCGCCAGGCGCGTCTCGGTGAGTGTTAGAAATACCCCTCCAGCTGGATAGGAATTCGATTCGAATCGCCGTCGCTCCCGGTTAGTGAGCACTTGACTTGAGCAGCGGCAACGTAGATCTCATTAATTGAACAGATGGTTAAGTGAATGATACAATGTTGCCACAATTTATACCTGCTATGGAATAATATGAATAATTGTTTGATGATAATCAAGTGCATGTTTAGTACAGGTGCTAAGATAGATGACAGGTAAATGCTAAAAATAACTGCTAGTACAGGTTATAAAAGTTTCAGCTACTTATGCCTTTATGCAAAATGTGGGTGTCAGCTAGCCTCTTGTGTAAGCCTTGCATAATCCTTGGTGTCTACTTTATTTCTGGTTTATGACGGGTAAGTCTAGCTGAGTACATTCCAGTACTCAGGGTTTATTCCCTCCTGTTGCAGATGATATGCTTTACCAAGGCTTCTGCAAGACTTGCCTTCACCCCGCTAGGGATGAGGACTAGATCACATGGGCATGATCATCTTTATGTACTTACCTCGTTCTTTTGTGGGATGTTGATCTAACCAAACTGGCAGTATTTAAGTATCTTCAGTGTGTGTCAGACTTCCGCTACTTTCAACTCAGTTTGTAATAATTGCTACTCCGTGGTGTTAACTTATTTCTGAACTACTTGTGAAATGTAACGTATGATGTGTATGTTGAATGATGCGATCCTGGTTGTAAGCAGTTTGGTTTGAAATCCTTCGTGATTTCGATTGACTACCGGGATTATATGGGCTCAAGTTTGAAAATTTGAGCGCTTCGGTGCTTGTTTTCGTACTTGGGCTCTTATAATTTGGTCGGTTCTGTTACAGCTGGTATCGGAGCATAATTCAACATTAAGCACATCATTACGAGTAATTAAAAACAAAAGTATTTGTTTGCGAAAAGGGTTAAACTTTAAAAAGTATTTTATAAGAATGCCAGTGATCACATCCCTTAGCCCAAATAAGGACTCTTAGGTGGCTTATTATAAAGACTAACTTGGGGGCCTTGTTTGTTTTTGTTTCGTCGTCCATACGGCGTGATATTGTATGGATGCCATCCACTTGGGTGGTAATGTATGGATCAATTACCTCGACGCTCTGGTAAGTGTGAGTTGTGAGAGCATGATCGTCCAACCGGCGGTCTAGGGGAGAGTAGTTTTGGTGGTTTGCATATTTACATGTTCAAACCATGTAACTATGTAAAAGCACTTAATTATGGGCATCTATCCATCGGGTAGCTTTGATACTGAAATATATACATCTGGGGATGTGTATATGGAAAGTATTTAGTTTACTGCTTCCTGTATGTTATTTTGGGAATTGTTGGGCTGCAATGGAAATTTTCTGCAGGTACACTAACAGCGCAACGTGTAGACCGATAGTTTCGCTTATATGAGAGAACGTATGTATGCCACCGTTTAGCGTTAGCATATTAGTTTTCTACTAAGGTGAGAGGACGTACGGATCGTGCATGCATCATGTTTAATTATATCATACATGTCATTTACTCCCTCCTTAAAAATTTTAATAGTCCCGACTAAAGAAAAATTTCGTATCCCCTAAATGATTCTCACTTTAAGTCACATCTTGTTGATACAGATGGCTCGTACCCGGATGACAGCCCGTAAATCAACGGGTGGAAGGGTCCCTCGCCACCAGTTAGCTCCACGGGAGCCCCGCCCTGAGCCCTCCGAGGTGGAACAGTTACGGGCTGAGCTGGCTGAGGTGACCGCTGCCAGGGATGCAGCACGGCAACAGTTGGAGCAAGTAATTCATGATCGAGATCAAGAAACACTTGCAGTCCAAAGGTTGACAGTGGCCAATCGCAACTGTCAGCGTATGTTGGTCCGTGTAATGGAACAGAGGGATGAAGCCTGGTACGAGGAGAACGTTCTGAGAGCTCGTCAGTTTGAGCTCGAACAACAGTTGGAAAATGCTGAAGAATACAATGACAATCTTCATGAAGAAGTGCACCGCCTGAACAACCAGCTAAATCCTCTGCTACCTAGGAACAACAATGTTGATGAGGAGATGGGTTCCGGAATCTTCATGGCAGATGATGATAATGATGATGATGAAGTAGAGGTCGATGGACCACAAGATGCTCCACCTGCGGAAGCACCAGAGGAAGAGCCAGAAGAAGAAGAAGAAGACGAAGAGTTAGAGCCTGTCAGTGATGAGGACGGCGGGGAGATCCTTGACACGGACTCGGAGGATGATGCTTAGAGTAGTCATCACGTACCTTTAATGTTAGGATCGTCTTTTGCGCCTCCCTGTGTAGGAGTGAGGCCTTGTAATAATTTGACGTTGGGATGTAAGGTTGAACCGTATGTTTCCTGAATGTAGTTTGAACCTGATAATTTCGATCGCAATGGGATGTCTTATTGTGTTGTGTTCGATGATGGTGTCACGATTAGCTCCCTTCGGTGCCGCGACGAAACCGAGGGCCTCCTATGGCGCGCGACATAAGGTTGTGCTGCTTGGCACGCGCAGGTATCGAGGTGGCTAGTCCTGATCCAACATAGAACTCTCCATTGAGAAGTCTCTTTGTGGTCAGTTTGAAGTAGCCTTTCACAGTCACTAACAATCTTGAGATCAAATCAAAGTACCGGGCAAAAGGTCAAAATCACGTAGATAGCAACGTAAACGATCCGATAACCGTTGTGCTCCCTGTAAGTGAGCCCTTATCGAAGAACGTCTTGATGGATTACCAAGTACGAGTTCGGCAATTGATGCGCTTGAATGGATTGTGCGGTTGTGATGAATTATTGTGTCTTATTTATTATGAGAATTTTATTCTTGAAGACAGTTTGACATTTCGCAATAATTCATCTACAAATTTCCCACATCGTCAGTGCTCATTGGCTATGCATTTTGCAGATGTCGTACAATCTTCGTAGAGGTCGTGGAAATGAGGAGGAGGACCAGCCGCCCCCTCCGCCACCACCTACTCCGGCGGAGTTAATGCAAACAGTGGTTGAGGGGCAGCGTATGTTGGCCGACGCATTGCGCCAAATGGCCAATCGTGAGGCTCGGCATGGTCGTCAGGGCCCAGAGCCAAACCAATACAGTGACTTCAAGGACTTCCTGGATACAAAGCCCCCGCTTTTTAAGGAAGCGGAAGAGCCCCTGCAGGCTGATGAATGGTTGAATACAATTGAGCAAAAGTTTCGTCTGTTACGCCTAACTGATGAGCTGAAAACGGAGTATGCCTCCCATCAATTGCATGGTCCAGCAGGCATCTGGTGGAGTCACTATCGCTCCACGCTCCCTGCTAATGTCCCGATCGCTTGGGATCAGTTTAAGGCGGCATTCCGGGGGAATTATATCCCTCCAGGTCTGATGGCAATCAAGCATACAGAGTTTATGAGGCTGTCACAGGGAAACAAGAGCTTAACTGAGTACTTGCAGTCCTTCAACAACTTGGCAAGGTACGCCACGGAGTTTGTGGATACTGATGCCAAAAAGATTGCCAGTTTCAAAAGGGGCCTCGGCCCAAAGCTAATGAAGACTATGGGTACTAGCAAGTGTACCACTTTCAATGATTTCATCAGTGATGCTTTGACACAAGAGAACAATAATACTATTTATTCTGCTTCTAAGAGCCGGAAAAGGGCCCTTGAGGCAAGCGCTTCTCAGTCAAGGGCCTCAGCAGCACCCAGGTCTTCTCCACGTCCGCCTGCTTAGAATGCAAGGTTCCGTCCGCCACAGAAAAAGACGGCTGCGAAAACTGGGTTCCGTAAGGCATATACTGTCGCTCTGCCAAAGGGGACTTCTGGTCAGAGTAGTTCTAGTGTTCCTCCTAGCAATATGCCTTGCTGGAATTGCAACAAGCCAGGTCATTGGGCCCGGAACTGTCCGTACCCTAAGAAAAATGTCAATCAAGGTGGTCGTCAGGGACATGCTCACTATAACAGCATTGAAGAAATTCCATCTGGTGAGGTAGTCACGGCTGGTAAGTTCCTAGTTGACCAACACCCCGCAGTGGTACTTTTTGATTCAGGTGCTTCACATTCCTTTATCAGTCCTAAGTTTGCATCCAAATTTGCACACAAGTTGCATACTGTTGAAGGTGTGGGTTATTGTATTAGTGCTGCAAGTGGGAATATTTCCACAAACAAAGTAGTGGGGAACCTTAAGTTTGAGATAGAAGGGCGAAGTTATTCGCTTGCTCTATTGGTGTTACCGGGGTTAGACATAGATGTTATCTTAGGAATGAATTGGATGAGTCAGAATGGGGTACTCATTGACACATCTGCTCGGGTAGTTATGCTCAGAGATCCTACCGATCAAAAGGGTTTTCTAGTTCAACTTCCCAGAAAAGTTGAATTGTCGGGGAAAATTCATGCTGTGCAAGCAAAGGCGTTGGCTGAAATTCCCGTGGTAAATGAGTTTCCGGATGTTTTTCCCGATGATTTGCCGGGGCTTCCTCCGGATCGGGATGTGGAATTTAAAATCGAGTTGCTGCCTGGTACCGCACCCATCTCTAGGAGACCCTATAGAATGCCTCCAAATGAGTTAGCTGAGCTTAAGGTACAATTGAATGAACTTCTGAAGAAGGGGTTGATCCGTCCTAGCTCATCTCCGTGGGGTTGCCCTGCTATCTTTGTAAAGAAGAAGGATCAAACCTTGCGGATGTGCGTGGACTATAGACCTCTGAATGCAGTCACTGTCAAGAATAAGTATCCTCTGCCGCGTATCGACATCTTGTTCGATCAATTGTCCAAAGCCAAAGTCTTTTCCAAGATTGATCTAAGGTCTGGGTATCATCAGATTAAAATTCGTCCTGAAGATGTTCCAAAAACAGCCTTCTCGACGAGATACGGCCTTTATGAGTATCTTGTCATGTCCTTCGGTCTGACTAATGCCCCAGCACACTTCATGTGCTTGATGAACTCGGTGTTTATGCCCGAATTGGACAAGTTTGTGGTGGTGTTCATTGATGACATCTTAGTATATTCTGAAAATGAGGAAGACCACGCGGAACACTTGCGTATTGTCCTCAGCAGATTGCGTGAGCATAAACTGTATGCGAAGTTCAGTAAATGCGAATTCTGGCTTCGGGAAGTACCTTTTCTTGGGCATGTATTGTCCGATGGAGGTATTATGGTGGATCCCACCAAGATAGAAGAAGTATTGAATTGGAAGGCTCCTACTTCGGTTCATGAGGTCCGGAGTTTTCTTGGGTTGGCTGGCTATTATCGTCGCTTCATCCCGGATTTCTCAAAAATAGCCAAACCCATGACTCGGTTGCTGCAAAAAGACACCAGGTTTGTCTGGACTCCTGAGTGTGATGCGGCTTTTCACCAACTGCGAACCCTCCTAACCTCGGCTCCGGTTTTGGCACAACCGGATATCGAGAAACCTTTTGATGTTTACTGTGATGCCTCAGGCATAGGTTTGGGAGGTGTTCTGATGCAGGAAGGCCGAGTAATTGCATATACTTCACGGCAACTTCGGAAACATGAGGTGAATTATCCAACGCATGACTTAGAACTGGCCGCAGTTGTTCATGCTTTGAAGGTGTGGCGGCATTATCTACTGGGCAATGTCTGCAATATCTATACAGACCACAAAAGCCTCAAATACATCTTCACCCAACCCGAGCTAAATATGCGTCAGAGAAGATGGCTCGAGTTGATTAAAGATTATAATCTTCAAGTGCACTATCACCCAGGCAAGGCAAACGTGGTTGCAGACGCTTTGAGCCGTAAATCTCATTGCCATTCCTTAGTTGAAACTGATTTTCACCGATCCCGCCTGTTACATCCGGCAGTCTTGTACAACATCACTGTCAGTGGTACTCTCAGAAATAAAATCATCGAGCTCCAAAAGACTGATCCGGGTATATTTCACATAAAACGGAAGATGAAAGAGGAAGAAACTAAGCATTTCAGGTTAGATGACGAAGGTGTGCTGTGGTTTAAGGATAGATTAGTGGTACCTAAGGATCGAGAGCTTAGAGATCAGATCCTGTCCGAAGCACATTCTTCCAAGTTGTCCATCCATCCTGGTAGTAATAAGATGTATTATGATTTGAAACCACTTTATTGGTGGACCAAGATGCGGAAAGAGATAGCTGCATATGTTGCTAGATGTGACACCTGTTGCAGAGTGAAAGCTGTGCATATGAAAGCTGGGTTGCTTCAGCCACTTTCCATTCCAGGCTGGAAATGGGAAGAAATAAGTATGGATTTCATTGTCGGACTTCCTCCCACAGTCAAAAATCATAACTCTATCTGGGTAATTGTTGACCGTTTGACCAAATCCGCTCATTTCATCCCCGTGAGAGTGGACTATCGTCCTACTGACTATGCTGAGTTGTACTTCAATCAGATAGTCCGGCTTCATGGGATACCTCGTACAATCGTTTCTGATCGGGGTCCCCAGTTCACTGCTCGCTTTTGGGAGCATTTGCATCACCTTCTGGGAACCAAGTTAGTGAGAAGCTCTGCTTATCACCCCCAGACATCTGGTCAGACGGAACGAGTTAACCAAATCTTGGAAGATCTGTTGCGGGCATGCGTCATTTCATCCAAGGGTTCTTGGGAAAAATGGCTACCCTTAGCTGAATTCTCGTACAATAACAGTTATCAAGAGAGTATCAAGATGGCTCCATTCGAAGCTTTGTACGGTCGTAAGTGCCGAACCCCACTAAACTGGGTAGAAGCTGGGGAAAGGAGGTATTATGGCATTGATTTTGTCCAGGAAGCCGAGGAACAAGTCCGTACTATCCAGAAACACATGGCTGCAGCCCAAGCTAGACAGAAAAGCTATGCTGATCGTCGCAGAAAACCACTCGAATTTGAAGTTGGGGACTTCGTTTATTTGAAAGTTTCTCCAATGAAGAGTGTCCAACGTTTTGGCGTTAAGCGAAAGCTTGCACCAAGATATGTGGGTCCTTTCCAGATCATAGGCAAGAGTGGAGCTGTTGCGTACAAAATCCAGTTGCCTCCTGAGATGAGAGCCATATTCAATGTTTTCCATGTATCTCAGCTTAAAAAGTGTCTTCGAGTTCCCGAGGAACAAGTTCCGTTAGGAGATATCAGGCTGGAATCCGACTTAACCTATGAAGAAAAACCAGTCCGAGTGATCGATACTCAGGAACGAGTAACTAGAAGTAAAGTGGTTAAGTGGTACAAGGTGATGTGGAGCAATCAGGGTAGTGAGAGTGATGCTACGTGGGAACGGGAAGATTATTTGCGGGATGGTTATAAGGAATTCTATGAAAAATGGTACGCTTTCCAAATCTCGGGACGAGATTTTTATAAGGGGGGAGGGCTGTAACACCTCAAGTGTTTAGTCCTTAATTGCATTGCATTTGCATAAGCATGACATGCATAATCCATGTTTAGTATTTCATGTAATGCAATTCATGTGTTTGTTTAGGGTTTGTTTAATTGATTTCACAAAGTATTTGATAGTTGGTGTAACAAAAAGGTAAAGTCATCAATCATGACCTACAACACCTTAGCTATACTTAGAGTAACATTTGGATCAGGGTTCATGTTGACCAAAATTACAAAATTGCCCTCCATGACAAGTTTGACTCCCATTTGACCCTAGAAGGTTCTAGTTTGACCAATTAGAAAGTCTAATTTAGAGATCTTGCATGGAAGAGCACCCTTAAGCAAAGTTGTAAAGAAATTCATGGGGAACAAAAGTCTCAATATGACCATCTCATGAAAATGACCACAACATGCTCAAAAGTGGCCCACAAGTCAGCTAGTAGTGTAATTCCAGGACTTAGAATTTTTCTAAGTCTGGGATTGAACCTTACAGTTTCACTGATGCCTACTTTAGAAGCTTGTAGTTTGCAAACCAAGCCAAACTAGCCTTCACTCATATTGACAAACTTGTAGATCACATGTAGCCCTACAACTTTGTCAATAGCACCCAAACCTGGTTCTCAATGGTTCAAGAGATATCTTGCCATGAACTTGAGCTGTCAGTCGGTTTCAGTAACTGAAACTTGGTTTCAGTTTCTTTGAGCACCACTTTGAGGCCATGTAGTTTCAAATATAGGCTGAACCAGCCTAAACACCAATTGACAAAGTTGTTGCCCTAACATAGCTCTACAAACTTGATGTTGTCAACTTGGACTGGTTCAGGCTATATTGGAACTTAATCAGCGTTGAAATTCCCCTGTCAGTCGATCATCGATGACCCTTCAGTCGGTTTCAGTCACGAGCTCGACACCGCGCGCGTCGTGGCGCCCAGGCAGGAGAACGCCGCCGCGTGTCGCCCAGGTGCTGCAACCCACCTCCACGTCGCGAGCTCTGGCGCAATTTGAAAACCCAGCGGCCACCTCCACCTCCCCCGCACGCGCCATTCCCTTTCTCCTCCCTCTCGCTCTGGCCGGAGTCACCGAGGCGGAACTCGGAGACGCCATTGCCGCCGTAGCCATTTCCGAGCTTGCGCACCACCACCGCTCTCCAAACCACGCCCAGCCCTCCGCCTCATCGCCCTGTACCTCCCCAACCTTCTAGCGGCGCTGATTGAGCTCGAGGTGAGCCGCAGTGCCTCTTTCCGCCGCTCCCGAAAGCTCACCGGAGCTCCGCCATGTCCGGGTCACCGTGGCCAGCCTTACTCCGTAGCTCTCCGCCTTCTATCAATCGCGTTTCCCCCTCCCTGTCGTATATAGATGCTAGGGCTATGACGTTACCGACAGCCCCGAGCTAACCGAGTCGGAACGCAACCGTGCACGGCCGCGCCATGGCCGCCGGCCAGGTGCTCACGCGGTCCCTCGGTTCCGCTCCGTCTTCGTCGGGGATGGTGGTCTCGGTAGGTCCGCCTGACGTCAAGGAAGGTGGTGCGCCATTAGGTAGGACGTACGATGGCCGGGACTCGCCGGCGTACCGCCAGGCGCCTCGGGCGTCCGCCATCGCCGTCGGTCAGGGTCTGTGGCGTAGCTATTTTGGGGAAAAGTGGTGGCCTTGATGCGGAATGGGTCGAGCAAGGTGACCGTGAAGGTTAATCGGTCGGAGGAGCCGCCGGCGGCGAGGAATCGCTCGCCGGAGCTCACTGTTGTCGCCACCCCTGCTCCCGGTCACTGACCGCGGGGGCCCGCGTGTCAGTGCCGCGCGCGGGCGGGAGTCCGTGCGGGCCGCGCGCGCGTCGTGGGCCGGATTTCATTCCCGGGCCGGCCCAGTTGTCCGAAATAAAAATGGATTTTTATTATTTTGATACTGATTTGTGTAATACTTGGAAAAATAGGAATCTAGGGTTTTAGTGATCCAAAAATCATGAAATAAATTTTGTTAGAATCTACTGGATGTGTAGTATTTTAGAAAAATATAGATCTGGCTTGAGATGTTTAAATTCTGTAAGATTTTATTAGATCCTTTAAATGTGTTTTGGAATGCATACAAATTTGTTTAATTTATAGCTTGAGCTGTAGAGTTCCATAAATTATGAAATTTGGTGGGTAGGTTACTCCATGCTAGTCCTAGCTATGGTAAAAATTTGGGCATCAGTACTTAAGTAATTTTCAAGTTATAAGGCTATCATTTTATTCTAGGAAATAATTGAAGTAATTTTTATAGTTTTTCTACATGTGCAATGTTAATGTAAATTTTTGGAGAATGTCTTGGTACCCTAGAGTGTCTAAGAAAAATATGAAATCTGTTGTTTGATACTTTTCAATGTGATTTATGATTTATGCAAAAATCAGCCTTTTGGGCTTGTGAATTTTGTATAGGGAGTTTCTGTGAATAAAACTTGTTCAAATTTTTACTGTGGTCTATTTGGAGGTCAGAGAGTCCCCTGTAATTTTTGTAGAATTTTAGGAGCAGTTTACATATATGTTTAAAATTCTACCTAAATAATTAAGTAAATTAAGAAATGGGGTTAAATAAATATTCTAGTTGGCTCCACCTTACTTTCTGGTGTTTTTATACCTAATGTGAACTGTTAGTAACATTAGTTTGGTTTTAGGAGACTTTGGTTATATCAACAAATATTTAACCTTTGTAATTTTAGGCTTTCTGGACAGCTGGAAGTATTTCTCAGTTTGACCTTTGATAAAATTTGTTGCTGGGAAACTTGTAAATACCAAAGTCACAGTAAACTTGATGAACTAGCTTGTGTCAAAATTTGGGAACATTTGGCTTAGTAGTTTGAGAGTTACTGTTGTTTTAAGTGGCAGTTCAGAATCTGCTACTCTCTGTTTTGAGAGGACAGATTCTGGAACTTGTGAAGTTTGACGTGGAAAACTTATGAGTTTGGGGTGGAGGTCTGAAAATGAATTGTAGAGTATTTCTTAGGCTTTCCAGATTGTCCTAGATCATATCTTTTGGAATTATAAATCTCCAGTTGTGATAAAAACAAGTAGCTGCTGTCCAGTATGCTCTATTGTGATGCCTTGTTGATTGATTTGGTGATATCCTAAGACAAGTTACTTTTGTAATTGTTAGGAGTTAGGGCTCTAACTGAAGATGAGCAACTTTATCTTAGGCTAAGTAGATTAGGTGAGTACTCCTCTACCGGAGAGGAAATTTGCACCTACTCTTTTGAAGTGATTTGAATAGAGCGCTAAATTGTTGTAATGCATTTCGTTCCGAGCATATTGCATCTTTCATTATGCATTCATGAGATTTATTATGCACTCATGCAATAGGTGTACCGGAGGGGGTAACGCTCCTCGAGTTCGAGCAGACGATCCCAGAGGAAGTACTGAGTCAACCAGAGGAGCAGACAGAGCCCAGCGGCGAAGGAGACGCCGTTGAAGACCTTCCGGAGTGCCCAGATCACCGGCCTTCCACCTTCCTTAAAGGCAAGCCCCGGTGCATGCTGAACCCATTATTTGATAAAAGATATCTTGAGTACTTTTATTTGTTTACTGCATTATGTAGTAGGAGTTGTATGAAAACAACTGTTGCATTACACCTGTCCTTGTCCAGATACTATGCCCTAATCCTATATTAGGTGTAGGCACGTGTCAATGCTTAGCCCTGCTTAGAACGGTAGAAGTCGGGTGATTTCCGGTCATCCGCGAGAGATAGGACTGGGTCGCGAGTGGCTTATGGCTATCGTGATGGAACCATGCTTTAAAATGAAATTGAGACCGGGCGGGAGTTCGATGGTACAGCTGCAAGACACTTCACGTCTTGGGTGTGGAGCCATGCCCGTCTGAGTCGTGTAAGGACCGATTCGCTGTACGTCCTTGAGTCATGTTGAACGCAGTCTAACACTTAGTTGGCCGGATAAGTCGTTCCGACCGCGAAGTCGAGTAGTATGGTTCAGGCCGGGAATCGAATGGTAGGTTGCTTCTTGGAGGAGAGAAAGGATGTGCTTGGGGACATTGGCGTGAGACCAAGGGGGGGTTAGAGTCCCTAGCACCTGGCAGAGTGTCGCCCTTGGGGTCGCGACATCATTCGGACCCGCGATTCCTGAACTGTACGAAAGATGACCTGAGCAGCCCTCGCCAGGCGCGTCTCGGTGAGTGTTAGAAATACCCCTCCAGCTGGATAGGAATTCGATTCGAATCGCCGTCGCTCCCGGTTAGTGAGCACTTGACTTGAGCAGCGGCAACGTAGATCTCATTAATTGAACAGATGGTTAAGTGAATGATACAATGTTGCCACAATTTATACCTGCTATGGAATAATATGAATAATTGTTTGATGATAATCAAGTGCATGTTTAGTACAGGTGCTAAGATAGATGACAGGTAAATGCTAAAAATAACTGCTAGTACAGGTTATAAAAGTTTCAGCTACTTATGCCTTTATGCAAAATGTGGTGTCAGCTAGCCTCTTGTGTAAGCCTTGCATAATCCTTGGTGTCTACTTTATTTCTGGTTTATGACGGGTAAGTCTAGCTGAGTACATTCCAGTACTCAGGGTTTATTCCCTCCTGTTGCAGATGATATGCTTTACCAAGGCTTCTGCAAGACTTGCCTTCACCCCGCTGGGGATGAGGACTAGATCACATGGGCATGATCATCTTTATGTACTTACCTCGTTCTTTTGTGGGATGTTGATCTAACCAAACTGGCAGTATTTAAGTATCTTCAGTGTGTGTCAGACTTCCGCTACTTTCAAACTCAGTTTGTAATAATTGCTACTCCGTGGTGTTAACTTATTTCTGAACTACTTGTGAAATGTAACGTATGATGTGTATGTTGAATGATGCGATCCTGGTTGTAAGCAGTTTGGTTTGAAATCCTTCGTGATTTCGATTGACTACCGGGATTATATGGGCTCAAGTTTGAAAATTTGAGCGCTTCGGTGCTTGTTTTCGTACTTGGGCTCTTATAATTTGGTCGGTTCTGTTACATCCCGGCCCAGGGCTTAACAGGATTAATAGGATACTCATACCAACAAGTTGCAACTTCTTTTCCGGAAGCCCATCTCGAAAGAACTCCAAAGTTAAGCGTGCTTGGCCTGGAGCGATGGGTGACCGACCGGGAAGTTCTTCCCGGGTGCGCACGAGTGAGGACAAAGTGCGCAGAAAAGACTTGTGCTGGTCTGTGAGGGCAGTCTATGTCCTAAAAAGCGGCCAGATGTAAGCGGGCCCGGCCTCGAGGAGGCGGGACGTTACAGAATGGTATCAGAGCCGACTCTCGCGGTTTCACGGGCGCGTGTGTCGCAGTTGCGCAGGCATGGTGCGCATGGCTGGTGTGGACCCAGAGTGGTTACACAGCATGGCACATGCGCTGGCACTGGACACACGGACGTGGCCAAGAGGGGACGTTCCTGGCCTGGGATTGACCGACGAGGACGTCGGTCTCTTAAGGGGGTGAGGATGTAACATCCCGGCCCAGGGCTTAACAGGATTAATAGGATACTCATACCAACAAGTTGCAACTTCTTTTCCGGAAGCCCATCTCGAAAGAACTCCAAAGTTAAGCGTGCTTGGCCTGGAGCGATGGGTGACCGACCGGGAAGTTCTTCCCGGGTGCGCACGAGTGAGGACAAAGTGCGCAGAAAAGACTTGTGCTGGTCTGTGAGGGCAGTCTATGTCCTAAAAAGCGGCCAGATGTAAGCGGGCCCGGCCTCGAGGAGGCGGGACGTTACATGATCCATATGACATAGAAATTGGCTGCTCGAAAGGAGAATATGTTGCTGCTACGTGAGATCTATCTCCTTGCCAATTCCACTCTTGAAACTTGTGCTTTGGAGGTGATTTTGATGATTGCACTTTCTTTGGCCGATTGGTGACATTTGCTTCTGCTATCTTCTCATATTTAGCTAGAAGTTCCTCGAAGCTAAGCTTTGGCCTTCTACTTTTTAGCTTATCACGGCCTTTACCTCCATCAGCTTTATGAGCATCCTCCTTCTTCTCCCCACCTTGACAAACATGCTCCAGAAGAGGATTCTTAGCCGATTTCCCTTGCTCAACGGGATCAATCGACTTTTGTTCTAGTTGGAGAGATTTTGTAACACCCAAATTTTAGAGATAACAAAATTGGAATAATTTAGATAATAAATAATGGCCAATTTAAAATAATAATAAAATAAATTTTGTGTTGCATTCATGCTGTTGCATATATTTTTATTGTGTGGTGTGGATTTGTTTTATTTTATTTTATTTTGGATTAGAATGTATTTTAAATATTTTTGAAAGCAAGTAAAAAAAAGAGAAAGAGCTTACTGCTGTTGGCGGCCTGGAAAGCCGCCTGGACCGGCCTGTTTTTTTTTTTTCTTTTCCGCGCTACGGGCCGAATCAGCCGGCCAGAGCCAGCAGCCGCGCGGCCCAAGTCGGCCCAGCTCGCGCGGCCGCTCCAGCAGGCCCGCAGCAGCCGCCTTCCTCTCTCTTGAGCCGCTGACCGATGGACCCCACCTGTCGGTTTTCTCCTACCTCCGGTCGTGACCGAGCCGGACTCGAGTATCGTAACCACCGAATCCCACCACCGCCTTACCTGGGATATCCTACCCAAAAATGACGATTTGAAGCTATAAAAGGATGGCCGGGTACCTCTAGTTTCCGTTTTTCAACTAAAAAGCTAGGGTTGCCACGGGTTTTAGAGCTCTAGGGTTGGAGCTTGGCCGGCGGGTTTTGGTGGGCGCGGTTGAGACCTTCGGGTGGATTGGAGGCCAAATTCTTCGCCTAGGTGAGTTCGTTAGCTCCTCCTCTCCCTTCCTATGTGTTTCTTTTGAGTTCCCGTGCATTTTATCACGGTATTGGAGATCACCGACGAGTCGGTCATGGAGCCGCCGCCCTCCTCTCGTCGCGTGTCGTGTTCGGGCTACCGTAGTTAGTCTTTACCGGGTAGATGAGATCGCGTGGAGCTTCTCCACCGATTGGAGTTGGTAGCGGGGTGAATGGTGGTCGGAGTAGGCGGGGCCGGCGTACTCCAGCGAGGTGGCCATGGCGGGCATGGCGGCCGACGGCCGGACATGGAAGGGATGATCGGGTGAACACTATGCACTTGAAGATGAACATGAGCCGTCCATCTTGTGATCAACGGATGAGATTAGAAGATACCCTTTCGATGGTAAATTTGTTAAAGAGACCCTCGGGTTTCTGGGAATCAACCCGCGGTCCAAAACGTAAATCTGAAAATACGTTTTCGCGTTTTGAAAGCGTATTCTTTTTCGGTTAAATCAAAAATACGTTTTCAGGTATTTACAGTTTTGCCACTAGAACTGTTTTAGTCATAAAATCTTCGTTTTAACTCCGATTTGATCCGTTCAAGTTGCGTTAGGTTCGTATTTGCGAACTCTACATGTTAGTGTAGATGTAGAGTTAGTTTTGATAATTTATTTTTAGAGTTTATAATTAAGTATTTATTTATCTATAGAAAATCTTGGAAAATTCATAACTTTCACGTTTTAACTCCGATTTTGGTGATCTTTGCGTCTGTGTGATCGTAGAAACGTGTAGAAGAGTTTTATAAACTTTTATTACTGTTTTGTTACTTTTGGTGTACTGTTCTAATTATATCTATTTGTTTGCTTCGTGTATGTTTGATTGGATGCATGTATGTTGTTGATTGATGATCGAGTATAGAAGGTGAGCAGTACTTGGACGATTCGGAGTATTACTTTGAGCCAAGTCAGCAGTATTGTTTGGAGAGCTTTGATCAAGGCAAGTATAACACAGGACTATCCTTGCTACCTATTCATTGAATTATTATACATATGCATATGCTTACCTTGACAACCTTAGAGATTATAACTTAGTGATTGTTATCTTGATTCCTTGTCAACCTTGGGAATGCATATGGGTAGCTATGGCTAGTGCTTAAACTGAGAACAATGATCTTGTAATTTGATTAATGGATTAAGCAATCAACCATTAAGATGATTTTATTACTGTTAAAAGGGGGCTAGAGCATGTGTATTTATTTTGATGCTCTGGTTTCTCTCCATAAGGACTTATCTGTAAGTGATAACCGGGATATACAGTACAGCTGTGAGGGCTATATGGCTCTGGCTTTAGTTGTTCAAGAGACCTTTTCTAGCTTGTTAGTGGTTACCTTAAATGGCGTAAGAATGGCTTGACACGTTGGGTGTAGTGCGAGCCCCTGGCCTAGTGTGTATAGGCTGCGGTTGTTGTGCCACAGGGAAGGGGGGTTCTACATCTGCCTGCCGAGTGAATCTAATGGCCCTAACTTGTTAGACGAACTCTTGAGTGGCTTTATATGGTTCTCTAGTGTTTGGGCTTGATCTCCCCACTCATTTGGTAATCATGACTCACAGTGAAAGTGTACACCTCTGCGCAGAGTTAAAAACTGGTATACTAGTCGTGCTCACGGATATGAGCGGCCTTGGGGATTCTTATGGAATAGTTGATCACTATTGTTATATCATGCTTAATTATTGTTGATTATTATTATGCTCATGTTAATGCTATTCATTATCCTTATTACAATTGATCATTGATTCATTAATGGGATTGGACTACCTTGATGCTACTCAATTGCTAATTACATGATGAATAAAAGCTAAACGCAGTCAAACAGTGTCTAGCCTTTTTGAGCCTCATGAACCCTGTGTTATATTTGTTGAGTTCGACATGGACTCACTCTTGCTATTTCCACCATAACAGATGAAGATTATGAGGAAGATTATCGTAATGAGTACTAGTCTTGGTGTCAACCAGTCAACCGTGTCCCTGTGTGGAGTTTCCGCTGGAGATTATTATTAGATATTATTATTTATCGTTCAAGACTATGTCTTAAGTATTTATTCGCTATGTAATAAGCACTGTGATGATACTATGTAATTTGTCTGCTTATGTGTGCGATCATGACCTGGGGCGCACATGAGTACTTTATGCATCCTATTTTTGTCGTTAAAAATGGGTGTGACAGATTGGTATTAGAGCCGTGTTGACTGTAGGACGCAAGCCTAGTTAGAATGGTCGTTGATAGCATCCATACTTCACTTAATTCATGCTTCCTCTTTTCACCTTGTTAATTACTAAAGTTTTATGCTTCCTCTACTTTATTCTATTGCGAAAATACATTGATTCTATCTAATCTATGTCTAAATCTTGTAGATGCCTCCTCATCCCCGTCTGTCAGCTGCACAATATGTTGCCCGTTTCAAACCCCAGGAGCCAAATGAAGAGGGTGGTCAAGAGCTATCTGATGCTGAATCAAGAGTTGGTGATACACCTATGGAGGATGTAGTTATGGGGTGGACTACGAAGTTTCATATCGTGGTTCCTAAGGCTGATGCTTTCTTTCATGATGTGTTGACAAGAACTTTGGACAACTACTATTACGACTGGGAAGCTACTTTGGAGTATCGCAGTGCAGAGTATAGTCATCCATGGATGGATTCCTATTGGGAGACGGAGTTATGGGTCAAGAAAAGGGATCCTACCACTAAGGAGCCTAAGGTGGAGTCAAAGTTCATTACCCGAGTGAGCCGGGCAACCGTGGAGACAAGCATGGAGGATGTCGCTTTCAATGCATTTGTTTACTACCATGGTCTACGCTCGGACAAGACGCTAAAGGGTGCACTTCGGCACTTTCCTCGTTTCTTGCATGACAAGGGTATTTGGACCGTGCCACTTGCAGATGATTCCTCTTTGACTTTGCAAGCTACGGTGGCATTAGCTCATGAATTGGCTCTCCATGAGGTGGATTTGAAGGATGAGTTGCTGAAGGAAAAAAAACTTAAGGAGCAAGCTTATAAGGAGATTGACCAATTAAGGGCGGAGTTAGGTCGTCCTAAGATTTATGAGAAGCTTAATTAGGAAATAGGAAAAATCCCTATGTAATAAGAACGATAGTAGTTGCGAGTTAATTTTAAGTTTGGATTGTTTTAAGAGTCAGTTTGTGGTGTGAGCAATTGTGTGATTGATGGATTGTTATTATGATAATGTGTGATTTAGATCTTTGTAATGTGTGCTGGAGTTTTGTAGACATGCCTACAAGTTCCATGGTTAAGAATATTAAGTTTGATCAAGATATAATAGTTAAATATGAGGTTAAATTAGTTCTGTCCTTTGCTGATTTTTGGATCAGTCTGGGATGTTTTAGAAATAACTTAAAATCCGTTCATGGGAAATTTAAGAAATTTTACTGGGAATAATTAGACTTCTATATCTTTCCAATCTCACAAGAATCACCTTAATATCTATTATGAGTTAAGAGATATACCTGTTTCAAGTTGGAGTTACTGCACAGTCTGGAATTCGGGAACAGTTTCTGTTAAGTTCAGTTTTTGACCAATTTATTGACAGAATCAGAAAAAGTGTTGTGAATACGAGTTGTAGATAATTTTATAAGCTTTCCAACCATGTAAAGATCATCTGATTTGGACGTCTGTAGCTCGAGATATGACAGTTTTACTGAGTTGCTGAAATTGGAGTTCGCCCAGAAAATCAGATTTTGTTTATCTATTGTATACATCATCTCGGATTGTACTGAATTTCATCTTCTGTGTTTTGGAAACAGATGTCAGGCAGAGGTCGTGGCAGAGGTTGTGGGGGTGCTAATCCACCCGTTACTATGGAGGAACTCATGCAAACTCAGAATCAGCTGATGCAGATGTTTATGCAGCACATGCAGAACAATCCCCCTGTTGGAGGACCACCACCTGTTCAAGTAAGGGATAAGCGTGGAGAATTTTTGAAGGGACGCCCTCCAGTGTTTTCTCATGCTGCTGATCCTTTAGAAGCAGATGATTGGGTGAGGGCAGTGGAGAAACAGCTGAATATAGCCCAATGCAATGATATGGAGAAGGTGTTGTATGCATCTGGTCAGTTACAAGGGACAGCTCAGACTTGGTGGGAGTCGTACCAGGCTGCACGCCCTGACAATGCTCCTCCTATCACTTGGAATGAGTTTGTTAGAGATTTTCGGGCTCGTCATATTCCTGAAGGTATAATTGAGCTGAAGCAGGAAGAATTCAGAAACCTGAGGATGGGAAAGATGAGCGTGAGTGAATATCATGACAGGTTTACCCAGTTGGCTCGCTATGCTCCCAATGAAGTTAGAGAAGATGCAGACAGGCAGCGTCTTTTCTTGAAGGGCATTTATTATGATCTTCGTTTGCAACTGAAGGGGAATAATTATGCTAGTTTTCAAGAGCTGGTGAACAAAGCTATTGTGCTTGATAATGAGCGTAGGGAGATGGACAGAAAAAGGAAGATGAAGGTGCAAGGCTCAGGAAGTAACAACCGTCAACGCACAAATTCTCAGCATGGCTTTCATCAGAAATTTCAGGGACTGGTTAGCCAGTGGAATCGCAATTCAAATCAGAGGTGGTCCCAAAATTAGCAAAGTAATTAGTCGCAACAGCGTTCATCATATCCACAGCGTCAGCAGTATCAACAAACTGGGCAACAGACTCCTCGCACTGGAAATCCTAATGCTACCCCCATGAAGAATAGTACTCTCAGCACTCCTATTAGATGCTTTGTCTGTGGTAAAGAGGGCCATTTGTCGTATAATTGTCCTGAGAAGCAAAACCAACAGACTCCTCAGAGCCAGAAGAGCAGCCAGAGGCAATCCGGTACTGGAAGGGTGAATCACGTGTCTTCTGATACAGCTCATGATGCACCCGAAGTTATGATTGGTACGTTCAATGTACATTCCACTCCCGCAACTGTTCTTTTTGACTCTGGAGCATCTCATACATTCATATCCAATATTTTTGTTAAAATGCATAGTATACCCATGCTAGCTATGAAAGAACCTCTCTTAGTAAATTCACCTGGAGGTACCATGCAAACCAGTAATCGTTGTCTTCCAATTAGTATGGTATTAAGGGGGGTAGAGTTTAAGATAACTCCTATAGTGTTGAGAACATCTGGTATTGATGTGATATTGGGTATGGACTGGATGATGCAAAATCAGGCAGAGATTCAGTGTCAGCAGAAAGTGGTAGTTGTGACTGCGCCTAATGGAGATAAAATCAATGTGGATGTAGCAATGCAGAAGCAACCAACCGCGGTGGTGAATCAGATTGAAGATACTATTAAGGAGAATTCAGTGATTGAGGAATTTCCGGATGTCTTCCCTGATGAATTGCCAGGTATGCCACCTGACCGAGACATTGAATTTCTTATTGAATTATTACCTGGAACTGCACCCATAGCCAAACGACCATATAGGATGGGAGTAGATGAATTAGAAGAACTTAAGAAACAAATTAAAGAATTACAAGAAAAAGGTTTTATTCGACCTAGTTCATCACCTTGGGGAGCACCAGTTATTTTTGTTGATAAGAAAGATGGTGGTCAGAGGATGTGTGTTGATTATCGGTCGCTAAATGAAGTAACTATCAAGAATAAGTATCCTTTGCCCCGGATTGATGACTTGTTTGATCAGTTGAGAGGTGCTTGTGTGTTCTCTAAGATTGATTTACGTTCTGGTTATCATCAGTTGAAGATTCGTGCCTCTGATATTCCAAAGACAGCTTTTACTACAAGGTATGGATTGTATGAGTATACTGTTATGTCGTTTGGATTGACCAATGCACCTGCATACTTTATGTACATGATGAATAAGGTGTTCATGGAATATTTGGATAAGTTTGTGGTAGTGTTTATCGATGATATACTGGTATTTTCCAAGACAGAGGTAGAGCATGCTGAACATTTGAGGTTGGTATTGCAGAAGCTTAGAGAGCATAAACTGTATGCGAAGCGAAGTAAATGTGAGTTTTGGTTGAAGGAAGTTTCTTTTCTTGGTCATATTGTTTCTAATGGAGGTATATCAGTGGATCCAGGCAAGGTGAAGGATGTACTGAATTGGAAACCACCTACAGATGTTAGCGAGATTCGCAGTTTCTTGGGTTTAGCTGGATATTACAGACGATTCATTGAAGGGTTTTCTAAACTTGCTAAACCTATGACATCTCTGTTAGAAAAGAATGCCAAATTTGTGTGGTCTGATAAATGTCAAGCTAGTTTTGAGGAATTGAAGAAGAGGTTGACTACAGCGCCTGTTTTGGTTTTACCAGATTTGAGTAAGAAGTTTTCTATTTATTGTGATGCTTCTCATCAAGGTTTGGGATGTGTTCTTATGCAAGAAGGCTGAGTTGTGGCCTATGCATCTAGACAGTTGAGAAAGCATGAGTTGAATTATCCTACACATGATCTAGAGTTAGCAGCTGTTGTTCATGCATTAAAGATTTGGAGACATTATTTGATTGGACATAAGAGTGATATATACACTGATCATAAGAGTTTGAAGTATATTTTCACTCAGTCAGATCTGAATTTGAGGCAACGCAGATGGTTAAAGTTGATTAAGGATTATGATATTGAGATACACTATCATCCTGGTAAGGCTAATGTAGTAGCTGATGCTCTTAGTAGGAAGAGTTATACCAATGAGATAAGAACATTGTCTATGACTAGTGAGTTATGTGCTGAATTTGAATATTTGAACTTGGGAATTGTTACTAATACAATGGAATTAGTGATAGAGCCTACTTTAGAGCAAGAGATCTATAAGGGTCAGTTGAAGGATGAGAAACTAAAGAAGATAGCGGAAGATATAGTGATTGGTAAGTCACCAGGCTTTAGAATGGATGATAATGGAATTTTGTGGTTTGGAAAGAGGCTGTGTGTACCTGAGGATCAAGCTATTAGACAGGCAATTCTTCGTGAAGCTCATGAGTCAGCTTATTCTATTCATCCTGGTAGTACTAAGATGTATTTGGATCTTAAACAGAAATATTGGTGGGTTGGATTAAAGCGAGATGTGGCTGAGTATGTGGCATTGTGTGATACTTGTCAGAGGGTGAAAGCAGAGCATCAGAGACCTGCTGGATTGTTGCAACCAATGAAGATTCCTGAATGGAAGTGGGAGGAAGTTGGTATGGACTTTATAGTGGGGTTACCGCGTACTCAGAGAGGTTATGATTCTATTTGGGTGATAGTGGATAGGTTGACTAAAGTTGCTCATTTTATACCAGTTAAGACTACATACCATGGACCAAAATTGGCAGAGTTGTATATGGAGAAGGTAGTATGTTTGCATGGGGTTCCAAAGAAAATTGTATCTGATCGAGGATCGCAGTTTACGTCACACTTTTGGAAAGCTGTACATGAATCTTTGGGAACCAAATTGAATTTTAGTACAGCCTATCATCCACAGACAGATGGACAGACTGAAAGGACCAACTAGGTATTAGAGGATATGTTGAGAGCCTGTGCATTGCAATATGGAACTAGTTGGGATAAGAGTTTGCCTTATGCAGAATTTTCTTACAATAATAGTTATCAACAGAGTCTTAAGATGGCACCGTTTGAAGCTTTGTATGGACGTAAGTGTAGAACTCCATTGTTTTGGGATCAGACAGGTGAATCTCAGGTGTTTGGTACAGATGTTCTTAGAAACGCAGAAGATCAAGTACGAGTGATTCGTGAGAATTTGAGAGTGGCACAGTCTCGTCAGAAGAGTTATGCTGATAATAGGAGAAGAGATCTAGTTTTTGAAGTAGGTGATTATGTCTCTTTGAAGGTGTCACCTATGAGAAGTGTGAAGAGATTTAACATGAAAGGTAAACTAGCACCAAGGTATGTTGGACCATTTAAAGTTATTGCTAGACGTGGGGAAGTTGCTTACCAATTAGAGTTGCCTGAGAATTTATCTGGGGTGCATGATGTGTTTCATGTTTCACAACTTAAGAAGTGTTTGCGGGTGCCTGAGGAGCAGATACCTTTGGAAGAGTTGACTGTTAAGGAGGATCTTACATATGAAGAGTTTCCAATTAAGATTTTAGAGACTGCTGAGAGGGTTACTCGAAGTTGGATTATTAAGATGTGCAAAGTACAGTGGAATCGATATTCAGAGGCAGAGGCAACTTGGGAAAGAGAGGATGAATTGAGGAAATCATATCCGCAGTTATTTGAGTAAGCAGTCCAATCTCGAGGACGAGATTCTTTTAAGGGGGGTAGAATTTGTAACACCCAAATTTTAGAGATAACAAAATTGGAATAATTTAGATAATAAATAATGGCCAATTTAAAATAATAATAAAATAAATTTTGTGTTGCATTCATGCTGTTGCATATATTTTTATTGTGTGGTATGGATTTGTTTTATTTTATTTTATTTTGGATTAGAATGTATTTTAAATATTTTTGAAAGCAAGTAAAAAAAAGAGAAAGAGCTTACTGCTGTTGGCGGCCTGGAAAGCCGCCTGGACCGGCCCGTTTTATTTTTTTTTCTTTTCCGCGCTACGGGCCGAATCAGCCGGCCAGAGCCAGCAGCCGCGCGGCCCAAGTCGGCCCAGCTCGCGCGGCCGCTCCAGCAGGCCCGCAGCAGCCGCCTTCCTCTCTCTTGAGCCGCTGACCGATGGACCCCACCTGTCGGTTTTCTCCTACCTCCGGTCGTGACCGAGCCGGACTCGAGTATCGTAACCACCGAATCCCACCACCGCCTTACCTGGGATATCCTACCCGAAAATGACGATTTGAGGCTATAAAAGGATGGCCGGGTACCTCTAGTTTCCGTTTTTCAACTAAAAAGCTAGGGTTGCCACGGGTTTTAGAGCTCTAGGGTTGGAGCTTGGCCGGCGGGTTTTGGTGGGCGCGGTTGAGACCTTCGGGTGGATTGGAGGCCAAATTCTTCGCCTAGGTGAGTTCGTTAGCTCCTCCTCTCCCTTCCTATGTGTTTCTTTTGAGTTCCCGTGCATTTTATCGCGGTATTGGAGATCACCGACGAGTCGGTCATGGAGCCGCCGCCCTCCTCTCGTCGCGTGTCGTGTTCGGGCTACCGTAGTTAGTCTTTACCGGGTAGATGAGATCGCGTGGAGCTTCTCCACCGATTGGAGTTGGTAGCGGGGTGAATGGTGGTCGGAGTAGGCGGGGCCGGCGTACTCCGGCGAGGTGGCCATGGCGGGCATGGCGGCCGACGGCCGGACATGGAAGGGACGATCGGGTGAACACTGTGCACTTGAAGATGAACATGAGCCGTCCATCTTGTGATCAACGGATGAGATTAGAAGATACCCTTTCGATGGTAAATTTGTTAAAGAGACCCTCGGGTTTCTGGGAATCAACCCGCGGTCCAAAACGTAAATCTGAAAATACGTTTTCGCGTTTTGAAAGCGTATTCTTTTTCGGTTAAATCAAAAATACGTTTACAGGTATTTACAGTTTTGCCACTAGAACTGTTTTAGTCATAAAATCTTCGTTTTAACTCCGATTTGATCCGTTCAAGTTGCGTTAGGTTCGTATTTGCGAACTCTACATGTTAGTGTAGATGTACAGTTAGTTTTGATAATTTATTTTTTGAGTTTATAATTAAGTATTTATTTATCTATAGGAAATCTTGGAAAATTCATAACTTTCACGTTTTAACTCCGATTTTGGTGATCTTTGCGTCTGTGTGATCGTAGAAACGTGTAGAAGAGTTTTATAAACTTTTATTACTGTTTTGTTACTGTTGGTGTACTGTTCTAATTATATCTATTTGTTTGCTTCGTGTATGTTTGATTGGATGCATGTATGTTGTTGATTGATGATCGAGTATAGAAGGTGAGCAGTACTTGGACGATTCGGAGTATTACTTTGAGCCAAGTCAGCAATATTGTTTGGAGAGCTTTGATCAAGGCAAGTATAACACAGGACTATCCTTGCTACCTATTCATTGAATTATTATACATATGCATATGCTTACCTTGACAACCTTAGAGATTATAACTTAGTGATTGTTATCTTGATTCCTTGTCAACCTTGGGAATGCATATGGGTAGCTATGGCTAGTGCTTAAACTGAGAACAATGATCTTGTAATTTGATTAATGGATTAAGCAATCTACCATTAAGATGATTTTATTACTGTTAAAAGGGGGCTAGAGCATGTGTATTCATTTTGATGCTCTGGTTTCTCTCCATAAGGACTCATCTGTAAGTGATAACCGGGATATACAGTACAGCTGTGAGGGCTATATGGCTCTGGCTTTAGTTGTTCAAGAGACCTTTTCTAGCTTGTTAGTGGTTACCTTAAATGGCGTAAGAATGGCTTGACACGTTGGGTGTAGTGCGAGCCCCTGGCCTAGTGTGTATAGGCTGCGGTTGTTGTGCCACAAGGAAGGGGGGTTCTACATCTGCCTGCCGAGTGAATCTAATGGCCCTAACTTGTTAGACGAACTCTTGAGTGGCTTTATATGGTTCTCTAGTGTTTGGGCTTGATCTCCCCACTCATTTGGTAATCATGACTCACAGTGAAAGTGTACACCTCTGCGCAGAGTTAAAAACTGGTATACTAGCCGTGCTCACGGATACGAGCGGCCTTGGGGATTCTTATGGAATAGTTGATCACTATTGTTATATCATGCTTAATTATTGTTGATTATTATTATGCTCATGTTAATGCTATTCATTATCCTTATTACAATTGATCATTGATTCATTAATGGGATTGGACTACCTTGATGCTACTCAATTGCTAATTACATGATGAATAAAAGCTAAACGCAGTCAAACAGTGTCTAGCCTTTTTGAGCCTCATGAACCCTGTGTTATATTTGTTGAGTTCGACATGGACTCACTCTTGCTATTTCCACCATAACAGATGAAGATTATGAGGAAGATTATCGTAATGAGTACTAGTCTTGGTGTCAACCAGTCAACCGTGTCCCTGTGTGGAGTTTCCGCTGGAGATTATTATTAGATATTATTATTTATCGTTCAAGACTATGTCTTAAGTATTTATTCGCTATGTAATAAGCACTGTGATGATACTATGTAATTTGTCTGCTTATGTGTGCGATCATGACCTGGGGCGCACATGAGTACTTTATGCATCCTATTTTTGTCCTTAAAAATGGGTGTGACAGATTTCACCTGCCCCCCAGTGTCTTCTGGAATTGTGATAACATTGCTGTCCTCTTGAGTATCTTCAATTTGTAATTCATGGACAACAACCTTGTCTTCATTTGAGGGCTCCACATCTCTCTCTTGAGTATTTGAGCCTTGAGCTTTGAGTGAATCGGCTAATGCAAGCTGACTCAAAACTTGTTTGCCATCTAGACTAATTGAATCCAATTGGTCCATCTGTTGAGCTTTAGAAAATTTCAATCGGCCTTTATCAATGGCCGATTGGATCACTCGACGAAACATATTGCAATTAGAAGTATTATGATCAAAAGAATTGTGCCACTTGCAATATGTAAGCTCTTCTAAGTTTTGAATAGATGGCAAAGCACTGTGATCAATGATTCTAATAAAATTATTCTTGAGCAAGATATCAAAGACATGATCACAAAAAGTAAAATTAAAGGTGTATTTTGATTTCTTTAGCCGATTCTTTTGTGGAGTCGGCTTTAAAGCTAGGCAAACGAAGGGATCAGATTTGTTATCAATCCATTCGACCACACCTTTGCAATTGCTTATGGGAAACTTTAGCTTTGATGAAGTATCACCATCGGCCTTGCCATATGGCACAATGTGTTGGCCGATAGAATCTGAATTTATTTTATTATTAACAAATAAATTGCTATTCTCAATCGGTCTATTAAAACTATTAGTAAGGATATCTCTAATAGATGCTGAAATTAAAATAGTCGGACCGGATTGGAATTTGAGCAAAATATTTGTGTCTTCTACCTTGTTGATCATGTTGGAGAAGTGCATGTCCTTGATTTGAATGATGTTGCTCTTCTTCTCCAGTAACCAATCAACAAGTGGGGTCAAATCATCCGAAGATGCATTAGCAGCTGCCGAAACCGAAAAAGTCGGCTTAGCCGACTGGAAGTCGGCTAGGCTGACTTGGGCACTAGCAGGGGAAGTCGGCTTGGCCGACTGGGAAGTCGGCCTAGCCAACTCAGGGCAGGCGGCAAAGGCAGTCGGCCTGGCTGACTGAAAATTTGACCTAGCCGACTTGAAGTTGGTGGCAAAGGTAGTCGGCTTGGCCAACTGGGAAGTCATCCTAGCCGACATAGAGCAGGCAGGAGTCAGCTTAGCCGACTTTAAAGTCGACTCGACCAATTCTGAGCAAGCAGACAACCCTCCTTTGTTGCTTGTAGGGGCTTGATCTCCATCAATGATGTAGTAATTACTAGATAAATGTACAACCCCTTTAACTCCTGAAAAATCAAGTCTAGCTGATTTCTGTCGCTTCCCATGTTTTTCAGGAGGTATAGTGGTAGCTTCTCCTGATTTGGCCCTATCCATTTCAGGCACCGAAGGGACCAATACAGGTTTCTTCCTAAAAATAAGCTTGCCATTTTGATCAAAATAACAGTAAGACAACCTCTTATCAGGAGGTATAGTGGTTGCCCCTCCTGAACTGGCCCTATCGGTTTCAGGCGCCGAAGAGGCCAATTTAGATTGAGTTTTTGCAATCACTCTACCATGCTGGTCAAAATAATAGTAAAACGGCCTCTCATATTGAGGTTGACTAAAAGCCAGGGCCGATTCACTAGTATGTCCAACATGAGGCGAAGTAGCAATAGGAGTATCAAAGATTTCTTCCTCTAACTTATCAAATGTAGAATTCACCTTAACCATAGTATAGAAAAAAGGAGAATCTTTAGTGATCCCATCTACTTTTAGCTTAGCTATGGTTGTAGACCTGACGAGGATTTCCTCACCCATTGCTGAATTTTCATTGATTCGGCTATAAATATTAGTAACATGTGAAGCCGAATCATAAGTTTTAGCACTCGAATGCCTTGCTGAAATTTCACTAATTCGGCTTTGATTGTGAGCAGAATACGAAGCCGAATTGTGGGCATTGATCATTGCATAAGGTGCTGAATTTCCATTAATTCGGCTATGGTTACTAATAACACGTGAAGCCGAATCATGGGTATTAGCACTTACATACCTTGCTGAATTCTCATTAATTCGGCTCAAGTTAGAAGTAACATGTGGAGCCAAATTATGAATAAGAGCATTGGCATATGGTGCTGAATTTTGAGAGCAATTGGTTAAGTAATTAGCATTGTCATAGCCAATTCTCTCTTTCATCGGCATGTCATGTGGTGAAACCACATATTGTGAACTTATAGCCGATAAACAAGGATTTACATGTTGTATGTTGCTAGTAGCATCAAAACTCAAAGAATTTATAGTTGACATCGGCTCTTGACCATGATATCCATAATTATTATGTGTATGATGAGGAACATTATCAAAAGTATCAGCCGATGCAACATATCTAGTATCATTACAGCTAGCAACACCAACATGAGAGTTTATATGACTTGCAAAATAACCATTAGGATCATAAGATGTATTTGCAAGTTGTACCTCGGGGTAATTGTAGTAGTTTTGTGATGAACCACCTTGGTACTCCATGATTTAGAACTTAACCACCTTGCTGAATTTTTAATATCAAGTGCAACACGTTGCAAAATTGCAAGCAAGATCACAAGGGGTCAAAAGTAGATGCGATCGGCCTTTTGGGCCAGATGCAATGGTAATGGCGAGCTCAAGAAGATAGATCAGCGAGGAATAAGGCTAGGGTAAGAAGAATCGGCTACAAAGTAGAGCCGAAGCAAATTCTTCCCCAGCGGAGTCGCCAAAAAGTGTGTTGACGTCGGATGTGGTCCGAATCACACACCAGAAAGGGCATTGGACGCCCGGGCCGCCACGGACCGAAGAACGCAGCGAGGATATCACTCTTACGTGGTGAAGCACGGAGAGGTTTACAAGCAAACCACCAAAGGATAACCAACGTGCTTGCGTGACGAAGAACCGGCTAGTTTTCAGGCAAACTAGCAAAGGAACCGTCGAAGCTCTCGCCCGGGAGGGACCCCGTCAGGGCAAGGACGTCGCCGGGTTGCCCTAGGTCGGCCGGCGAGCCTAGGGCGCCATCCTTGATCGTGGATCAAGGGATGAACAGCATGGAGGTTGAAGGAGAAGAGAAAAGGGGTAAAAGGAGTAGATTGATTTGTTTGTTTGTCGATTGGATAGATGGGATCTCAATCGGCCATGATCCTCTCATATATATAGAGGGGGTGGTCTTATCCCAGTAGGAAACCTCTCCAAGGCTTATTTTCTAAGTTTCCCACGTCCAAAAACCGATTTAGAAACAAATCGGTTCGAGATCTAAAAGTCAGATTCGGAATAAACACCTACCGGTACTACCGGTCAAGCTCCACCGGTAGTACCGGTCCCCACCGGTAGTACCGGTCAAGGACCGGTAGTACCGGTAGTTCATTTTCACGCAAAACTACGCCTTCCTCCGCCAGCCACCGGTAGTACCGGTCTCGGACCGGTAGTACCGGTAGTTCAAATCTGCGCAAAATCTTCTCAGACCGGTAGTACCGGTGATCTCGGACCGGTAGTACCGGTAGTTCATATATTTTCTCGGAGGCATAACTCTCTCATCCGGACTCCAAATTGGACATTTCATATATGTTTTTTGACCATCTCGACGAAAGGAACACAATGGTGAAGTCCGTTCCATATTTTGATAACTTTACAAAATAGACATTTTTTGAGTGTCAACACAATCGCCATAAGAAGAATTTATACATACTTCTGAAAAAACTAGGTATATACACATACGTACATATTTGAAAAAGGTAACTACGGCCATGCAAGCTCCACGCAACTAATCCCGTGATTAACGCCTCATTTTTTTATTCCGGTAGATGCGCACGCTCCAGATACAATTGGATTTGTATCCAAACCCATTAGCTCCAGTAAGTTACGGCACCCACAACATCACCGGCCCATTAGCTAGGTTCGCACGGGAGTGGCTGGACCCTCTGCATGCGTATACTCTTGTAGGTGGGAGTAGTTACTCCCGCACCCTATATATATATATTTATATATATATTTATGTGGCAGTGTGTAACTTCCACAGCTGCATTTTTCTAAAATGATCGTCTAATCGGACCAGCCCCTTCCTTTTTCTTTTCCGCTATTGTGAATCTGAGTTTTCTCAAAGTAGAGATGGGGCGTAATCGGAGTTGCCGTTGAAAACCTTAATGTTGTAGGATCTACTGCCATCTACTACTATTATACTATACGAGAATTTCCACCTTGTTGAAGATTTGGTGGTGCTACCTGAAGATTTAAATGGATAGCCATCACTGTTAAGAAGAACCAAGCCTTATGTATGTGTATTGGATCCACTCTTCTGTTAGCATGAACACAAGAATGAGATTCTATTCCTCTTCCTTATTCTTCAAAAGTAGAACCCGCACCCACACCTGTCTTAGGACTATGAAGCCTTCTATCAAAATGCAGGTTTGTAAAAGAAGAGACATGATTATTGATGACAAATGGTATATCGTATATGAAGTGAGGTGAAAATAGTTGAAAATCAGTAAGGCATCAAGATATGATGGTATTTTTATATTTTTCCACTTGAATTATTTCCATGGTTAATCTATTTTGTCATGAATGGGTGATGATTTGTGTGCTAATTTGAAAAGGGTAACATACAGAATAATCTCCATGGCTCATTCTACATGTATTACTGCTTAGCAAGCATTTGTTATTGGAATAAACATACGCAATTTGGACCTACCTTGTTAGGTTTAGGACCAAGTAAAATTTGTTAGTGGAAGCACAACTCCATTTTTTTGCAACTTGTTTTGTTAGTAGAAATCAAGCACCTTATGAGCAGTTACTATTTCAGTGCTTGAGAACAAGTTGATTAATTCATGGAAAAGAAAGAGCAGAATCCTACTTGGCTCCAACCCAAAGGAGTGAGCTGAGCATCGAACAGGTCATGTGACATGTAGGCGCTGAAGTCTTTTTCGCGTGCAACATTGTGAATGCCCTGGGCATGCCTGACCTACACATTTGAACGAGCAGTCATACATACATACCCAACATTTTTTTTCCTGTTGCTGTATCCCTCCCTTGCCTGTTCTGCAATTCAGTATGGATGAGAAAGTAGGAAGTACCAGGTAAATGGTTTTTGCAGCGGTGCAGAGGGTACAGGGCATTGCTGGCGCCGAGTTCCATTCCTGCGCATGGGTTGGACATGGGAGTGTAACTGTAAGGCAGAGAAGAGTGATGGATTTGTTGTAGATAACCAACCCCCAAGTAGGATATGGAAGATTAATAAATAACTGGAGAGAAGAGAAAGGGATGTGTGCTACTAGATCCCAAGGGCCGAATGAGACGACGACGAATCCTATCAACAACATCATCAGTGACATCACTGCTAAACCTGTGGAGGAGGGTGAGAAGATGTGGATGCCGTTGCCCGTTGCAGATGGGGTCCCGGCCGGAGAAAGGCGAGAAAGGGAACGGACGGGAGCGACTGATGCCATCTGCAGATCGCAATGCTACCTAGATTAACGGGATCCAGGGTGGGATCCGTTCCATCCAAGGAGGAGACAAACTGGATCCAGTGATCTAGCGGGCGGATTGTTCTCGCCATATATGAAATGGAAAAAGGCGGGCACATGTTTCCTCCTCCCCTACTGGTATAGTTGATTCGAAGAGGAGAGGAAGAGGGGGATCGGAGGGAGACGGGAGGGCGGGCGTTCCCTGAGGATGCGCAGCGAAGCGGAGGAGCGAGACGGGATTTGGCGCGGCGGCCGGGAGGAAGCCCAACCTGGACCCTGACAGAGGAGGAGGAAGACGGCGGAGCTCCTGCTGCTGCTGGGCGTGGGACGGTGGTGGTGGTAGAGCAGAGGAGGTGGATGACCACGTGCCCTGTCCACAGAATCAGAATGGGACTGTCAAAATAAAATGGCCGGGAAGGGAAGCAGAGCAGGGAGGTCCTCTTCTCCCCTCGAATCAAATCCCAAGAAAAAAGAAACTCTGCAGTCACATTCATCCCGCTTCATCGTTTGCCAAATCCTTTTGGCTGCCTCCATGTCCTGTTTATGCCATCTGATTCATCTGTATATATGTATAATAATACGAAAAAGACTAGTGACCGAACCGCGTCCGGATGCCTACGCCTACTCTGTCCTAGTCTCACGGATTCGCTTGTCGCCGCCCGCGTTAGCTACTCTTCCCGCGCCCACGTTTGGACATCTCCCTTCCGCTCCACTGCCCACGACCCGCCCGGATGACTCGGCCTCATCTCTTATACACCGGCGCCTAGCCCCATGTCTTCCACACCACTTCGTGCCCACCTCTTCCACGCCGCTCGGATGACTCCCCGGCCTCTTCCACACCGGCGCTGTGTGGCCTATGTCTTCTCCCCACATCGACGCCGCCATCACTCCCGCCCTAGCTCTCTCTTCCTCGCTCAACAACTCTACATCCGGATCTACTCTTGCAACACTCGGATGAAACAATTGCAACATATGTCTGAAACAGATAAAACATTTGAAGCATATATTTGCAACACAGTCATTGCAACATATGCAACATCCAGATAAAACACTTGCAACATACGTCTGAAACAGATAAAATATTTTGAACAAACTTTTTGCAACATACGTGTATAACCATTGCAATATGTGCAACATTCAAAAACTACCATTGCAACATCAATATGAAACATCTCAAATACTTCAAACATGTGTTTTGCAACATAGGTAAGACCAGGGTGGGTCGATTCCAGGCGTCGGTGTGAGAGCCAGCGGCGAGCGGCGGTGCCCGAGCGCCACCATCATCAGCACCGCTAGCACCGGCCTTGGCTCAGCTAGGCAGGCGGCGCGCGCAATGGGTGGGAGTAGGCTACGCGTGCGACGGGAGGGAGGGTGCGAGGCGGAGTGGGGCGGCAACGGCAAGCGCGGAGTGGGGCGGGGGCGCGCGGCTCGTGACGCGGATGGGCAAAGCAGGTTTAGGTGTGCGGCGCGCGGCGTATGTGAGCGGCTTGGGTGGGTCGGTCCGTCCGAATGAACGAACGCCCGTGGCGTATCATTATCGATAATAATAATATGAGCACATGTCTATAAAGGCGATACATGTATATTCATAATATCGTCAACATGGACTAATTATGACAAGAGCATGTAATAATAACAAATAAACACCAAAAGAAGACTATTAATATTCAAATAATTTCAAGCTTGATATCACAAGATAAAATAGTGATTTTTAGGAAAAAACAATTGAAGTTGGTTATGGTTTCACATTTTTCATAGCTAAACAAACTTTCTATAGATGCTATAAGATTAGATAACACGTGAAAAACAAATGCAAAGTTTTCATCTAGATACTTGTACATGATAAAATTCTAACAATAGACCACTTACAAAAAGATGATGGCCTCATCAGGAACACAACGTCTTGTGCGACAGACCATTGCAAATCAGCTTGACACATCTCTTCTACTATAATTGACCACTTTGAATTATTTTAGGTCCACCAACGAAAACATCTCTCGCTGAGTAGTCTAACCATTGTGTACTCAGTAAATTACACACAGTAATTTATCTCTATTAAAATTAATAGCTCACAGAAGAACTACGTCCGATCCAACGGCCGAGAGACGAAGTTTGATGTGAGGCTTCTCACCACCCTCGCCCTGCACCCTTTCGCACACCCTCTGCCCGCCGCACACCCTTGGCAGCCAGGGATCGAATCCCACCTCCCAGCGTTTTTTTACTGAAAAAATATCCCCACTTTCTCTGTCTCTCGAAAAACACCCGTAACGCGGAACCCTCGACTCCCCAGATCCCTGCTAGCCAGGCCCGCTGCGTCGTGCTCGCAGTCTCCAGGCCCCGCCGCCACACGAACGCGCACCTCCGTCCCCGTCACGTCGCGTGTGGAACATCGGGCCAGGACGCCGGTGTTAGTCAGCCGGCCGCCCTACCATTGCGCTTTGATGTCCGGTGGTGCGCGTCAGCCTACTTCACCGCAATCTCGAGGAGGCGGGCGTCCTCTCCTTCGGCTCGGGCGAGCACGCGGCGCCGTCCGTCCCCGGCGCATTGCCGCACGAACAGGATCTCCCGCTTCGCCACTGGCCTCGATCTCCACCTCCTCGACTTCGCCCGCTACGGCGCGCTCGCCGGTCCGTAGCGGCCACCGGCCACCGTCACGGCGGCCGCCCGTGCGTTCTCCGACCTCGAGGGCCTCAACCCCGCCGCGGTGCTTAGGGATGGGGAGCGGCCAACCATGGTGTCTCAATTCATGGTGGACCTGCAGTCCTGCAGGGGCTCAAGGCTGTTGACGGCGAGGACCTGCCCCACGTGCTCCACTCCAACTCACGCCTCCGTGGGGACTGGAGCGGCCGACCGGTGATCGAGCATAACACCTGCAGACCTGCTTCGCGGAACGCCCGTGCTTGTGCCCCTGCAGCCACGGTTTGATCGCTAAGGCCGTTTTCTTTTTCCCGTCTATTATTCGCTGGAGCAGCTGGCACGGAGGGCCGTTCCTGCTTCTTCCTCAGGCAGCAGCCGGGAAGCAGGCCGGCCGCGGGTAGAGGCCGTCGCTGGCCGTGTGCTCATGGCCGCTGGCACGGCTGACAACGAGGAGAGGCCGGGTTGGCCATGAGCGGAGTCCGTGCATGGCCACGGCGGCCGCGCGGGGAGATGGATTCATCACTGCCATGTGCCACCAGAAGGATATGGGTCGTTGTTGAAGGAAGCCCGTGCCCTCCTCCATCCCCAACGCTGCCTAGCAGTTCAGCATCTTGAAACCCTGACCAAATCATCCAATTTCTCTGGCTGCCTCCAATCCATACATCCATATTGGTATGTTCTTTCTCCTTGTTGATTTTATTTTATTTTGGATCCAGAAATAAGCGTGCTGTTTTGGTCAATTACTCAAAATTTGATGGATGTTGCCTTGCTTTTGAAGTGAGAGGATCAAAAGAGAACAATCTGAGATGGGAATATAGACATCAACCTGCAAGCTGCTGATGTTCATTGCTTGTGATGATGAGAATTTCAACGAAATCTGAATTGTCTGACAGTGCTCGGCTTTGAGATCGAACCTGAATGTCTCAATTAGTTGCGTATAGGTTCTTTGGACGCATCTTAGAAAGTTAAATTGATTCATGGTTTGTTTTTATTTATTGTTTCTGTATTTTTCCTGTTCCCATAACAAAACTAGCACATTCAGTGGCTTTACAGCTGTCTGCTTCGATCACCTATTGTACATTCGACCACCTATTGTACATTCAAGTGCCTCCAGCACAACTCTGAGTGCCTTCTTCCACGGTGAACTTCTTATGTACAGGTATAGCTTGTGATTCACATGTTCTCTATGGTTGGCACACCAATGCTTTTTCTACACTAGGATAAGGCTTATTACAGAGAGATGAAATAGGCAGGTATAGTGACCTCAACTCCAGACCCAGTTACCAAGCTCCTAAGATTTCACATGTGAACTTTTTAAATTATGTGCACATTCTCTATTTATCATATGGAATATCTGGTGGATTTAAAATTGACATTATGCATTGTGGTTTATTCTAATTTCAGATTTCACATAGGGATATATCTGACTTATCGTCTACCATTGCAGTGGATGAACATTCATTGCCTCACCAAGTGACAGGACCTGGTGCCTTCTAAAAGTGTACTGCGGCATCCTCCCTATCTAGGTATGCTTGCAGGTATATTAGCAGTTTCACTATTTAGTAATTTTAGCATATTGGTGACAACTATTGCCCCTATTGCATGCGTTAGCAAAATAGCAGCAGGGAATGAAGGTCCATCATTGCCTTATCTTGACTATTCAAAAATCTCAAGTCTGCATGATGTGTTACTATCCTTCTAAATTATTTTATTTTAGTATATATATATATATATATTGCATTTGGTGAGTACTAGCTCGCCGAGTCACCAGGTCCTGGGTTCGAAGCTGTCTCTCTGCAGAATTTCTACGGGGGTAAGACTTTGCTTCGGTTATTCCCTTCCCCAGACCCCACTCGTGTGGGAGCCTCTGGCACTGGGCCTGCCCTTTTTTTATATATATTGCATCATGTGTTGCTATTTTTGTGAAATATGCTAATCGGCCGTGCATGGATCCTGTCTCAGAGCTTCTTCCTGGCGATAACCAAGATCGTTGACACCCAGGGTTTTTTCCCTGAAACTGATAAGGTAGTTAAAGGTCTAGCTGCCAGCTACTTACCCTTTTGATTCCTTTTATTTTGGAAGTGCTAAAAACTGCATTTCTGTTTTGAAAACAAGGATTAGCATTGTACTTGTGCTTCTTGGGTTTCTTCTACATACATGTTTCAGGGAATCATCTCATGAGACACAGAAACAAGTCTAAAACTCTGGGGTAGGTCTACAGATGTAAAGAGTTTATCCTTCCATCTTTTTTTCTTTCTTTTCTTTGTTTAGGAAAAGACCCATTAACCATTGAGCCCTTCCTTCCTTCCTTCATAATAAGGAGTTTTTGTATATGCCTTAACTGCAGAGTTTCCTCTTTTAATGCCTGTACATACAAAATATTGGACTACTCTATCTCACCATGTGGCCCAAGTAATCTCATATGAAGATTTCTAAACAGTCATTTTTTTGTCAAATAATCGTTCAATATATAAGCACTTGCTCATATTTTCCTTGTATATATTTTGTAGACTACATAGCAAATTAATAAGTTAATTTATTATCTGCCATGAACAGCTAACTTCATTGAGGACGGAATTCTTGGTGGACATCTTGAAGAGCCATGCAAATGAATGTGGAGACAATATCCATGGAGAACTCCAAGACATACTTAAGGTCTTAAGCAGATTGTAATTAGAAGGTTCACGCTAGACATAACTTTATTATTCCTTATGTATAAGTGTTTCCCGGATTATATAGATGATGATATACAATTGTGTTGAACTATCGAAAGAAGAAATATCATCGTTTTTATAGAAATGAAGCTGTGGTGTTAGCACGGGCATTATACTAGTCAACACATAATGGGAGGATGCCGCAAGTAAGGTACCAAAAGAAGAAACAAGCTGTTTCAAAGGAATGGTGATCTATAGAATTTGGAAGCTCCGGAAGAAAAGGAATAGGAATATCTTCAATAATTTTTCAGAATTGGCGTTGCAAGTCACATCTATACTATAGTGCATTAATCAAAATTACGCTCGGTCCACTCAGTAATTCGTCCCCAACAGAGATGGGCTTTCCTACATCTACCTCATTCCGTGCACCCAAAAAGTCCCCTTCTTTACAAATAAATGGCTCAGTTCTATTCACAGGAAACAACGCCATCATCCGTTGGACAAAATTGATTCGGTGGTGAAGCCAGGCTTCATCACACCCCCACGCACGCGTCATCCCGCACGACCTCTTGCGTGATCGCCGCGACGGAATTCCACTCCAACCGCAACACAGGTTCCGCGACGGCGCTCCCCGCCCTCCACGCCGACGACTCCGCGACTGCCCGGACTTCCACTCCAACCACAACACAGGATCTGCGACGGAGCTCCCCGCCCTCCGCGCTGACGACTCCACGACCGCCCTCCGCGTTGGACCTTGACCTCTACCTCCGACGCCACGGACAAGCACGCTGTCCAGGCCGACGATGTGGATCCTGCCCATCGCCAGATCCGCCGGCTTCACCGCGACGGTCAGGCCCGCTGCACGGGATTCAGGCAGAGACCATCCATCAGGCTCCCGTGTGTTGTTGCTTTTTGATCGCGGATCAGTTTCCAGCCTTGCGATCTGCTATTCAATTCGGGCCGTGTTTAGTTCCAGAATCGGGGGCATCAACTTGGAACAGTGTGTAATAAATGTGTACTGTAGTATTTCGTTTGTATTTGATAAAAATTGTTCAAATTTTGACTAATTAGTCTCAAAATGTTCGTCTCGCAAAGTATAACAAAATTGTGCAATTAGTTTTTAATTTCATCTACATTTAGTACTCCATGCATGTGCTGGTATTTTGATGTGATAGGTACATTTAGTACTCCATGCATGTGCCGGTATTTTGATGTGATGAGAATCTTCTTTTTTATAGTGGAATTTAGGGTAGAAATTGGAAACTAATCGAGGCCTCGTTTGTTCGGTGTTCACTGATGCCAGCGCAACTGCAACTGTGCAGTTGAATATTTTATGATCCAATCTTGATCACTACTGATCACTACTACTGTTGCTCGTTGGTCATTGGTTCCCCTGCAGCAATGGTCTGGTGACGCAATCATAACTAGCACGCATAAGAGCTAAAGGTAACGATATCATGAAAATTCCTAGACCAAATATCGACATTGCAGGTATATTAAATTGCCTGTTGGTAAATTAAATTCCTAGAGCAATTGTGTGATTCAATCTGTTGGTAAATTAAATTGCCAATTCAATTAGATACTTGGTCAATTTTTGGCGTTATCAGAAAGCAGCTCGTGAAATAATTATGGGAGATCCAGGCAAAGGCCGCCGAGCACCAAGAATTTTCCGGTAACTTGGGGCTCACGCCTGCTCTTCTGTATCATAAATTCTTCCCTTCTAATACAAAAATGCGTACTCTCGTGCGTATTCGCTAAAAAAAAGAATATTGTTTATAAAGACGTTCTAAACTGGTGATTAGCGGTGCGTATTTGTATATATATGTTTTCAGTCAATTTAATTCTGTACTGAATTTTAGTCGGTGAAGATAATTTTGTGTTTTTGAATTCTGACGATTTCTCACAAAATTTGGTCTTCCAGTGCATGGCCCTCGCATGTGCATTGGTGATGGTCGTGTTGTCAGTAACTTTGTTGGTCAGGTAAATATGCGCACCGCTGTTTATTCTACCTACGGAACTAAAGATATGATGATTGGTCTTGTATAACTGAAATTAAGTACTCACGATTATGGTTGAAGGCACCAAGGAAGGAGCGAGTTTTCAATATGTTTATGATCTGGTAGGTCTCTGAATCCAACATATAACGATGGCCAAGAGACCGCAGACACCATTGCAAACCAGCAAGATTAAGATGACGACGTATGACAATTGGGAAATTTTTGGTGGCCAGCTTGATTCCTCCCCTTACTGACAAGGCTATATGGCCGTGTAGTTCTACATAGATACCTTGGTTGGTACTGTAATGTTTTTCTATCCAGTATTTTTTTCTCGGTTGTGGATGTTACTGAAATACCTTGGTTGGTTGTTACTGAAATACCTTCGTTGTGAATGTAAAACTGAAATATGCAAGACATGTCTTTATTATGACTTGTTATGCATGAGCATTTTCCATGCAAAATATGGGGTAGCACGTGCTCCCGGACGACATTTGTATTTTGTATTGTTTTTTTTGCATGGTGAGACGTTTTGCAATATGTACACAAAACCATCTTTTTTTTTTTTTTTTTTTTTTTGAAACTAAAACCATCTTTTTCTTATCTTAATTGAAAGACAGAATTCCTATTGTTATGTTCCAAAAAAATATAAGATTACATAATGTTTTAGGATTTTTAATTGCATAATTTTTCCCATGAATAAGTATTTGAATATATTTTTAAAAAAAAAACTTTAACTTTTTTGAAGAAGTCTATTTGACTCACTAGATTATTAATAGTTCGATTACATCTGTAGCTCACATAACCGACAACTATCGAAGCTGTCACGGAACCGCTCAATTTATAAGAGCACAAGCACGAAAACAACCATCGAGACCGTCGTCATTACATACTTGAGCCCATATAAACCCGGTAGTCTACGAAATCTCGAAGGATCTCAAACTTCTTCAACGTCCAGCCAAGATCGTAATGGTTCAGCGATTACAGTTCACATGAGTATTATTACAATTCTTTGATCGAAAGAGATAGATAGCGGAAGCAATTGTTCAAAATCCACACACTCATTGAGTTCAAATAAAGTAGTGTCAGACTGCGGTCTCATCCAACAAAAGCAACTGAGGTAAGAGATGCGGAATGATCATTGCCCTTAGTCCTACTCTTCATCACCCATAGCAGGGTAGAAGCAGTTCTTACAGTAGCCATAGTACATCTCACCATCTGCAACGGGGAATGGAACCCTGAGTACGAGAAGGTACTCATTTAGACTTACCCGTCTTAAACCAAAATAAATTGACATCAAGGAGCATGCAAGGCTTTATATAAGTGGGCTAGCTTGACTCATTTTTACAGAAAAGCATAATATAAGATAAGAATTCATTTAGGTATTTAGCAACAACTTATAGTTGAAACCTGATTATACTAAGTGAGTAGCTATACTACATCATCCACTTGATTAGTTCTAAGCAATCAATAGTAACCATATCAGTTTTAGCCTTTTCAACATCATCATTATAACCATCATTGTGTTCCATAACCATATTACTACGATGAAGTAACTCAGTCCAGTTGCTCACTATCTTGGAGCGATGGCGATTCGAATCAATTACTAACCAACTGGTGATTTATTCCTCACATAAACCACGCTTCCCCCATCAGGGTCACTTTAGGTCACCCTTGGTACTATTCAGATAACGTCGCGGGACTGTCATGCACCCTCTACACTGTTGGGCATTCTTAACGTCACTACCAAAAGTAGACTTAGTTTTCTAATTCTGATAACGGCGCCAAAAATGCCAAACCTATCCCTCATGCCACTTAAGCCAAGTTGTCATCCCCAGCATGACATGAGAGACGCGGTATTGAAATATGCATTTGCTCATCAAGATAAATAATAAAAGGGATCTGCAAGCGCACAGATTAATATCGATGTAGCATTTTAACCGGGAAGTATTCTAGGTATCGTTATTTATATTTTTACCACTGGGAAGGGATTTCTAAGTATCATGGTTGATAATGGAATGAGAATATGGAACTGAGTACACATCATTGCATGTATAACCGAGAGTATTTATCAATCTCTTTATACAGGTATAAATGTCACATTAAGTAAAGGTAAAGTGATAATGGTGACAAAGATAATTAATCTGATCAGCTAGCCACATATAATAATGATAAGCACCTCAACAGATATTCTAGCAAGTCATTAGCATGGAATTAGGATGAACTACAAAGATATTCCCTAAGTTATTATTAACTATAAAGTCTAGCATATCATAGTTAGTGCAATTATACTTGGCAATCATGGTGAGAAAAGACTATATCCATGCATAGTGAATATTAGCAAGGAAGATGAAGAACATAGCAATCACTCCACTGTAATAGTGTTGCTCTACCTGCCCTATACACGAGAGGGGGACTATATAAGAATCAACGAAGCTGTCACTATCGCGAACTACCCCACAATCCGGCATATAGGGTGCAATCGCAGATAAATACGGTATAGACACCACGTCTACACAATAATTATCATTCACCCACTGTACACATGGATAAACGCTATACGATCCTAGGCATGTATATAATTCCAATCTAACTAAGCCAAGCATATAACTATGATAAACTAAGAACAATATAATTGCAAATATAATCAAGTAGAGCAAAGTCATAACCAATATATTGAAATAGAACAAAGTCATATTCATAATATTGAAGAACAATGATGAACAATTGAAGAACAATAGAGGAATTACCAAGAATCCTCTTGACAGATCCGGGAACCAATCGAAGATTGACTCCTTCTAGTTCTAATCCTATGTAGCTATGCTAACTAGAGATCTAGTTGATGTGGTGGCTCTAGGGCTTGATCAGAGGCTCTCCTCCTGAATTAGGGTTTGAAGTATGAGACGAGGGCCTCTCCTCCAGGGGCAGGGGCCTTGCTTATATAGCCCTTTCGGATGAATCTGGGCCGTCGGATCAAACCGACATTGAACGGACGGTTTTCCTTGATCCTCTAGGTCGGTGGAGCATAATCCTCGAGGCGGAGCCTGATTGGCTCCGGGGCCAGGGTGGGCGCCCTAAGGACCAGGGCGGGCGCCCTGTGTCCGGCTCCGTTACGCCTCCCGTTCGTTCTCGTGGCTTCTGGACTCTTCTAGATGTAAGATAATTACGTGTTCAGTTAATATCCCGTCATTAATCCGACATGTGGGCCTTTCTTCCGTATTTCCTGATAACCCCCTGTAGAAATAGATAAACAGCAAAACTCGTGGAATTCTGTCAGATAAAACCCTAAGTCTAGGTGTTGGTTTCATTTGGATCCTTTTCTCTATTTATTTGATAGTTATAATTGATACTTAAGGACCGTCAACAAACTCCCCCAAGCTTACCTCTTGCTCGTCCCTGAGCAAGGAGAGACTCAGTAGTTGCTGAAATGCCTTTGAATTTTGACGGTACACATGCTTTCAAATAGAGTCTCATCTCTGAGTTAAAGTAAACTGTCAAGACTTAAAACTTACTCATTATACCTTTCACCATGGGGCTTGCAACTGTCACCTTTGTCTTGAGCGGTTAAAAGATAGAACAGTCTAGTCAAGCGCCATGTCTCTTATTCTTGATTAGCTATAGCTCTTGGAGTTTTTTTTACAGATTTTCAAATAAAACTCAGAGATTCCGTGTATGACTCTCTCCGGTCTCTCTTTTGTGGTATTTCTGGATCCTTACCAAGGCAGTAATGGTGTCTGTCTTCTCTCAAAGCAAAGTATGTAGTATTTGTGGTATAAGGCAGAGTGACATTGCCTTCTCTCTCATCCTATTCTAATAAGGCTTTGATATCTGGAGCTCATCGGTGGGAGATAAAGTATACATACTTACAAGACATTTATTGCATAGTCAAACCATGGATCCAGAGAAACAAGCCAATAAGTCAAATCAAGATGTGCATGTGTGGCGAATAAATGGTGTATGGTGGTAGTGATGATAACAATGATGAAAGTCTAATTCTACTTTTGCTCTTTTTGAGGGGATACGTACCTTTCTTGCTTTTAAAGCTCTTGAGGAGAATGAGGTGCTCTATATTTTTTTCCTCTCAGGTGGGTATCTTGTACCCCTAATTCTACTGTCGGACACTTGTCCATTTTTACCTCTCTTCTCACACTTTTTCTTTTTTTTTCATCGAGGTTCCGAGCACTTGCTCCTTTTTATTTCCTCGTATCTTTTTCTTTTCGAGGTTCCGGGCACTTGCCCCTTTTTATTTCCTCGTATAGAGCACTCATCTCCTTAGAACAATATAGCAAGTGGTAGTAACCAAAATAGCTTGAGCATTTATTTCACAGGGGATAACAAGAATGGGAAAATATCTTTGGCTATTCTCTCCCGGATTAGGAGTAGAATAATTTTATGTGGATCTGGAGATGAGAATGAGTGGATATATATGGATGCGTACTTCCGGAGTAGAAGCAGCATGTATGAGTGATCGTGCAAGTGAATCTTGATTTTAACTGCATGACAAGCTCCTAAGGGTCTACACAGCTTGACTATACTCAATGCTCATAAACACTAAAAAGTAAATGTATGGCTTAAAGTCTAGCAAGCATGTATGTATGGTTGTGGTAGGAACTTAAACTCTCATCATACAGGAACTCATCATGTAGCATTTTAAGATTTTCAAAGATAAAATTCTCCAGAATTCTAGCATCTCTAGGAATAGATAAACAGCAGCTCAACCTTCCCATATCATATCCGTTAACAACTTAGACTTTAGATCAAGTTCTCTTCCCACAAGTTCAGGTTTAGAGCAAGCTTTAAATGATAACAGTTATGTCTAAACTTAGAGAGAGGACTTCAAATTTGAAAGTTAGGCAAAGCAACTATTCATCATATCCATGCTAGAGTTTTATTATTATCTAGATTCAGTTTAGCATAGCCACTTTATTTATTTATTAAAACACACTAAGCAAAAGATATAGGTATATATATATATAAGCACAAAATCTTTATTTGGTTTTTTTTTCATAGTTATGTATATTTTTATTTTTATAGGGTAGAAGTATATATAAATATAAAGATAAAGATAGAAATACTTAGCAAGATAATGGGGGTGCTCTCCCCCAAACTGGATCTTGACATAATCTCTTCTGATGTAGCTAGCAGATGGCGGAGGTGTATTTGAAAGTCGGCAGCACCCTGACAGCGATTAGAATGTCCTCCGTCTGCTAGTCTCCTTGAATTCTGTGAAGCTCAAATAGACAACAAAACTTTGTGGAACTGATTAAGTGTTAGCATAAATATCTAGCCTTTATCATGCTGAGCCTCCTTGATTTTTTATGTTGTTTTTTTCTTTTATAAAGCAGAAGAAAATATTTATGTATTTATTATATATATATATATATATATATATATATATATTTTTATGCCACCACAGTGAATGTACTTATGGGTTTTATGCCACTCGCATACTCACATGGGGCTTTAGGGTTTTTTAACATTTTTATTTTCTTTTTAAGATAGTATGAATATGATTAACTAAGCAAACTATTTAAGATAAAGTAAATAATTAAAAGGAAAGGATAACTACCAAGTTACCTCTTGGCAAGGCGTTCGGTGTTTTAAAGTCCTCCGAACGGGACTCTTATTCGTTCAGTCGTCCTGGGACTTGGTGGATGGCGTAGTCGGTGGTTCCGGCGGCGCCTCCTCTTCATGTACAACTGTCTTTTCTTTCCATACCTGTCTCGGTGCTTTGGTCTCCTTAGGACAGTGTTGGTTGAGTGGTATGTCTTCAGATCTTACCACTTCTCCTTCATAATCTGCCCATCCGTCCTTGATGACCTGTTGCTTCTGATTGTGGTTACGCCGCCTTCTTCTTGTCCTGACCTGCTTGGATTCTTCAAATACATAGTTAGGGTCAGTAAAGTAAAGACGTACCTTCTCAGAGGGGAAGTGCATGTGGACTTCTCCAGTTCCAATGTAGATGATTGCTTTGACAGTACTAAGGAATGGTCTTCTAAGGATGATGGGTGGATCATATTCATCTTCTCCCATGTCAATAACCTGAAAGTCTGTATGGACAAAGTGATCGTCTATCTTGATAGGGACGTCAGTTACTGTACCTTCGACCTGTCGGAATGTCTGATCTGCCATCTGGAGCTGAATATATGTTGGGTTTAAGGGCATGGTTCCGAACAGAAGTTTATAGGTGACCTTGGCCATTATGTTGACGCCCGACCCAGTGTCGCAAAGTGTCTTGTAGAAGTGGGACCCATTAATGGAGCAATAAATGCTTGGCATACCTGGGTCGTCCTTCTTAGGCAAGAACGGTGACTTGAGTTGGCGATCTTGACCTTTGTGCACGGCAGTGACCATCTTAGCTGTCTCGGGACACACTTGCTTCTTACTCTTGTTCCTCCTGTTGGTCCTCTTCCTTGGTTCATATTGGGGTTGCTCTGGGATTTGTGCGGTCTTGTTCTTGAAGGAAAATGTTTCCTTCCTCCCCTTGATGTAGAAACTGATCTTGGCAGCACTAGCATAGATGACAGCTCCCGCGGTGTTCAGAAATGGTCTCCCTAGGATGACGGGAGCCCTCTCATCAGAACCGGTCTCTATCACTACGAAGTCTGCTGGAGCGTACGAGGAACCCACTCGGACACAGATGTTCTTCAATATTCCTCTCGGGAAACTCAGTGTCCTATCTGCAAGCTGCAAACACATGGTTGTTTCTAATAATGGTTGTGAAAAGAGTTTTTCATAGAGTACCCTGGGCATGATGTTGACGCTGGAGCCAAAGTCACAGAGTGCTTCTGGGAAGTCTCGCATGCCGATGGAGATCGGGATGACATGGCGTCCTGGATCGCCTCTCTTGACCGGCAGACGGTCAGTACTTACTTCCACGATAGGGTTACTCCAGTAATCTCCTGCATCAAACATGTCTACAAGATTTGCAGATTCTAGTCCTTCCGGTTGTGATGGTATACCGGGGTTAGTAGCAGGAACAGCAGCAGCTATTTGATTCAACTGAGATTCAATCATTTTATTAAAGCTAATCTGGTTCTTGATGGCAGTAGAGAAATTATCCATTCTATTATTTATATTTTCTAGTATTTTATCATTAGATGCCAATTTCTTAGACAGGTTATCCATTAGCTTTCCTTGGTTGGACACTAACTCTCTCAAAGGTGGATAATTATTATTACTATTGAAAGAGTTGTTACCTTGGTAATTACCTGAGTAGTTAGGCCTCTGTTGATTCCAACCTTGATTCTACTGAGGACGGTTGTAGTAGTTGTTGTTGTTATTGTTGATGTAGTTCACGTCCTCCAGCAACTCAGGACAGTGATTGCCCGAGTGTCCAGTACCTCCACACTCCTCACAAGTCATGTGGGAGTCGTAGACGTGCATGACTTCTTTCTTTTCTCCAGCTCGATCATCGAGCTTCTTCATGAGTAGGTCTAGCTTGGCAGACAGCATGTCTACCCCCTTGAGCTGGTGCATACCTCCACCTCTCTTGCGTGTCTGAGTTCTTTCTTCATTCCAACCTTGGTTGGATGCCATCTTCTCCACAAGAGCTGTGGCTTGAGGTATGGTGAGTGATAGGAATGCTCCTCCAGCTGCAGCATCCATGGTTTCACGGGCACTGTTAATGAGCCTATGATAAAATGTCTGCATCAACAGCTAGCTTTCTATTCCATGATGGGGACATTCTTGGATGTAGTCTTGGAAACGCTCCCATGCTTCTGGAACGGATTCATCATGTTGTTGCTGAAAACTTGTAATCTTCCCACGGAGAGCATTGGTCTTGCCCATGGGAAAGAATTTGGCCAGAAAGTTCATGGAGCAGAGTGCCCACGTAGTGTTCTTCTCCTTTGTAGCGTAGAACCACTGCTTCGCTCTCCCCAACAGTGAGAATGGGAAAAGGCGAAGTAGTATGGCGTCTCTGGGGACTTCAGCCATGGTGAAAGTGCTGCAGATCTCCAGGAAGTGTTGAAGATGAGCACTAGCGTCTTCATGTGGCTTCCCACAGAACTGGTTAGCTTGCACCATGTTGATGAGCCCAGGCTTGAGCTCGAAGTTGTGGTCGATCTCCCCAGCAGGTCCAGTGCGGATGTTGTCCGTAGTGGGAGCTGAGAACTCGCGGATCGACTTGTTCGCCATGGCTTCGAATTCAGTCGACAAATTCCGGATGAAACTTCGGCGGTCTTCGAATTTGGATGAAGCTTTGTGCTGAAGTGTTGACGATGTCTTCTTGAGCTTGGCTCTTGTTCTTCTGAATAAGGCTTCGGGATTGTCAACAAAGTTGTCTGGAAGATGTCTTCTATTCATGCATCACCCTGCAATAAATAATCAAAATGGAAAATACAGGGGTAAAACTGTATAAGAGAATTGATAAGCTCGATCAGATTAGTGATGCAAATGATGACTCAAAGTTCCATATTCATTCCTACTTAGTAATCAACCTTCCCCGGCAACGGCGCCAAAAATGCTTGTTGGGCATTCTTAACGTCACTACCAAAAGTAGACTTAGTTTTCTAATTCTGATAACGGCGCCAAAAATGCCAAACCTATCCCTCATGCCACTTAAGCCAAGTTGTCATCCCCAGCATGACATGAGAGACGCGGTATTGAAATATGCATTTGCTCATCAAGATAAATAATAAAAGGGATCTGTAAGCACACAGATTAATACCGATGTAGCATTTTAACCGGGAAGTATTCCAGGTATCGTTATTTATATTTTTACCACTGGGAAGGGATTTCTAAGTATCATGGTTGATAATGGAATGAGAATATGGAACTGAGTACACATCATTGCATGTATAACCGAGAGTATTTATCAATCTCTTTATACAGGTATAAATGTCACATTAAGTAAAGGTAAAGTGATAATGGTGACAAAGATAATTAATCTGATCAGCTAGCCACATATAATAATGATAAACACCTCAACAGATATTCTAGCAAGTCATTAGCATGGAATTAGGATGAACTACAAAGATATTCCCTAAGTTATTATTAACTATAAAGTCTAGCATATCATAGTTAGTGCAATTATACTTGGCAATCATGGTGAGAAAAGACTATATCCATGCATAGTGAATATTAGCAAGGAAGATGAAGAACATAGCAATCACTCCCCTGTAATAGTGTTGCTCTGCCTGCCCTATACACGAGAGGGGGACTATATAAGAATCAACGAAGCTGTCACTATCGCGAACTACCCCACAATCCGGCATATTGGGTGCAATCGCAGATAAATACGGTATAGACACCACGTCTACACAATAATTATCATTCACCCACTGTACACATGGATAAACGCTATACGATCCTAGGCATGTATATAATTCCAATCTAACTAAGCCAAGCATATAACTATGATAAACTAAGAACAATATAATTGCAAATATAATCAAGTAGAGCAAAGTCATAACCAATATATTGAAATAGAACAAAGTCATATTCATAATATTGAAGAACAATGATGAATAATTGAAGAACAATAGAGGAATTACCAAGAATCCTCTTGACAGATCCGGAAACCAATCAAAGATTGACTCCTTCTAGTTCTAATCCTATGTAGCTATGCTAACTAGAGATCTAGTTGATGTGGTGGCTCTAGGGCTTGATCAGAGGCTCTCCTCCTGAATTAGGGTTTGAAGTATGAGACGAGGGCCTCTCCTCCAGGGGCAGGGGCCTTGCTTATATAGCCCTTTCGGATGAATCTGGGCCGTCGGATCAAACCGACATTGAACGGACAGTTTTCCTTGATCCTCTAGGTCGGTGGAGCATAATCCTCGAGGCGGAGCCTGATTGGCTCCGGGGCCAGGGCGGGCGCCCTAAGGACCAGGGCGGGCGCCCTGTGTCCGGCTCCGTTACGCCTCCCGTTCGTTCTCGTGGCTTCTGGACTCTTCTAGATGTAAGATAATTACGTGTTCGGTTAATATCCCGTCATTAATCCGACATGTGGGCCTTTCTTCCGTATTTCCTGATAACCCCCTGCAGAAATAGATAAACAGCAAAACTCATGGAATTCTGTCAGATAAAACCCTAAGTCTAGGTGTTGGTTTCATTTGGATCCTTTTCTCTATTTATTTGATAGTTATAATTGATACTTAAGGACCGTCAACATACACCTAGGGTTGTTCTAGCGCCAGGTCGATCAAGTCATGCCTGCCCACTGTACTTCAGGGTTGTCAGTGCATTCTTGCCCATGGTTAACTGGCCCGAGGTGGTCTTGGCAACATCTCGGTCACCGGTTTGAATAGAGCTACTAGGCTTCGCGGTCGGAAAGTGTTATCCGGCCAGCTAAATGTGAGGCATGCGTTCAAAAAGACTGAGGGCCGACAACGATACGGTCCTTAATCAACACAGACGAAAACTACAAGCACACAAGACCCATGCCTTGTTGCCCAACATTCCGTCCGGTCTCCATTCATCCAACCACATATGGTTATCCTCCATGATAGCAACATAGCTAAACATGATCATTTATTCACCTAAAGCATAGGTGACAGGAAATCACCCACTTCTAATGGTCTAAGCATGGCTAAGCATATATTTCGATACTAGACTTAACAGGGTAACATGATATATCATGGTAGTCAAGGAATACAGAATAGTAGATATACATCAACAGTTTCAAGCAACTCCTATAACGTAATGCATCAAACATAAAAGACACAAAGTAGATATTTGCAAACCACATGGAGTAAAATGCTCCGGAGCTTGCCTTTAAGGAACGAGGACGGCTGATGGTCCTGGCACTCCAAAATATCACCGTCTTGCTCCCCGGCCTCTGGTTCTTCCTGAGATGGCACCTCCTGCTGCACGGCCTTCTCGGGAACTCCGTACTCCGCTGGCGTCACTTCTTCCGATGATACTGTATGAATGCATATGCGCATGTGAGGATGGTTGCTTGCACATGAATTCATGAATGATTAGCAATTTCATTTCATTTGACCGAGTAGGTGTAAATCTCCTCTCTAGTTTATTAATCATAATTTAACAACAAATCATGCATACACACATACAAGCAAGATACTTAACCAACTACTTGCTGCATAAGCAAACCTCAATTTAAACTTAGCTAATCATACCAGCAGATCACACATCATCCAAAGATATACAAAAGTATCATGCATGAATAGGATTTATCCATTTAAGCATAAATTATTACTTATTACTTATTAACAAAATGACATAACAGAGGCCTTACATTTTGTTACTCAGAAAATTCTGGAAAAATTATAGTAGCCTACTTATGTCTACAAGAGCTTACCATAAAAAATTCAGATTAAATTGATAAGTATTTTAGCCTACACAAAAATGACAAAACAGCAAACATAAATACACATGAAAATACTTTGTACTATGAAAATTATCAAACAACATATTTCATTTTTTTTCAATATCTACACATCATAGGAACACTGTAGAAAATATTTCACATGCACATGTTTCACATATTTTTGGCCCTACCAATTTTACAAGAAAAAGACATTTAATCCACCTAATTTACCAAGCCATATTCTTCCACAGTACATGCATGACATATATTTTTTCACAAAATATACACATCAACACAAGACTAACAAAACAAGAACCATATTTTTCTGACCTTCCTATAATTACTTATGCATTTTCCAACTTATCAAGCAATTAACAAATTAAATAAAGCTCCATAGAAAAGTATCACAAAAATGAAATTTCATATTTTTGGACACCTATAACTCAAGTTATGGATTTTACAAGATTTAAATCGATTTCTGGAAAACATTTTTGAAAAACAAATGAACCCTAAATGCTAACTGCACCCACATCTACTCCCCATGGCTCACTAGCAAGCGAGGCCTGTGGTTAAACCGACCCCACCTGTCAGTCAAAGCCAAGCAGAGGTGGCACTGATAGGCGGTTTCTCACCATTGGCGAGGTTGCCGGCATCGGGGTCTTTTCTTTCTGCTTGAAGCTTTCCTTGCTTGAGTAACCTCGCATCTTAAGTTGTTCATGAGCATCTTGTCTCTTATGTTGCACTCCTTCTTTTTCATCCTTTTGTCATACCATCTTTTTACTCTTTCTTTTGTGGATTTTGGCGTTTTGATTGGACTATCTGCTCTACTCATTGTTTCTTCTCTACAAAGGATTAGTGGACAACACATGCCCGAAGGAATATACAAATAATTCAAAGCAAGGATAGTGTTGTCGTAGAGCTAAAGGTCATTCTCTATGCTAATTAGCATAGAATTTTTATCCCATGTTTTAAATAATGTGCATTTATTGTTCACTACTATATTTTTAGCAAGGTTAAGGAAAAATGTGTAAAGTTAATTTTAATAATACCTCAAGCCTTGATTTGTTTCTATGAATGATCTCCAACAAAATTTCAATATTTTTCAGCTAGGGTTAGTCCATGTCACACCCAATTTTCAGGGCAAAATTGAATGCACATCATATGTATGTCAGGATCAATTATTCATACATATGACGACATCATCAGAGTATCGTAACCATGTTTTCACATAAATGATAACATCATTACAAAATGACCCGTGGGTCTGAAAGAAAATTATAAATACTTTATTTGTCTTCAGTGGAAGAGGACTCCATCTTCATAGGAAGTCGACCTAGGGTGGCACTAGCCTAGAACTCATCGGGGTTGAAGGCATCTTCTTCAGCAAACCCTTCTTCATCTCCAACATCTAAGGGGTAGCAGGGGGACAAAGAGGAAGGGTGAGTACATCAAAAGGTACTCTGCAAGTGTAGGAAAATATGACATGAGGCTTGAGACAAGGAAAGGCATATGGGGTTGACACAAGCACTTAAGCGACTCATCCTATTTCCTTAAATCCTTAGCACCTATTTACTAGGTGAAACCATCATCACCTCATAGAACCAAACCAACACTTGGATTCCATCCAAGGTCCGATCTCATCCACCTATTCCCTTACCAAGGGAAACCAGCCATCCAAAAAGAGCCACTAATCACGAAGAAGTCTAGGCCCGCTCTTGACCATGAGCACAACTTATATATCAATTTTACACTTTGTAGAGGTTGCACACTTTCACCATGGGTCATGATTCCCAATTGCCGGGGGTTTGCAAGGCCCACATCACATTTCCAAGAATGTGCGGCTGGGTTCACTTCAAGGCCTTTACAAAAACTCCTCTAAGCTTGTTCAACACCTTCACTAAGGTTTCTCCCTCGTACAAAAGTCAATGACCCCAGGGGACCCCTCTTGTGTCACACAAACCACTCCGATGCCAACAAAACTCAGAGGAAACTAATTATTTGGTCAGGTCCTGCCCATCCAGACCTCATGGTTGCGCTGTTAAGCTGGGTTACTTGTCCATGAACTGGTCCTTAGAATCCAGGCAGGAACGAGCACAAGCCCATCATTTAACAACCATCATACACATGGAATCCACCATGTCATATCACAAACCATCTTCAACCAAACCATCCATCCTGCCGGATTTCTATTCTCCTCTTTGCTAAAACATTACCAACCCCCCATGTTGCATATATGATTAGTCAATATTAACATTAAACCCGGCCCATCCCAAGACTGCAAGGCTAAGCATGATTCCTCTACCCATCCAGAACCCTGGTTTCAAGGATGATATATCACAAACTCTAGTAAACCCTCACATGGGATTCAATTTAAGACTCTGCATGCAACTAAAGGGCTATCTACACTTAACTCAAAATAAAATAAATATCGGTGCAAGATGTCAAGGACACTTGCCTTCAAACTGATCTTGGTCAAAGATATAGAACTTTTGGTCTGGAAAGATCTTGTACTCCGCACCTTCTGTAGGCAAACAACAAACATGGCCCATGAAACAATTAAGAACAATACACCACACTTTTAAAAAGAAAACTAGACTTTGTACTTGCTTCTGCAAACTCGTGACCATTTCAATTTTTAGTAAAATAGAATACAAATTAGACATTTTATTCTCAAGTCAGTAAGGGATTAGAAATGGCAAGATGAACAGTGGGATGAATTTAATAAAGGTCAAGGGATGGATCGCTTATAATGTTATTTAGGGAATTGATGGATCGATGTTGCTATTAAGGAAAAAAAGTGCACATATAAGATATCAACATGATGTAATGCCTACATCAGCCATGTAAAATCAGGTACGTATATCATGTATGGCATAGTTTTGTGCACCAGCGATAGGTTATTGAAAGGAGATATATCGAATAACAGGGCTGGGATATCTTTTTGAAGACAAAAGACAAGCTGTATATATAAGATATTAGTATTCTATAAGCCGACATCACCAAGGTGCTAAACCATGCAACACAAATCATGTAGATGTGCGTACAGGTTTATATATGCTTGCATGTGAGTTCCGTCATCATGCATGAATTTGGTCTGAGAAAAATTAATAAACTAATTGGTGATTGGAGGTATGAAGTGGGCTGGAAAACAGAAAGGTTGTGATGGAGATAAGCTTGTCACCTTGCGTCGCTAAACAGCAGAGAAGCGAGGCAAATAAAATGATTGTAACGTGTCAATCTTGTTGCCGACGGAAACGAGTGCTTCAGCGCTGCACTGCTGATGATCCATATAATAGGAAAAGGATCAATATGCTGCTGCGATAGGAGATGAAAGGGATATGAGAGGAAATCCTCACTAGACTAGCTGCTAGAAGACTGGTGAACAGCAACTCGACGGGACACAAATGAATGACAGCGGCGCTGGCACTGGAAATGGGAGAATCACGATCGATTCCCTTGCCAAAGAATAGAAGCTGTGTGGGAGGCTCTCTGGAGTAGCAGCGCCTATGAGATGGGGACGCACGGGGAACCTTTATAGGTGTGGCAGGCAGCCGAGAGGTCCATCAGGCGGTGCATTAGGAGGCGCTAGTGGAGCTTCAGAGTTATCACAACACAAGTAATAACATATGGGTTACTGATGATGGGAATTGAAAGAAGGGAGAAAGTGGACAATCAGTTTTGTTCTTCTTGTGGAAGTCGGTGCTTCTTGCATCCTTGGAGATATCACGTACAATGCAAGGAATAAGGCCAAAAGCAAAGAAAGAAAGGAAATTGTGTTGCAATTATTAATGGCAAGATAAGACCAAAGGCCAACGTGATGAGATGGTAAAGATTAACAAGGATATATTTGACTTGAGATATAATGAAAAGATTTATATCTTTATTTAAACAAAACTTATATATTTTATTTTGGAACTAAAATAAAACATTTCTATAGCTTAACCGAGGTTTTGATAAATCATTTTCCACACATTAAAAATCAAATGCACTCAGCATGTAATGCAACAAAATTTTATAACCTATGTCATGATTAGTTTAATTTATAAAAGATTATTTTTCCTCCACTATAAATTTGGTCTTAACTTAAGATTAATTCTAGCAAATTTTAGAGAATTTGGAAAATTCAAAATCAGGGTGTTATAGTTCATATATACAATCGAGTTCTATTCAAGGATGTTTTGATTCAATGGTTACTTTTGAATAGTATTCTGTCACACCCCAAAATTTCTGATTTTGGGTTGTGCATAGAAAACACTAATTAAAATAAATATTTTAATATTCGGATAAAATTTCCTATGTTTAGTTTATGATAGCATCGATTAGTTATAAAAAAATAATATCTTTCTTCTCCAGCACGTCTTTATCTTTTTCCGCAATCAATATTCCTTGTTTCTCAGCTCAAGTTTTCATTGGGAGTTTCCTAAAATATTTTCTTTGCAAATCACTCATTTCAGTTTCTCGTCCATCAATCAATCTCTACAAACTTTTTGAGAATTTTTCCGACTTTTTCTGTAGCTTGTTTCCACTTGTCTGTGAGCATAATCTAATTTTTAGATGCTCCAAAATTACCTTTTAGTGAGCTCCAAATATTTTATTTGGATTCCTCATGTTCCATAATGTCTCTGAAAAATTTCCATGAATTTTCGGAGCTTTCGGAGTATTTTTCGCGGCTTAAATAATAATTCTGGACTTTTCTGAAATTATTTTATCCATGAAAATAATTAATTCCGAAAATAATAAATCTCTCATTTTTTTTCCAACGCTCAAAACCCATGTGCAATAATCGTAATAAATCTCAAAGGCCCATACATTTATTTACTAGTGGGCTTAAATGATTACTTAGGCCTATTAGCGGAGGTGGATGGTGCAATATCAATTAACACCATATCGCTAGTTGATATAGAGGTGGAGAGTTTTCCTCCCTATATATACGTACCTACCCCATAGGCAAAGCACACCAAAACTACCGTATGAGGAGCCCCTAGTTTGGGAAAACTCTCGTGTAGTAAATTAGAATTTTCTCCCTTCTTATCGTGAGCCGCCGCTCGTAGCTCCCTCCACCCCTCGCCGAAGTTTTACATCTACAGCTTGCGTTCCGGCGAACTTCCGACGAAGGTTCGGTGAGCTTTTCTGACCACCTCGGACATCTCCGACGTTGTTAGCGGAACAGATCTGCTACCTCTACATGCTACCGATCTGCACTACATCGACATGCACCGTCGATGTCAAGCAGACAGTTCTACGACAATGTCAAAACGCCCTACGCGGTATATATCTACTAACCACTACCCTACGCGGTATGTGAGGTAGATCAAATTGACATCCTCTGTCAGGTATGAAAGAATCCGCATCTCGCAGATCACATGTCCTTGCTTGAGCTGAGCAATTTCTCCATCGTACTAAGTAGTATGCACGTTTTTGTACATGAAGTACTCGCACGTATAAGTACGTGTGCATATCTGCATCATAACGTACTTTGAGTAATTGCATCACGAAAGTTGAATCTGGAGTAAATAAAAGAAAAATAACAATCACAGAGTTCTATTTTATGCCCCTCGCTTGCATGCCGGCCACATCCGCTCCGCTCCGCCGCGACGATCGCGTCTGCCGCGCCGTCCGCCCTGCTCGGCCGCGTCCGCTCCGCTCCACCGTGGTCTGCCACGACCGCCCACGACGCCACGACCGCCCACGCCGGCCCTGCTCGCCCACGCCACCTGCAGTAGCTGCGCTCGCCCGACGGCAGCTGCACGCTCGCCGCCCGCCACCGCGCTCGCTCGCCCGCGCAGCTACCATGCTGGACACCGGCGCTCTTGCCCGCGCAGCTGCGTGCGCTCGCCCAACGGCCACGCTTGCGTTCGCCGTAGATCCAGAGCAGCCCTTCGCGTGCGCTACCTCCGGCCTCGCTCGCATGCGCTCCCGCCGGCTGCGCTTGCATGCGTCCGCGAGCAGCCTCCCACCGGCCGCGCTCGCATGCTCTAGCTGCAGCTGCAGTGCTGCACTCCACGCTCGCTTTGTTTTGTCTCCGTTGGTTTGGTTGGTAGAGTACGTACGAGACCAGAGCCATCCGAGGGAGCAAAAGGACGAGGGAGTGAGAAAAAAGGCCAACATTTATTGCGCCAAGACACTTCCATTCTATAGGGTAGTTTCTTTTGATGATTTTTGCTGGTGTTATCATCCTGGAAACCGTGCGTAGTTTTGACCATTGGGACTGCCCTTAGCTTACACGCCAACGCATTCACCCGGGCTTTTGCCGGTGCACCGTTGGTAGGTCTACGCGTTCAGCCGAGACTCGCAGTCGAACAGAACAACCACCAGCAGTCCCAGGTACAAGATGATGATATTTACAGAATTGCCATTAAAGTTTAAATGTCCGTTGTTTCTTCGTTCTAGCTCCGATTCGAGTCATTCAAGTCGCGTTAGATTCGTGTCGTCGTGCTCTATGCAGTAGTGGCATTGTTTATCATGTCATTTAGTTATGAATTTATTGATTAAAATACTAATTTGAATAATAATTATTTAATAGCTTTTTAGTTAAAATCAACATAGGGCTGTAATTCCATTTTCGTTCTTGTTGCCTTGCGACCGTGCCGATGTAAGATACACATGAACAATGTCATATACCATGTCACATGTTTATGAAATTAATCCTACTAATTTGATTAATGATTAGGCAAACTTGTTTCTAATCTTTTTATAAATATTAGTCAACTTAAATATGTATTTATTGGTTATAATTTGCCTAGTTTAAACATGATCATATAAAGTCGGTTTAGATGTAATTTGATTAATAATTATGCAATACCTTTTTGAATTAAAGTTAATTTAGGTTTATCTCCGGTCTTTTATAAATAATAAAATGATAACTTAATAAATAACAACTTGAATATTTCTTTGTTAATTATAATCTGTTTAGTTAAATATGAAATCTATAAATAATTTGATTAATGTTTATCTAATGATTATTTATTTATTAAAAACAACTTAGGTTTATAACTCTGGTATCTTATAAATAGATGATAATATGATCGATATCAACTTAAACGACTTTTTCAATTATGACTTCTTAGTTTAAACATGAATCGTAAATGCTTATACTCAGCTTGTCACATGTTCTACCTTTCTAAAGTATAAATGTTTAAATGACTTAAATACTATGATATGTTTATAAATAGAATATGGCTAAGGTATAACGTTAGCTTTTATAATTCAACATAATTTGGTTAGTTCCACTTTAGTGTATTTCCCTAAAATATATAATGCTTTATTTTGATAACTAAAATGAATCAAGTTTATATTCGGTCTTCACAGTTATGTTGCAATCGTCTCGATAGTCGCGTGTCCTCTTTAATGGTAGCTTCGTTATCCGTCGTTCTTGCGTTTTCGTGACTGTAGCAACGTACCGTGTCCTTTAGTGCGCTCTCTTTTAAAGCGTTTCTTTTGTTTGATGCATGTTCTTAGATGTGTGTATTGTTTGTCTGTTTGTGTTGCCTGGTTGCTGCGAGTAGATGAAGCATGGTTTCATTAGCATTGGAGGCCGAAAGCTACAAAAGAGAAGACCGAAGAATTTCTATGAGCAATTACCTTGAGTGGAAGCAAGCATAAAGGCAAGTATAGCATGGGATTATCCTTGTTGTCCTATTTACAATAAATAATTAAATTCATTATGCATGTATTCCCTTGTTAAGGATGACTTAGTCTTGATCCATTACCTTGGCACCCATGATATTGCATTGAGTAGTTTTGCTAGCGCTGGACATAAACTATGATATTGTAATATGATTAATGGAATATGCAACAACACTAAAAGATGACTTTTTAATTACTGTTTAAAGAGGGCTAGAGCATGGGGTTATTTTTGGTGCTCTAGTTTCTCTCCATAAGGACTCATCTGTAAGCGAACATCCGGGACTTACAGTACAACTGTGAGGGCTATATGGCTCTGGCTTTAGTCAAGTATGAGGACCTTTTCTAGCTTGTTAGTGGTAACCTTCATGGCGTAAGAACGGCTTGACGAATCGGGTATAGTGCGGCCTCTGTCCTTATGTGTATAGGCTGCGCGTCATTGTGCCATTTGGAAGGGGGGCTCTACATCTGTTTGCCGAGTGAATCTAATGGCCCTAACTTGTTAGACAAACCTTTGAAAGACTTTATAGTGAACCCTGCTGACCTTCCTCGGTAGTGGGTCAAGAGGCTAATCACCTCGGGCGAAAGGGTAAATCACGACTCACAGTGAAAGTATACAACCTCTGCAGAATGTAAAACTATTATAACAGCCGTGCTCACGGTCACGAGTGGCCTTGGACCCTTACGGAATAGAGGATCACTAATGACTATAAATGTGTTTTTGCTATTCGTTATTCATATTTACATTGATCATATGTTTATTGTGGGATTAATGCAAACCTGATGCTACTCATATGATAAAACTGTGAAAATTAAAAGCTAAATGCAGTAAACCAGTGTCTATCCTTTTTGAGCCTCATGAACCCTGTGTTATATTTGTTGAGTTCGACATGGACTCACTCTTGCTATTTCCACCACACTCTAGTATGTAGTAAGGTGCTACTTAGAAGAAGGATGAAGGTGTAGTGGAGTTTTCAGAAGTCTTTCAGAAGTGCTTGGCATATGGAGCCACCAGTCAGCCGTCCCTGAGAAGAATGGAGCCTAAAGTTTAGTCACCGTTCCGCGATACTCTGATGTAAGTGTTAATATAGCTATGTATATGTTATATAATAACATTGTTTCTGATACTTTTTCATTCTAACATATGTGTGGACTTCCTGGGCACACATATGATTAGCCTGGTTTTGTTATTTAGAAAACCGGGTGTGACATATTCCAAAGCATACTTGTAACCGATCAAGGAAGTTTGAAAGACTAAAGAGATTCATTTTAGTAGAAATAAGAATATGTATGGTAAACCAAAAAAGCATTGGAATTTTTATTTGTTAGAGATTAAACAAGTTAAGCACATCACAAAGGTAAAAATGACCAAGACAAATTAGCAACATGTCATGAGATATTTTAAAGAACCCCATCCTCGTACTTGAATTTTGCAGAATGTAGAATCAAGTTTGGATGATAGAATTCTCCTATGAATGCAATTCTATGTTGCATAATGCTTGGTTAGATATACCTTGTGTTTTCCTTCTATTTATTGAAATGATTAGTGACAAACATAGCTAAAGGAGGCTTGTCCGATTTACTGATTGGCAAGAGCTCATAGTCCGTTGAGCAGGACCTTTCCTTGTATTAAACTTTTTCTTTGTACCATTCGGACAATTGCATGTTCTTCTCCTGTCAACCCTTCTTGATTTTTGTTGATTCTTGGTTGATAAGTTGGTGTTCTTTTAGGGATGTGAACTCAGGTCCCTCCTTGATTGTCTAACGCCGTGGTGGAGAGTTGTTCTTCTTTGCTTGTTAGTGATACGCTAGCTGTCTTGATGGTCAAGGAAGGAATCTTTTTGGTACTTGCATAGAAGGTTCGTCTTCAATAACTTAGAGGTGTCTTTGTGTGTTCATGATTGTTCATGATTCCACAAGACATCTTCAGTAGACCATCACTGATTGTTGACATTTGTTATACGAGGATGCATGTCATAATGTAGTGGTATCTCGTCATCTTGGTTCTTGTTGCTAATGTGCGAGCTGATCTTTATGAAGATGATGAAATCAAACATATTCTGGCTAATACGAGGTGGGTTACATCCTGCTTCTCATCAGCATCTTAGTTTGAGTCTTGGGAAGGCTCAATGCTATGTTGTCTTTAATGTTGCTCATAGCCTGTCAATTTTTTGTCCAGTTCAATAGTTGTAGTGGTGATTTTTGGATTTTCAGGTTCATACCAAACCTTGAACAGGCATATTCATTCTTTCCTACAAAATTTTAATAGACACATACCTGAGGGAATATAATGAATTTGAAACACGGGTTGTTGTCCATAATTTTTATGATTTTCCTCTATGCTAATTAAAGGTTGTTTTTTAGAATTATTTTAGCATAGATTTTGTTTATCATGTTCTTATAGCAATTTTTATGTGTTTGCTGCACTCTACCATGGTTCAAGGCAAAGATAACTTGCAACAAAAGATAAGTGAATAAACCTTGATACTCATAGTTCTTCCTTCCATGAAGAATGAGCTGGGTCTTGTTTGCGCAAAGTTATTGGAGTTCATCACATGCCTTGATTCATCTTTGATGTGAATTCATCTCTTGACTCACCCAGATTGAATTTGAGAGTTTTCTGCAGGGGTTAGTCCAACAAAATATCCAATGTCTACACAAGCAATTTTTAGTTCAATAACCAAACTAGACTCCATGTCTAATTTGATTAAGGAAGGTGTTTCAATCTAAGCACCATGCTTAATTTAAAAGCCTATGAAAGTATGTCGAGTACTTCCAAACCAAAGCATACTATAGCAGACAAAGGTAGCATGAAAGCACTATAGAAATTTATACAAATAGAGATGAAAGAGCATGATCATGGTGAGATTTTTTACTAAGCATGAGCCTTCATATGCTCATATTTTTTTCTTTGTTTAATAAAGATGCAAATGGAATAAATATATGCATGGAACTAAATTGTTGTGGATTTGACATAAGAAAATCCAAACTAAATGGGATGGATGCATGGATTATTCAAAGTAAACATGCAATGGAATGCAAAAGGTTAAAAGATAACTACTCATCAAATTTAAAGTCTATGAGCAAGGCTATCTCATCTTTTTTTTATCATACTTACCATGACTCACATGGAATTTGTGAGTTGTGCAGCATCTGTATTTGTCACTTGAGATGTGAATTAAATTCTTGTGACATCGACCCTTTTCTCCAATCTACACATGGTTAGAATAATATATGTGCGTGTTAGTGTTTCGTAAACCAGACTAGTAAATTTGCTTGATTGTCGCGCTGCTTTAGGAAGACAATGGTAGCATCCTAAAGACATGAGGATTTATACTGGTTTAGGCCAGAGCTCTATATCTAGTCTCAGAGAAGATCGAGTGCGTGTTCCTCGCTTAAATGCTTTGAAGTTCTTACAATGGGGGTGTAAGAATGGTGAAAGAGATGGTAGAACCTATGCTAGATGAGGGGCAGCCCGAAGAGAAGCTCTAGGAACCCTACTGCTATGGATGAAGTGGTAGAGGATGAAGAATGTGCCCATCCCTAGAGGTGGGAGCCCTGGCTGCCCTTATATAGAGCTCTGGGCCAAGGCTTGTTACAAAGAGAAGGTTCCCCCGACCGAAGGGTCATGAGCCTGAGGGAGGCCTTAACTAACCTAGCTTGTAAGTTATGCCATCTTCTGGTGTCCATCTGGGCATGGCCATTGTCATGGTCTTGTGGCCACATTGTGGCAGGGCGAGACATGGTGCTACTATGCCGATCGTGGTGGGCACTGTAGGCACATCGATAGTTCGTCAGCCGTCCTGTGCAACGTGGTGTCCGTCATGATATTCGTTGCCGCTTCCAAGTTCTCCCAGGTGTCGTACCCATAGCAGTAGCAGCCCTAGGTCATTGTCCGTCTGGTCGTTTCTTAGGGCTGAGGGCCATGACCTTGGTCTTCAGGGTCAAGGCTTTCAACCGGCCTGGTTAGCCTCTACACTGAGACCCTTGCTGTGGCTCCCATTCTAGAGTGGGTGGGACCGTATACCTGCCTGGTTGGGCCATATCCAGTCGGTGGTCATTGTACCCATCATTATCGCCTCAAGGTGGTATTGTCTTGTCCGTGCAGTGTGGCACGACATTGGCGTCTAGCCAGCTAAGGTGACTATTGTCACCTCGGTCGTTACGGGGTCAGTGCAGCATGCCTACCCTGACAGGGGCAGGCTCACTTGGCAAGGCGCAACCTCCTATCTCTTCTAGAGGTCATGACAAAGAGAGTTCATTCATCTTACGAACGTGGTGAGACCAAGGCAAGTGGAAGGGGTCATAGGTAACCCCAACCTCAGTGCTTGGCCTGACCTGTTCAGCTTTTGCTGGGCCTTGGTCATTTGGGCCTTTGTCTATGCTGTGAGCTATGTAGCCCGCTAACTAATTGATGCCCTGAGATACCCCGGGGTCATTACCCCAATAGTAGCCCTCGATCATTTTTGCGATCATGAAGTGATCAGGAAAGCATTGGTATGCACGTATGTTGACGATGGTTATCTACCATAATAAAGGGTTAAAATAAATACATAAAGGGCTAATAAATGATCACCAACATAGGTTTAGGGTGTCAACTAACAAAATTCCATGAGTTTTGGTGAATCTATATTTTGCTGGGGGTTAGCAGAATAATTCAGAAATTGATATCTTCTGCAAGAAGGAACCCATGTCAATCGGCCTAATCTCCACGTCACGAATACGCAAGAGGCTTCTAGAGGACACCAGAGGACTCCACGAGGAGGGCCACCACGAGGCATCGCCAGGTGGGGCCAACTGGCCTCAACCTTAGGCCGACCGGCCCCTGGCCGCCGCCCCTCGGCTCCTTCCTTTGCAAGCTACTTCAACCACCTCCAAGGATGCATCCTAACCCTACATGAAGGTCGGTTTGATCCAAGGGCCACGGTTCCATGCTCTAGGCTATATAAATGAGGCCCCAGACCCCCTCAAAAGGGGAATTCATTCAATCAACCAGAAAGCAGAAGACCAACCAACAACTCTCATCTCCTTAGAGCTCCATCAGATCTAGGCATAGCTAGATTAGAATTAGAAGTAGAGGAGTCAAGCAGCCTTGGGCTCTAGATCTAGTCAAGAGGAGCTTGGTAAATACAGTTCTTCTCTCTTGTATCAACATTGTTCTTCAGATATTCATCTAGTCTATCAGTTCTTCTAGTTCTTGATCTAGTTCATGTTCTAGTTCTTCATGTTCTAATTGTTTATGTTCTAGTTCGTAATTGTTCTAGTTCAACATTGTCTAGTTCTAGTTCATTGTTCTTGATCATTATTCTTGATACATTAGATATGATCTTGTTCTTAATCTATATTATATCCTTGATTATTATGAGATTAGTCTGCTTTGATTATATATTTGGCATAGATAGTTTATCATTATGTTTATACACATGTTTGCAAAGCACTCACCTTATTGAGTCATGGGTGGGTGGTCAACATTGTGTAAGTGTGGTACTTACACACTGTTTACCTGCAAATGCACTCTATACTCCGAGCCATGTGGTAGATCGCGGGTGTGACATTCCTGTTGAGTCCTTTGTAGTTCACTCCCCGAGTGTAGAACTTAGTAGAACACGGTCTCATTACTTAGTTGTTACTCTGTTTCTTAGCTTCATAATGGAGATGTTCCTTGTTTATGGATATGAGATAACCTAGCCAATGATTGCCTAATATAATTGCACTAATCAATGTAGATTATGACTAATAGTTAACGGATTACTTAGGAGTTATTCTTTTACTTTATATTCTGATCAATGACTTGCCATAGTAGTACTGCTCTAAGGAATATCATCTGAATGGTCTGATTATCATATATTTTATCTCTTTTTATTTGATTGATTCTTGTTTGAGAGTAAAGGATAGTGATTTCGAATATTCATATCACATGTGTAGAGTAGCCTTTAATTAATATGTGCCCCTCTATTTGTTCTCCTTTGGTTAAATATAAATAACGATACCTAGGATAAACTTGGGTGAAATGCTGCAACGGGTGTATTTATCTGTGCGCTTGCGGATATATTTAAGTGGTATGAGTATAATACAACCACACTCTTGGTGTCATGTTGGGGATGACAACCTAACGCGAGTGATGCTAAGAAGTGTCAACAACGTACGTTGTGGTGCAGACTTGTGGTCATAGCTTATTCATGCTCCATTGCTCGGCTGCTTGCTGGTTGGTGCATTCAATGCGGCGAGCGGCCATCATGTTTTGCTTCGTCAGGGTGACCGATGATGTGGTACTCAACTACCATGCCTATGGGCTATGCATCGGGGCTTGCGTCCCAGGTGGGACCGAGTGGTCTTGTCAACATTGTACCGACCCTGTCTTTAGGAAGATCTCAATTTTTCCTGATCCTTCGCACCTCCTATTGCTCACCACGTGGCAAGGGAGCCCCAAGCTATTTAATCAACCCTTGGGCTTCTAAGTGAGGGCCTTCCTCCATCTAGGCTACTTCTGGCACTGAGATTCCTTTGGCCTCTTCGAGGGGCTGAGCTCTGACGAGGAGCGAGAAAGGTCTTTGAAGGAAACCACGTCATCCTTGGGCACGTGTCCTGCTTGAGATCATTCATGGCAGCTAGAGGCTGTCATCGCCAGTTCCACCAGCCAATGCTAGAAGGGATTTTGTGAGTTAGAGGGTGGGGGCAGCGTGGGCACCATGTTGGGTTATACGCGACATTGGTGTGCCATCTTGTTGCCATTTCTCGCTCTGAGCCTAGGTGGCTCGTGTGCTTGAAATGGGCAATGACTAGTGTTGCTCATGGCTCCCCTTGGAGTGTATGCATTGGTCGTTGGCCTACCTAGACTATCGGCAGGATAGGAGGAGGACGAAGCAGTGCTTCCCCATCACTCCACCCCTGTTAGACGGGGTAGTATGGCGATGCGGCTGTACTTCTGTTGCCGGTCGCCCCTTCCTCTGAAGCTAGAGGAGTTACAGAGGCACTCTCGTGTGTTGCTCCTCAGAGGCATGACACTATTCCTAGTGGCACTTGGCCCTAGGTTGTCAATTGGCATCACCATCATGGTGACACCTTTTATTGATGTTTTAGCGGCGTGGTTGCTTTTGCTTCTGTTGGAGGAATTTTCCTCTGACGCCCCTCGCAGCCTGCGCTGTGAGCCCCTGACCTGTGGGTTCAGGGTCATCCCTTCAACCTTGGCTCGTTTGGAGAGGCCATTTTGTCCTGGTGGTTCAAGGGATTGTTCCCCTAACCTGTTTCTGCATAGTCGCGAGGTTTCTTACGGTCATGCATCGCCTCATAGGTCTTGCACCCTTTCGCTTTTTTCATGTGACCGAGCCGTGATCACATTTTGGGTTTTGCATTGCGCATCACCCTAGCCTTTTGCTCCATTGATCTCTCCCAGAGGGGTCGTGAACCTCCGATAGTTTGTGGGTCTCTAGAGCAGGCCTTCGGTCTAGACCTAGGACGTAGGGCAGAGTTGGTCGGGGTTTCGCCCTGACCTCTTTAGGGTCGCAGTGACCCAACTCCATTTTTCCTTAACGTCCTTGCAGACCTTGGAAGGTCATGCTGCCTTGTGACAGGCGGGTCTGCTTTCACCCCATGCGGGGAGAGGCATGTCCACTGTAACCACATGGTTAGAGCAGTGCGCCTCGTCAGGGTCTATGGGTAATCCGAGCGGGACCCGATATCCTCCCCAATCAACGTGGAGTTTGGCTGTGCCTCACATGAGACGTCCATAAATCATCGGCCGTCAATCCCGTTGGTCCCCAACCACCTCTGTAGCGGCCAGAGGGAAAGATGCCTCCCCCCAGAGGGATCAACCCGGGAGACTTCGAAGTGGATGACTCGAACATAGGGAGAGATGGTCATGTGGCTCTACACCACTGATTAGAGCCACGGGGGCCCATTTCCTCCCTGCCCCTATCCTTTTTGTGGCCTCGAGCCCTTCTAAGGGCTAACCCAAGAGTGAGTTTCCTAAGTATGATGTGGGGTCATGATTGCGGCGGGCCACTCGGTGCTCGATCCCCGAGGAAGGTCGACTTCCCCGGTCATGTCGTGGCATGATGGCTGTTGACACTTCTAACACCACTCCCGCTAAGTTATCATCCCTAGCATGGTGCTAGAAGTGTTTGGTATATAACTGCTCCTCTTAGAATAAATATGGGATCTGCAAGCGTACAGACAAAATACCATTGTAGCACTTCACCAGGAAATATTCCAGGTATCATTAATTTATATTTAGCTCAAGGGAAAGAACTAAGGACTTAAACTCAAGATAGATTTGCAACATACGACTACTTATGAGAAATGAATCACACAATCACTTACTTTGGCAGGCCGTAAGCCATAAGGGATAAATAAATATAATGAATTATAAAGCATAAGGGAATAAATCACACAGAGAATAGAGATAGATTACGTAACTTTGATTCTGCCTGTCCTATCAATGGGGGGTGTACTATGTAAGACTCAACAAAACTGTCACTTCCATGAACTACAACACGACCCAACCAATAGGATACATTTGCAGGTAAATAGCATCTAAGCACCATGCTTACATTTGATCTACCACTTAACTCCCTCGTGAAGAAAGCTAAGCACTTTGCAAACTTATACATAAACTCATTATCAATCATAACCATATCAAATGCATTACTAGAGCAAACTAGGAACACAATAAATAGAAACATAATAATATTCAGAATAAAGTCATAGAGCAAAGATACAAAATAGTACCAATACTTTGATGATGAAGATCTGAATCCTATGCACAATCACCCAACTCTTCCTCTATCTAGTCTAAACCTGTGTAGAACTTGAAGAATTGGAGTAGCTATTCTAATTCTCTGGTGGAGAGAACTCTCTCTAAACCCCAGCTCTGCTGATGGCACCCTCTACTGAATTGCTAATGAATTCCCGGTTTCTCCTGGGGTAAGGGGCCTTGCTTATATAGCCCTCTAGGAAGCACCACAGCTCTTGGATCAAAGGCGGTGGAGGCAGGATCCATGAGATCGCTCCTGATTGGCTCCGTGGCCTAGGCGGCCGGCCATGAGGTGGGGGCGAGCGCCCCACCTATCAGGCCAGTTGGCCCCCTCCTTCGCAGGGTCGCCTTCACGAGTCTTCTAGATTATTCTTTTTTATAGTGGGGTCGATTTCTCTCTATGTAAATCTGACTTGTGGGCCTCTTTTGTTTGTATCCTGATAACGCCCTGCAGAAATAGACATTCACCAAAACTCGTGGAAATTGTTAGTAAAAACCCCTAAGTCTATGGTGTAGCTCATTTTAACCCTTCTTTTGACTCTTTGTTGACATATAAAATTGATGGTTAAGAACCATAACTCCCCCAAGCTTACCTTTTTGCTCATCCTTGAGCAAATAGCTAAACCTAAGATGGATCAGGAGTTGCTACAATGCTTTCACGCTTTAAAAGTACACATGCGTTCAAACAAGAATTCTTCTTCCAGACTAGAGTGGACTGCACTGACTTTCAAACTTACTCATGTTTCTTCAACCATGGGGCTTTTACCTGCACTTGGGTCTTGAGTAATTGAAAGACAAAACAATTAAGTCAAGCGCTATGTCTCATGATCTTTGTTCCACCTCTGTCCTAGAGTTTTCATAATTGTTTGCAAATAAAACTCAAAGTTCCTTAAGTATGACTCTCACAAGTCTCTCAATATGTGGTATTTGTGGATCCTTACTAAGGCATCAAAACAGTTTATGCCTTGCCTCTCCTCTCAAAATATGTAGTATTTTTGGCTCCAGGCAAATCTTTGATGTGCCTTCTCTCTCACCTTATAACTAATAAGGCTTATGAGGAGCTCATAGGTGTGGAGATAGCTCGTACATACTTGCAATGCATATGTTGCTCAGTCAAACCATGGATCCAGGGAAACTTGTCATACAATCAAATCAAGATGTGCATGTGTGGTTTGATATGGTGGCTAAAATGATGGGGGAATAAATGAGGTAGAAAGAAAGAGGTGAAAGTCTAATTCTACAATGCTCCATACTTGAAAATAACTTCTCTCTTTTTAAACTTTGAAGAATAAATGAGCACTATATATATATATAGACAAGGGTCCAGTCTTTCTTTTGCTTTTCTTTCTCTTCTTTTTTTTAGCAGCAAGTCTCTTACACAGAAATGTATATATAGAGAAATGATGATAAAAACTTGGAGCAATTATAGTGGTATTTGGCTGGCAGAAAAAGGGAATCCTATGGGGAATATTTTTGGTGTTCGCTCTCACTGTAAGAGTAGAATATTTTTTGTGGATCTAAATGGGAAAAATATATGGTGGTGCATACTTCCATGGTAGAAGTATCAAGGGTGCACAATGTGTGCAAGTGAATCTTGATTTTAACCGCATGACAAGCCCCTAGGGGTGAACACAGCTTGACTAAACTCAACACAATTACAAGCAGTAAATATGTGAGGGTTTCCTATTCTAATATGTATGGCTGTGGTAGGAATTTAACATTTAGTCATATAAGGAACTCATCATGAGACATTTTAAGTTTTCAAAACAAAGCTCTTGAATTTAGTGTCACTAGGAACAAGATAAACAGAAGCTTAGACTATATCATATCATGTCCATTAATTACCTAGACTTAGTTTAAGCATATGCTCCCACATGTTTAAAGTGTAGAGTAAATTCGTGTGTCAACAGTTTAATCAAATCCTTGAGAGAATTTGAGGTTGAAAACTAGGTACTTGAAAAGAATTACAATAGAGCAACTATTCATCATTTCCATCATGCATTCTTCAAGTCTACAAACTTATTAACAGAAATAAAGCAACAGAATTAAAAGCACACTTTTATACACTCTTTTTTATTTGGTTTTCATATTTTTAGAACAAACTAAAATAAGCACACTTAAAATAGTAAATATTTATTTAGTTTTTTAAATGCATGAAAAATAAACAAAAAGAGATTGTAGAAAGGGAAATTGCAAAGGAAAAGAATACTTACCTTGGGTAGTGGGGGTCCTCCCTGAAGCTAGATCTTGTCGTCGTCATTTAGTCCATGTGAAGGTACCCCAATATTTCTTCCATAGTCCGGGCATTCTATTGTCGTCCCTCTTGAATGCTTGTTAAGATCTAGGTGGTGTTGCGGTTCCACTGGTGCTACGCCTCCCACATCCAGGTTTTGTAGGCTTGGCCATCTATGAGTGTTTGGAGGGCATTGTCGGTGCGCTAGTGAAATGCCACGTTCTCTTGATAGTACTGCTGTAGGGTGTAATGGAACCCAACAGCGTCGGATCTACGTCCGCGCTCAAACTCTTCTCGTGCTCCACCTGATGATGTTCCTGCTCCATAGGGGTCAAATGAGTGCTTTCCACCCCCTGATGAAGTTCCCTCTCCATGGGGATCAAATGGTTGTGTTGGTGGAGGTGGTTGCTCATAGCCCTCATGTGGCTGATGAGTTGGAGGATACTCCCACTGGTTTATCACCCGATAGTTGTGATCCATTTAACTATCATAGCTCGCATGAGCTGGCTGTTCTTGGCTAGGGTCAGCTTCATGCCAAACTAGTTCTTGATGACATGTGATTCTTTCAGAGGCAGTCCTCCAAGGTGCTCGAGCATTCACTGGTTGAGCCTATAAATCAACATGGAAAGTTCTGACAGAATGGAGGGCCAACTCCGGGTTAGGTAACCGGAGCTGGATTTCACCATACGTCATATAAAGCTTATCGTTTACCCTCTTTAAAAGGTGGGCATGAAAAAGATGATCATAACCAAAAGTATCATGATGCTCTTCAATAAATTCAAGGGAGACACCTTGCAACATGTCTATGTTTGAAGCAATGCGGGTAACAAGTGAACAAACAGCAATGGGTCCTACTCGATAAGTGGGAACAATCAACCAATGGGCTACTAAAAAGCGGACAAGCAAGAATTTGATTTTCTTGACAACTGCATACATCAGCTGCAGGTCCACACTTCTAACCTTGCTCGTGTCATTACGAGGGAAAAATGTGAAGCCTAGCCATTTGTGAAAGAACCTAAGGGTTGGATGTTCTATGTCGCTAGTCTAATGAGAATTGAAAACAGAGTGTTTAGAAATCTTAGTCCAAAACTTATGCTTCTCAAAATCTTCTAAAGCGCCATCCAAATCTAGCAAAATGTTGTTCGAAAAATTAAGGAGGTTGCTAAGCTCCCTCCAAGTAGGATAAAACTCACGTGTGAAATGCCTAAAATAGACTCCTGACTCAGTGACCCTTAAGGTGTAGAGAAATTCTATGGTTAAGAGCTTAGACCCTAACTCAGAGACATCCCAAGCAGACGTCCATCCTATTAATGAGAAAATAGCATCGAATTCAGAACTCATACCTGCTTCTTGGAGTAGTGCGAGGTCGAATGCTGGCGTGTGGGTGAACTCCTTGTCTTTGATCTTCTTGTATACTTCTTTCTCATGAGAGTCTCTCAGTCCAAGCTGACTTGGCTTGCGAAGGATCTTTGGTGAAGGTGTAGGAGCAATAGGAGGATCAACGCTCATGTCAGAGCCGGCTCTTGATGATGCTCGTGTCGATCTCCTGGTTCCAATGCTCTTGACTGCCCCCATAACTCCCTTGGCAAACTTCTTTTTTTGCTCATCCTACAAAACTGACAAAGACAAAACTTGTGGAGAAGGTTAGAGAAAGGGTTAGTTGGTTAGATGTCCAGAGTCAGTGGTCCAGAGGTTAGTCATCTAAGAGATTATTTTTAGTTGGTTTCCGACAGAACCTCCCCTTAATTTTTAATTTGGTCTAACTCTAGTTGGGCAGCATCTCCACTGATTATAGAATGATTAAGACAGTACTAAACCCTTCCCTTCTCTTGCTCCAAAACTCAAGATCACTCTCCTTACTCCTCTCTTCTCTCTTTCTACTCTCTACTCTTGCAGAAAACTGGAAGTCGAGAGCCGCTTGTGAACGTAAAATTCTGAATGTGGGTGGTGCATAGAAGCAATGGGAGAGAGGTTTTTTATAGAGGAGGCGGAGGCTGGGTGGGCGCCCAAGTGGTGGGTGCGTCTGCCCCACTTCCTACCCCTTCCTGGCTGAAATTTTTCCTACCTCCTGTTGCTTTGTGAGTAAGCACCAAAAAAGTTATGTGGTGGTGGCTTTGGTGGTGGAAAAGAGAAAATGGTGGAGGTGAGTGAAGTGGATGAAATAATATGATGTGTTGTATGTGAGGTGGAGTGTATGACATGTGGGTCCCAAGATGGTGGGTCCACAATGCACCATAGATAAAAAGAAATGCAGGAAATTGAAGAGTAAAACCAAAATACTTAAAATGTATGAAGTAAATATTTTTATACCACCATAGTAAATATTTTTAACAGGTTTTTACACACCATAAAAATTATTTACATGGGGCTAGTATTTTTTATAATGCAATGCTATAAATATTCTCAAGAAAAATTATGCGGGATGAAAAATTAAATATGGATAAATACCGAGTTACCTTCCGGCGATGGTTCGAATTTTAAAGTCCTCCGAACTAGACCTTTCAAATTATTTATTCTTCTGACGATCCCAGAGATGATGACTCTGGTAACTCTTCTATCTTGTCTTGATCTACCATCTTCGCAGAGGAATTGAGTTCTTGTTTTGACTTGAATGCGAATTGTTCTTCTTCTCCATTTATGGTGAACTTGATTTCTCCTTTTTCGACATCAATGTGTGTATTGGCGGTGCTCAAAAAGGGTCTCCCGAGGATGAGTGACACTTTCAAGTCTGGGTGCATATCCAGTACCACAAAGTCTACTAGAACAAAGAATTCTCGTATCTTGACTGGAACTAGTATAGTGTCCGTGCGTTGCCACGGTTTTATTCAAAGGATGCACATATAAAAAGAACCAAAAAAACAATATTTCTTTCATAGTTTAAGTCTCACGCAATTGTATATAACATGTGTATAATTCGGAAGACACTCATTTATAACAAGGCATAATAAAGTCACATCTCGCATCTCTACTTCTCTACTACTAATAATGTACGACTTGAGGTTAAGTAGAGCTTCGAGTTCCTCAGGGATAATGTTTGTACATTCGTTTACACTGCTCATCGCTAGCAGAGGTGCTCATAATTCACCGTTCTCACACAAGCAGGAGTACTGAAACGTTCAAGATATATGTATATATACTACACACAGTTGCTAGTAGCTACATATATTTGAAAACACGAGTATTGAATTGAATGGCAGGCAGGCATGAAGACACACACAGCATCAGATTGCAAGCAATTCGCTAAGAGAGAAGCAGAAGAGGAGCGCTACATGTTTCAGTGTTTCAGTGCACATAAAGACATGTATCACCTCATAACTATCTCTATCGTTCTTAAAGTATCTGAGCCAATTACATGTCAGATGGTACTTGCCTGATCCCCCTTGACCAAGTAAGTTGGCAATGCATGCTCCTGTATGTACCATGGGACCTTCCTTTCCAAGTACAAATCCTGCTGAAACTCCAAGTATTGAACCAAATATCTACAGAACAAAAGAAGAAACTTTTCAGAAATAGATTGCTTAACTCTGAACCGGCACTTAGAAAGCTAGGAGTATCCTCGTGCATCAGTGAATCCAAACTTTGGAAGTATAGGCTCCCAAAGAAAGATAGGCAAATTGCAGACTCTTGGTGTAAACTTTTTAATTCGGCAATTTAGCTGCCCAAAATTTTTAGTCATGTAATGTACTTTTATAACTGTTGTAAAAAATGTACTTTTAGAACTGATGACCACACACTTGTGAATTTACAGCAGGTTATTAAAAAGAAAAGAGAGCAAAATTAAACATAATGAACAAGGCAGTCTGACTGTCCCCTAAACAATAATTTAGCTGTGAATGCATCTTCAAGATTTTGCTAGTAAGCTGGATACAAGTTTTAGGATTTCTACAACAATTATCGATGATAAATCAGTACATGCATGCAAATGCTAGAGAAGATCTTAGTAATTCGATCAATGACAATCAGGATCTCTCAAAAGCTAAGAAAATTGCACTAAGAAAAATATCGTCCTTGTGAAGCCAGTTCCTAAATCAATATCAAGAGAGAATGAGGGAAAAACTGAAACCTGAAACATAAGACTCTAACCAGTAAATCCTCGATGCCTTTTTTTTGAATTGTTTACAGCAGATTCCTTAGGGTTAACAACAAAGATAATAGGCAAAAAGATTAGAACTTAGTCATATTATATCATAGTATAGTGCTCGTGCTAACGCCACGGCAACATTTCAGAGATGCACATGAAAACCACACGATGATATTATTTTTAGCTATGGTAACATTCAAACATGCAAATTAAAACAACCAAAAGACAATTTGCCCTTTGCTGCATAAGACTTGTCATTTACAACTTCGCTGGTTACCATTTAGCACTCAACATGCACGATGCAAATAAACATTTGATTAGAAATTCGTTTTTAGTGAAAATAACATAAATATATGTTTGTTGTACCCAAAACATTCTAACTCTCCATTCTCTTCATGAAACAGTTTTTGGCAGGTAGCACAAGTTATCATTACCCATTTACACACATTATATAAGTACATACATATCATTTTCTGAATTATGATAACATAGGCAACCTATTTGAATGGATCAGTTCCTTGCATGGGCGGACCCAGCCTGATTTCAGGTAGTCCGAGGACTACCCTAGCCAAAACTATTATTACTAGTTAGATTTCAAAAGTCCAAATTAAAAGTCTAATGTTCTTAAGTAATTTAGTCCCAAGACTATATCTCCTCTTGACTGGTGCTCGATTGTGCTTGGTATCCGCATAGTTTATATTATATATTTGATTATACACTATATTGATTGCAAAATATTTTTGCTGGGCATACCCTAGGTTTAAATCCTGGGTCCGCCACTGGTTCCTTGGGCTAAATAGCCATCGCCCCTGTCTTCCCAGGTGATTCAGTGATACTCTGTAAAATGCAGATGAATGGATATTAGTTATTAGTACAGCTGAGAATAAGCAACTGGAAAAAATTTCGTGAGATCTTTGCTTCTAAGAAACTCGCTCTGTATAGTGTTGTGGTATTGATCAAATCTGCATGCAGCAAAACCCTGGCTGCAGCTAAGCTTTGAACTGGTACTGCTACTTGTTGTAGTCTGGCTAGCAAAGAAACTCTGGGAAACAACTTATTCCAAAAAATAAGACCATGGCTCGCAATCCAAGTATAAATTTGTTGTTTGTTGAGGTTCTATCCTTACTTGCATAAGCGTAAGCTTACAGAAAGAAACAAAATGCTGTAATGATGATTGATAAAGAGCACAGAGATAATTCTTTTACAGGGGACTACCTCTGGTTAATAACTATCAGCAGCCTAGAATTCTTCAGGTGTGGAAAATGTATCTTGTCACGGAACAATGGGTTAGCTTCAATCAGCTTCTTAAGCTCAACAAGCATTATCCCATTTTTCCCTAATATCTCTAATCCCTAATATAACAAGGCAAAAGGCAGAAATCACTCGATGAGCAATCCAGGAACAACTAAAAGCCATGATACTAATGACAGCAGATCAATGCACACAAATATTTCAAACTGCACTCCATCCATATGCAATTGCCGAATCTCCCTTCTTCCAATCAGGATCCCTCTCAGATGACAGACAAATTTCCAAAATGGAAATAAAATGTTGACCCTAGGTTTACTCAGAATTGTCAGGTATATATCAATTTCTAGAAATAAAAATTGCTTGTATCCATATATCTAATTGATTGGTTTTTAATGCTTTTATAACAATGCAACTGTCTGACACATGATATAGATACAGAAACCATGCGCTCTTAGTTGTTCCCCATCTCACTTGTATATACTATAATTGATTGTAATGCACTTATGTACATTAGCATCTCTATAGACCTGATTCATTTCATGAATATGAAAATCTATACTGAATTGAAACAGGATGAACCAAAGAACAAATTTTGCCTTCAAATCATTATCGAGAGCAAATAAATCTGTCAATAATGAACTAAAAACCCAACAGCTAGATTTTTAGATCAATTTAAAATTAGTAATACCTAAAATAAACATGTCATACAAGTTATTATTTCTTACATCTTCGGGTGGCGAGCTCAAAGCAGAGGGAGTATTATGGGCGGCGAGCTCGTGCTGCTGCTCCCACATGGCCTCCCGCTCATTCTCATCCTTCACGAACCCGCTGGCCAGTAGTTGGCACACCTGGACTGTACAAAGCGGTTCGCAATTAAATTCAATCATAGTTAAATCTCACTGAGGATAGAAAATGGCATGAGAAGTTCAAAGCTTGGGATGTTCCAAGCAAGTATTACTGCACTGGCGTTCGTCATCTGGCCCTGGTGATGCACGTCGCGGCAGCGTCTCCGGAGGAGTGCCAGTGTGGCGGCTGCACCCTGGATCCGGCTCGGCGTGATGGAGGTAGGCAAAGCGTCTAGCGTGGGGTCGGGCGGCGGAGTGCGTCCGCCCTGGCGACGTGTGCGCTCCGCTGACGCACGCCCTGGCAACGGCGTTCGCACCGGCGAAGCATGTCCTGGCGGCGACGTCCGGCCTGGCGAGCCCCGGCGGGGTCCGCCCTGGCTCGCCCTGGTGACGCACGTCCTGGTGCTCCGCCCTGGCTCGCCCCGATGGCGGCGTCCGCCCGGCGTGGGCTTGTGGGAGATGAGTGCGGCGTGGGAGAGGAAGTGCGGCGTGAGAGAGGAGTCTCGGGGGAGGAAGCGGTCCGCCTTGGCGGGGAGTCTCGGGGAGAGGAAGCGGGCGTGGGAGCGGTGTCTCGGGAAGAGGAAGTGGGCGCGGGACCGAGCAGGGATGAGATGAGTGATGAGTTTGATCCCAGCGTTTCTGTCCGTTGGATTTGAGTGAGTGAGAGAAAGAAGAGATCAGAGTTAATCTCGTCCTTTCATTTGAAAGATTAGATAATTCTGGGTGTAATTTTTAGGGTGCATTTAGTAAAGGTTATGACTGTGATGGTCTGTTTATGGGTGGGTTTAGCTAAGAGTATGACTGGTGCATTATTTAGTAGTGGAGATGTTCTCGACAATGCCCAACGGATATTGAACCGATTGATCTGCTAACTGTAAGCACATTGATGTTGGTTCGAGTGCTGAGTGATCAAGCTTGTGATAGACCGCTGCGAGCATCACACTGACACTTGCTCCAAGGTCACATAGTGCATTGTTGGAATATTGATTTCCGATCGAGCAATCAATAGTGGGGCATCCTGGATCTTTCTTCTTCTCTAGTAATTTATTGAGGATGGCCACACTACATTCTTCTATTAGCTTGATCACCTCAGTGGATGGTAGTGGTCTCTTCTTGTTCAAAATATCTCTTGTTCAAAATATCTCTAATGTACTTGGCGTATGTAGGAACTTGTATGGCATCCAGCAGAGGTATGTTGACATATAGTTTCTGAATAACCTCCATGAACTTGCCAAACTGCTCATCTAAGGGTGGTTGTGGTCTTCTAATTCTGCGAGAAAATGGTATATAGTTTGTATTGTGAAAATCCTATCTCATCCCTTGATCTTGTAACATGTCTTGAGGTTGTACTTCTTGGTCAACTTCATTGTTGTTTGCTTCTTTTGCCATTGGTGGTAGTACTGGTGCCCTTCTCGCTCCTTTTGGATAAGGAGGATCCTTAGTGGATCTCCCTCCTCTTGTAGTAATAGCTCTTACTTGCTCTGGATCAGTAGCTAGCTGGGCTATCTTCTCTTCTATCTTTTTGTTAAACTTGAGCTGATCATTAATGGCAGATGAAAAACTATCCATCTTGATATTTATATCTTCTAGGATCTTGTCATTAGTAGCAAGCTTTTCATTGATTTCATTGTTTATTCTGATTTGTTGCTTGACTAAATCCTTCAATGTAGGTTGTCTAGTTGAACCTTGATTTTGTTGTTGCTATCTCCAACTTGGTTGATACAGAGACTTCTGGAATGTGGAGTTTGTATCCAGTTTATATGCTTCTTCAATCGCCCTCTGATCTTCCTTGTACTTGGCCCTCTGGTCAAGCTAGCTGAGCAAGTCATCCATCTTGGTAGACAGTGCATTTACTTCTTCAACTGTTTCTTCACTCTGATGATAGTGTTGAGTATGGTCTTGGGACCAGCCTTGATTTTCTGATATCTTCTCCATAAGTGTTTTGGCTTTCCCAACTGTAAGTGATAAAAATGATCCTCTAGCAGTTGCATCTAGGTGCTCACGTGCTTTTATGAGTTAATCCATGATAAAATCCTTGCATGAGTAACCATTCTTCCATTCCGTGATGAGGACAATCTAAAATATATCCTTGTAAATGTTCCCATACTTCTGAAATGGTTTCTGTCTTCTGCTGTTGAAAATTGGTAAGCTTTCCTCTTAAGGCATTGGTCTTGCCCATCAGGAAGAATCTTTCTAGAAAGGCCTTCAAACATTTCGCCCATGTGTTGATGTCTTCTTTTTTGGCATAAAACCACTACTTCGCTCTTCCCACTAGTGAGAATGGAAAGAGGTGAAGTAGTATGATATCTTGATTAATTCCTTCCATGGCGATAGTGCTTCCAATCTCTAGAAAATTCTGCACATGTGCACTTGCGTCTTCGTGTACCTTTCCACTGAATTGGGTAGCTTGCACCATATCGATGAGGCTTGGCTTGAGCTCAAACTCAAGATTTTCTATTTCCAGTGCTGGACCTGTGCGAATATTCTCAACTCTAGGAGCAGAGAACTCACGCAAGGTTCTTGCAGCCATAGCTTTAGGAATTGGTGATGAGCTCCTTCCTTGATTGATCCAATTTTGATGATGTAGAGTTGAGTGAATTAGAATCAATCCTACTAATACCCTGTATAAAATATAAACATAGAAAAAAACAGGGGTGAACCTGCCAAAGTAGAGGTGCCTTGTTCTGATTTCTCATTTTCTAACTATCTATTTTCGCAATTTTTCTCAAAAGTTTATTCCTTCCCCGGCAACGGCGCCAGAAATGCTTGTTGACACTTCTAACGCCACTCCCGCTAAGTTGTCATCCCTAGCATGGCGCCAGAAGTGTTTGGTATAGAACTGCTCCTCTTAGAATAAATATGGGATCCGCAAGCATACAGATAAAATACCATCGTAGCACTTCACCGGGAAATATTCCAGGTATCGTTAATTTATATTTAGCTCAAGGGAAAGAACTAAGGACTTAAACTCAAGATAGATTTGCAACATACGACTACTTATGAGAAATCGATCACACAGTCACTTACTTTGGCAGGGGGTAAGCCATAAGGGATAAATAAATATAATGAATTATAAAGCATAAGGGAATAAATCACGCAGAGATTAGAGATAGACTACTCATCATAAAGGTTGGTTGACATCTGATTAGATCAAGAGATCAAATTTTAGGTAGTTCTAATCTACTAAGTCATTCATCTACTTTAGCAAACACACAATCATATATAGCATAAAAGACTCTTCATCTATGTATAAGGAATATTACCGAAGAAAGCCAGAACATAGCAAGACTTCCTACGTAACTTCGATTCTGCCTGTCCTATCAATGGGGGGTGGACTATGTAAGACTCAACAAACTGTCACTTCTATGAACTACCACATGACCCAACCAATAGGATACATTTGCAGGTAAATAGCATCTAGGCACCATGCTTACATGTGATCTACCACTTAACTTCCTCACGAAGAAAGCTAAGCGCTTTGCAAACTTATACATAAACTCATTATCAATCATAACCATATCAAATGCATTACTAGAGCAAACTAGGAACATAATAAATAGAAACATAATGATATTTAGAATAAAGTCAAAGAGCAAAGATACAAAATAGTACCAATACTTCGATGACGAAGATCTGAATCCTGAGCACAATCGCCCGACTCTTCCTCTATCTAGTCTAAACCTATGTAGAACTTGAAGAATTGGAGTAGCTATTCTAATTCTCTGGTGGAGAGAACTCTCTCTAAACCCCAGCTGTGCTGATGGCTCCCTCTACTGAATTACTAATGAATTCCCGGTTTCTCCTGAGGTTAGGGGCCTTACTTATATAGCCCTCTAGGAAGCACCACAGCCGTCGAATCAAACCGACCTTGATCTATGATTATTATTCATCCTCAAAGGCGGTGGAGGCAGGATCCACGAGGTCGCGCCTAATTGGCTCCATGGCATGGGTGGCCGCCCATGAGGTGGGGGTGGGCGCCCCACCTGTCAGGCCAGTTGGCCTTCTCCTTCGCAGGATTGCCTTCATGAGTCTTCTAGATTATTCTTTTTATAGTGGGGTCGATTTCTCTCTATGTAAATCTGACTTGTGGGCCTCTTTTGGTTGTTTCCTGATAATCCCCTACAGAAATAGACATTCACCAAAACTCATGGAAATTGTTAGTAAAAACCCCTACGTCTATGGTGTAGCTCATTTAAACCCTTCTTTTGACTCTTTGTTGACATATAAAATTGATGGTTAAGAACCATCAACAATGGTGATCGCTCATGAATGGTCATGCACTGTGAAATGCGGACACATAAATTGAAATGATAGAGGGTAAGTGGTGGTGTGCGCAGCTTACTTGATTCACGCTGTCGCTTGGGCAACCATCATTCTGCCTCCCTTCCGATTGCTTCACCTATTCTGCGAGGTTTTCTAAGGGGTTAGTAAACGTAATCGTGCGTGCGTGCCCTTCGAGGCCCTTAGTGGTTACAAGTACACTTGGAGCGGAACTACGAGGATGCATTCGTCTTGAGTCACCTACTCCTATGCTTCCCTATCCCCGCTCTTACTCATCCGGAGTTCCCTCCCTATCGGTGGGAAGGAGTCACGACAAGCAGCCGCTGGAAGAGCCGTTCAGGGTCGACGGGGCACCACCACCTATCTTTAACACCCTAGGTGTTTGGGTTCCACTTTTGCACTTGCATTTCATAAGCATGAGCATCATTCATCTCATTCATGCATTTGTTTGAATTGCAACATGAGTATGCAACATACTAAATTGTGCTTGTTTCATATTTGTTGGCTTATGAAATGTGGTTTGTGCAACATGTAGATGTAACATGGGTGTCTCATACTTTGAAACATAGCAATGTTGTTAGTTTAAGATGATAAGTTTAATTGTTGCAACAAGGTCTTGAAACATATGCAACATGGAAGTGCAACAAAGTAAGGGAATTGGTTTTTGCTTGTTTCAACTTATGTGAGAATTGGAAATGTTCATAGTCAATGTGTAGAGTGGTTACTTATGTCCTATAACACCTTAACTACACTTAGGGTAATTAGTGGAGCAATGTTCATGTAGCCCAAAATGACCAAATTGCCCTCCTAAGTGATGTTGATTAGGTTTTTACCTCTAGAGTGCTTTTGTTTGACTGTTTAAAAAGTCCAATCTAGATATCTTGCATGAATGTGTACCCGTAAACAAAGTTGTAGCAAATTTCTTAGGGAACAAAAGTTGCAATATGGCCATCTCATGAACATGACCTGAACACCCTCAAAAGTGGCCCACTAGTCAGTTGGGGTATTGTTCCCTAGTAATTTGAGATGTACATCTGCTGAAATGGCCAAAAATGTCCATCTTAGACTCCAAATCTGTCAAAGTCATCTATAGAAAAGTTGTGGAACATTTTATCAGCTACCAACTTTGTATTTTGGTCATCTTATGAAACTCCCTCTAACCATCCCAAAATTCAGCTTTTCTGCCTTTCTGGATTCCTGTTATCTTCTCAAACCAGTTTCTGTTCCTTGCCTTATATCTCTCCAACCGTGCTGATCTGGACTTGACTCATTAAAACAAAGTTGTAGAGCATTTCTCAAACTCCAACTTTGTCAACTGGCTCACCACGAGTTTTGGCCTGGATCATGAAATATAGGACAAAAAATGAGCTCCTGTTTGTGGTTTTGTTTTGTTGCAATGTTGCAACGCACTGTTGCAAGAGTTGCAGTTCAAACCGAGCGAGGGGGAGGAATGGCCAATTGGCCTCAGGCCGTGACCGCCGCGTGGGCATGCCATGGCGCCTGTATGCCGGCCGTAGGCGCACCAGTTGGGTCGCGAGCGCCTAAAGGCCGCCACGAAATCCACCGCTCGCCCATCCCTCCACTTCGCCCCTCTTCTCCCTCCCTCTGTGAGCGTCGAGGCGGAAAAGGAAGCCGCTGCCATGGCCACGAGCTTTGCCACCATCATGCGTGCTCACTACCACACCACTGTCTTCCAAACTGCATCCCCAGCTTCGCCACTATCCCCTCTACCTCGTCCTCCCATCCGTGTGCTTATTCGGCCTCAAGTGAAGCCACATTCCTGGATCCGTCATGGCCGCCATGTGTGAGACCTCACCAGAGTCCAAGCCCACCATGGTCAGAGTAGTTAGAAAGCCGTTCATCCTTTCCTTTCTTCATAGTTAGCTCCACCTTGGTCTGGTGAAGCTCATACCAAACTCAGACGAGGCAATGTGGCCTCACCGTCCCGGCGCACGCCACCAAGCACCACCGTCCGCCTTTGTCGATGGTGAGCATGTTCCAGTGAGGTTGAGTGGGGGAAAGTAGCATGCCTAGGTGTGGTTTGGGTTGGGGAGCACGATAGGGTGCTTGGCGTCGCCGGAGGAGTCACTGGCGGTGAGCTATCGCTCACTAGAGTTCTCCTTTGCTCCAACATGTGGGTGACAGGTGGAGCTGGCCTATCAGCAAGCACGGGCGGGAGGCCGACGCGAGCCGCGCGTTAAGTAAGCCGGCCCATTAGTCAGTTTAAGGTTTTTGTTTTGTTTTTCTTTTTATTATTTTCACAAATTGAATGCTAGTTTTTGTAAAATCCATATCTCAAGATTTATAGATCCAGATAAGGTGATTCCAAGTTTGTTAGGTTCTGTGTAAAGTGTAGTATTTAGGAAAAATATAAAATATATATTTGTTATTCAAATTCTAGAAGAATTAATTAGGCGTTGAAATGTGTTTTAAAATGGATGCAAACTTGTTAATTTTATAACTTGAGTTCTAGTGCTCCAAAAAATATGAAATTTGGTGAGTGTGTTGTTCTAGGTACATACTAGCTCTGGTAAAAATTTGAAGGTCAGTTCTTGAGCAGTTTTCAAGTTATGCCCTTGTCATTTTATAATAGGTGATACTTGAATGAATTTTCATAATTTTTCCATATGTCCATTGATCATGAAATTTTGTGGAGAGTGTCCTGGTACCTTGGGATTGCTAGTAAAAATATTGTTTCTGTTGTTTGATACATTTCAATAGGATTTCTTAATTATGCTAGAATCAGCCTTGTTGGCTTGTGAATTTTGTGTAGGGAGCTCCTTTGGGTAACTTTAGCTCAAATTTTTACAGTAGTCTACTAGTAGTGTGTAGAGTAGCTCAAATTTTTGTAAAATCCATATCTCAAGATTTATAGATCCAGATAAGGTGATTCCAAGTTTGTTAGGTTCTGTGTAAAGTGTAGTATTTAGGAAAAATATAAAATATATATTTGTTATTCAAATTCTAGAAGAATTAATTAGGCGTTGAAATGCGTCTTAAAATGGATGCAAATTTTTTAATTTTATAACTTGAGTTCTAGTGCTCCAAAAATTATGAAATTCGGTGAGTGTGCTGCTCTAGGTACATACTAGCTCTGGTAAAAATTTGAAGGTCAGTTCTTGAGCAGTTTTCAAGTTATGCCCTTGTCATTTTATAATAGGTGATACTTGAATGAATTTTCATAATTTTTCTATATGTCCATTGATCATGAAATTTTGTGGAGAGTGTCCTGGTACCTTGGGATTTCTAGGAAAAATATTTTTTCTATTGTTTGATACTTTTCAGTAGGATTTCTTAATTATGCTAGAATCAGCCTTGCTGGCTTGTAAATTTTGTGTAGGGAATTCCTATGGGCAACTTTAGCTCAAATTTTTACAGTAGTCTATAGGTAGTGTATAACCCTATAATTTTTGTAGAAGTTTCTAAAGAGTTTTCATATAGGTTTATTTTCCCACTTAATTAACTAATTAAATTAAGAAAGGGATTAAAATAAATGATTTGGGTTGGCATACCTTACTTTCTGGAGGTTTTATGTCATGTGTGAACTGGTAGTACCATTGGTTTGGCTAAAAGGTTAGTTTGGCACATAAGTAAATATTTAATTTTAGCAATATTAGGCCTTTTGGGACTGTTGGTAGCATTTCTGGGATTAGGCTTTGATAAATGTGTTTCTTGAGAATATTGTGAATACCAAAGCTGTAGTAAACTTCTTAAACTAGTTAGTGTAAAAAATTAGTGGCATTTGGCTGAGTAGTCTAGGAGTTCTAGTGGTTTAAAGTTGCTATCCCGAAATAGCTGCTCTCTGTTTAGAGAGGACAGATTTATGGAACTTTAGGAATTCAAATAGGTAAACCTAGGAATGAAGTCTTGAGGTATAAAAATGATTTGTAGAGCATTTCATAAGCTTTCCAGATTGTCTAATATCATATAAATTAGATTTGTAGATCTCCAGTTATGGTTGAAAAACCGAGTTGCTGTCCAGATTTCTGTGTTGTTGAAATGGGTGTAGGATTGTGATAAGCTTAAGTGACTTGCTCTTATTGGTTGTTTAGGTGTTAGGTCCTTAACTGAGGAAGAGCAATTGTATATTAGGTTGTGTAGACTTGGTAAGTACTTCTCTACCAAAGAAGAGATTTGCACATTTAGTTAAAGTGATTTGAATAGATTGTTAAGTTGTTACTGCAATTCACATTTACATTCACCGAGCATGTTGCATTCATCCTTATGCATCCATAAAATTTATCGGTGCATACATTCAATAGGTGTGCCGGACGGGTGACACTTTTGGAGTTTGAGGGAGCACATTGGGAGGAGCAGGAGCAGCCAGAGGAGCCCGAGGTGCCAGTCGGCGAAGGAGTTCCCGAAGGAGAGCTACCTGAGTGCCCTGACCATTGTCGCTCATCCTTTCTGAAAGGCAAGCCCCGTTGCATGCTAACCCAACTTTATATACATATCAAATTGAGTACTTTATTTGTTTATTGCATTAAGTTGTAGGAGTTGAGTGAAAACACTTGCTGCATTTTATCTATCCTTGTCCAGATATCGAACTTGAATCCCAATTAAAGTTTAGGCACGTGTCATTGCTTAGTCCTGCTTAGTGCGGTAGAAGTCGGGTGATTTTCGGTCATCGATGAGCTTTATGTTGAAGTGGGTCACGGTTGGCTATATTTGCTATCGTGGAAAAGAACTATGCTGAAAATAAATTGAGACCGGGCGGGAGTTCGATAGTGCAGCCGCAAGACACTTCACGTCTTGGGTACGAAGCTATGCCCATCTGAGTCATTTAAGGATTGATTTACATATGTCCTTGTGTCCTGTTGAACGTAGTCTAACACTTAGTTGGCCGGATAAGCTGTTCCACCCGCAAAGCCGAGGAATACAGTTCAGGCTAGGAATCAGGGGGTCAAGTGCGCATTCTAGAGGAAGTAAGGATGTGCTTGGGGACATTGTCATAAGACCGAGGAGGGTTAAAGTCCCTGTCACTTGGTAGAGTGTTGCCCTTGGGGATGCAACATCTATCGAACCCATGCTTTCCTGAACTGTACCAAAGGTGACTTGTGCAACACTGGCATAGGGTCTGCATAGTGAGTGTTAGAAATACCCCTCCACCTAGATAGGAACTCAATTCGAATCACCATCGCTCCCGGTTAATGAGCACTTGACTTGAGCAGCGGCGTAGATTTAATTAATTGAACGGATGGTTAATCGGATGATGATTTAAATATTGCCTCAATTTGTACCTGCTATGGTTATTATTGTTTACTTAATAATCAGATGATTGTTTAGCACAAGTGCTAAGATAGATGATAGGTTAATGCTAAAAATCACTGCTAGCACAGGTTAAAGGAGTTACCATTACTTATGTATTTCTGCAAATGAACTGTCAGCCAACTCCACTTAAGAAAAGCCTTGCATGATCCTTGGTATCCTTTATTTCTGTTTTGACGGGTAAGTCTAGCTGAGTACATTCTTGTACTCAGGGTTTATTCTCTCCTGTTGCAGATGATATGCTTTACCAGGGCTTCTGCAAGAACTGTCTCCACCCGGCGGGTGATGAGGACTAGATCACTTGGGCGTGATCGTCTTTTAGTCTACTTTCCTTAATGCTTTTGTGGGAACGTGATCTGTAAGACTGGCAGCCATATTTGAACTAAGCGTGTGTACAACTTATGCTTCCGCTACTTTCTAAATCTGGTTTGTAATAATTTGCGACTCCGGGGTGTAGTAAGCTTACTTTTGAACTTCTTGTGAAATATAACGTGTGATATGTTATGTTGAATGATGCAATCTTGGTTGTAAACGGGTTGTTTGAAATCCTTCGTGATTTCGATTGACTATCAGGATTATATAGGCTCAAGTTAAAAAATTTGAGCATTTCGGCACTTGTTTTTGTACTTGTGCTCTTATAATTTGGGCGGTTCTGTTACAGCTGGCATTGGAGCAGAATTCAACACTAAACACATCGTACAGGTATTTAAAAACAAAAGCTTTTTGTTTGTGAAAAGTGTTTTTCAACTTACAAAGCATACAAGTGTAAATAATCTAAAATTATTTCTATAGTATGCTAGTGATCACATCCCTTAGCCTAAATAAGGACTCTTAGGTGGCTTATTAAAATACTAACTTGGGGGTTCTTGTTTGTTTTCTGTTTCGTCATCCATACGGCGTGATATTGTATGGATGTCATCCGCTTGGGTGGTAATGTATGGATCAAAGTGCCTCTATGACTTGGTAAGTGTGAGTTGTGAGAGCATGACCGTCCAACCGTCGGTCTAGGGGAGAGTAGCTGTGGTTACTCGCATACTTACATGTTTAATCATGTAATTATGAGAGTACTTAATTATGGGTATATCTGTCGGGTAGTTGTAATACTGAAGTATATATATCAGGGGATGTATATATGGAAAGTATTTAGTTTACTGCTTACTTTGCATGCCTTATTGGGAAACTGTTGGGCTGAAATAAAATTTTCTGCAGGTACACTAACCACGTATCGTTGTAGACCAATAGTTTCGCCTATATGAGAGCGCATATGTATGCCACCGCCTAGCGCTAGAAGTTTAAAATTCTACTAGGGTGAGAGTACATACGAAACGTACATGCATCATGTTTAATCATGTCATACATATCATATTACTCCCTCCTTAAAATTTGATTGTCCCGACTAAATTAAAATTTCGTATCTCTAAATATATCCTCACCTTAAGTTATACCTTGTTTCTACAGATGGCTTGCACTAGGACTATCGCTCGCAAGTCCATCGGAGGCGGGGTTCCTCCACACTAGTTAGCTCCTCGTGAGCCCCGTCCTGAGCCTACAATGGAGGAAAGGCTGAGGGCAGAGTTGGCCGAGGTGACTGCTGAGAGAAATGCGGTCCAACAACGTCTGAAGCAAATGACATAGGAAAGAGATCAGGAGACGCTTGCGGTTCAGAGGTTGACAGTTGCTCATCGCAACTATGAGCGCATGCTAGTCCACGTGCTGAACCAGTGGAATGAAGCCTGGCACGAAGAGAATATCTTGAGGGCTCGGTAGGTTGAGCTTGAGTAGCAGTTAGTAGTTGCAAATGAGTACAACAACAACCTTCATGAGGAAGTTCATCTGCTAAACAATCAGCTCAATCCTCTTCTTCCTCATGACAATGACGATGATGAGGAGATGGGGTCTGGTGTTATCATGGCTGAATATGATGATGACATTAAGATCGATGGACCGGAGGATGTTTCGCCTGAAGAAGAAGAAGATGAGGAGTTAGAGCCTGCTAGTGAAGAAGATGAGGAGCTAGAGCCTGCTAGTGATGAAGACGGAGGAGAGATCTTTGACACTGACTCAGAGGACGATGCTTAGTTTAGCTTATCACATAGCTACTATGCTAGAGCTATCTTTTGTTGCCTTCCATGTGTGGGAGAGTGGCTTGTAGTAAGTTGATCTTTGGGATGTAACATCAAACCCTATGTTATCCTTGATGTTTGTTTAAACACACTGAATTTAGGTCACGTGGGATTTCTCATTTGTGTTGTGTTCGGTGATGGTGTCGCGATTAGTACTCTCTGGTGCTGTGACAAAACTGAGGGCCTCTTGTGGCGTGCAACATAAAGTTGTGTTGCTCGTCACGCGCTAGTATCAAGGTTGCTAGTCATGATCCATCATGGAACTGCATCAATGTGTCATCTTCTCGTGATCATTTCCTTGGTTATCTTTTCCTATTTTTGTCAGAAGGTCTTATATCAAATCAGGATACCTCTGTTATGTAAGGTTGGAACCTCGATGGTTTGGATGTAACCTATCAGACGCATTTGTGCACCATGTATGTGAGCGTTTAATAAATTCCGTCATTGTTGTCGGTAAACATCGTTATTGTTAAGTACATCGCATGAATGCGTCAATTGATGTGCTTGATGAGGTTGTGTGGTTGTGATGAATTATTATGCCTCTGTTTGTTGTGTGAATTCATTTCCTCCAATAAAATTAGTTCAACATAATTACACAATTCATCTACAAATTTTCCCACATCGTCAGTGCTCATTGGCTATGCATTTTGTAGATGGCGTACAATCTTCGTCGTGGTCATGGCGTTGAGGATGAGGAACAACTGCCACCTCCTCCGCCACCACCCACCCTGGCAGAACTGATGCAGACGGTGGTCGAAGGTCAGCGCCTGTTAGCTGAGGCCATGCATCAGCTAGTCAACCGGGATGCTCGACATGGTCATCAGGGACCGAAGCCAAATCAGTTCAGTGATTTCAATGACTTTCTTGACACCAAGCCCCCGCTCTTTAAGGAGGTGGAGGAACCTCTGCAAGCTCATGAGTGGTTAAATACCATTGAGCAGAAATTCTGTCTACTTCGCCTAACAGATGAGCTGAAGATCGAGTATGTTTCTCACCAATTGCATGGTCCAACTGGTATTTGGTGGAGCCATTACCGCTCTATGCTGCCCCCTAATGTCCAAATCAATTGGGACTAGTTCAAGGCAGCTTTTCAAGGAAATTATATCCCTCCTGGTTTGATGGCGATGAAGCACACTGAGTTTATGAAGTTAACTCAAGGCAATAAGAGTTTGACTGAATACCTGCAAGCCTTCAATAACCTTGCAAGGTATGCAACTGAGTTTATTGATACTGAGGCTAAGAAGATCACTAGTTTCAAGCGTGTCCTCAGTCCCAAGCTGATGAAGACCATGGGCACTAGCAAGTGTGCCACCTTTAATGAGTTTGTCAGCGATGCCCTAAACCAGGAGAACAACAATTCTATTTATGTTGCTTCTAAGAGCCGCAAGAGGGCCTTTGAGGTGGGTGCTTCACAGTCCAGAGCTCTAGTTGCACCGAGGGCTCCTTTTCATCTTCCTATAATGGGTGCTAAGTTCCATCTCCCATAGAAGAAGGCTCTAACGAAGACTGAGTTTTGCAAGGCTTATACAGTTTGTCTTCCTAAGGGTAATTCTAGCCAAGGCATCTCCATTCTCCCTCCAAGTAACATGACTTGCTAGAACTGCAACAAGCTAGGTCATTGGGCTAGGAAGTGCCCTTATCCTAAGAAGAATGCAAATCAAGGTGGCTGTCAGGGGCAAGTTCATTATACTAGCATTGAAGAAATTCCATCTGGTGAGGTAGTCACTGCCAGTAAGTTCCTAGTTGACCAATATTTCGCAGTGGTGCTGTTTGATTCGGGTGCTTCGCATTCATTTATAAGTCCTATGTTTGCATCAAAGTTTCCATACAAATTACACACTATTGAAAGTGGGGGTTATTGCATTAGAGCTGTGAGTGGTAATATTCCCACAAATCAAGTAGTTAGTGATGTAGAATTGAAATAGAAGGGCGAAAGTACTTGATTACCTTAGTAGTTTTGCCTAGACTGGGCATAGATGTCATATTGGGCATGAATTGGATGAGCCAAAATGGGGTACTCATTGATACATCAACATGGGTGGTTATGCTCAGAGATCCTATTGATCAGAAAGGTTTCTAGTGCAACTTCCCTAGAAAATTGATCTCTCTGGTAAAGTTCATGCAGTACAAGCGAAGTCAATAGTTGATATCCCTGTAGTTTGTGAGTTTCCCAACGTCTTTCCCGATGATTTGCTGGATTGCCTCCGGATCGTGATGTGGAGTTCAAAATAGAGCTATTGCCTAGCACAACACCAATCTCTAGAAGGTTGTATATGATGCCTCTGAATAAACTAGCTGAACTTAAAGTCTAGTTGAATGAAATTTTGAAGAAGGGGCTGATTCATCCTAGTTCATCTCCGTGGGGTTGTCTGGCTATCTTTGTGAAGAAGAAGGATCAGTCATTGCGGATGTGTGTAGATTACAGACCTCTGAATGTGGTTACTGTCAAGAATAAGTATCCTCTACCACGCATCGATATCTTATTTGATCAATTGTCTAAAGCCAAAGTCTTTTCCAAGATTGATCTGAGATCTGGCTATCATCAAATTAAAATTCGTCCTGATGATGTTCCAAAAATTGCTTTCTCTACAAGATATGGTCTCTATGAGTATCTTGTTATGTCCTTCGGCTTGACCAACGCCCCCGCACACTTCATCTACTTGATGAATTCGGTGTTTATGCCCGAATTAGACAAGTTCATGGTGGTATTTATAGATGACATCCTGGTTTATTCTAAGAATGAGAAAGATCACGCTGAACATTTGCGTGTGGTCCTCACAAGACTGCGTGAGCATCAGTTGTATGCAAAATTCAGCAAGTGTGAATTTTAGTTTCATGAAGTACCTTTCCTTGGGCATATGTTGTCCAATGGTGGAATTATGGTGGATCCCACCAAGGTATAGGAGGTATTGGACTAGAAGGCTCCCACCTCGGTGCATGAGGTTCGGAGTTTTCTAGGATTGGCTGGTTATTATCGTCGCTTCATCTCGGACTTCTCTAAAATAGCCAAGCCAATGACTCGGTTGCTACAAAAAGACACGAGGTTTGTCTAGACTCCTGAGTGTAATGCAACTTTTCATAAACTACGAACCCTTCTAACCTCGGCTCCGGTTTTGGTGCAATCAGATATTGAGAAACCTTTTGATGTGTATTGTGATGCATTAGGCATATGTTTGGGAGGTGTTCTTATGCAGGAAGGCTGAGTGATTGCTTATACCTCTCACCAACTTCAGAAACATGAGGTGAATTATCCAACGCATGACTTAAAACTCGCTATAATTGCTCATGCCTTGAAAGTCTGGCGACATTATTTGTTGGGCAATGTGTGCAATATCTATACTGACCATAAAAGCCTCAAATATATCTCAACCCAACCGGAGTTGAACATGCGTCAAAGAAGATGGCTCGAGCTGATTAAAGATTACAATCTCAAAGTTCACTATCATCCTAGCAAGGCAAACGTGGTTGCTGATGCTTTAAGCCGTAAGTCCCACTATCATTCCTTGGTTGAAAGTGATTTTCATCTATCTCATCTTCTACACCCGACAGTCCTACACCACATCACTATCAGTTGCACTCTCAAGAGTAGAATTATTGAGCTACAAAAGACTGACACTAGCATATTTCACATCAAGCGTAAGATGAAAGAGTAAGAACTTAAGCATTTCTGGGTAGATGAGGATGGAGTGTTGTGGTTTAAAGATAGGTTAGTTGTGCCTAAGGACCGAGAGCTTAGGAATTAGATTATGTCCAAAGCCCATTCCTCTAAGTTGTCTATCCATCCGGGCAGTAGTAAGCTGTATCATGATCTGAAGCCACACTACTGGTGGACCAAGATGCGGAAAGAGATAGCTGCATGTGGCTAGGTGTGACACTTGTTGTAGACTTAAAGCCGTGCACATGAAGGCAGGGTCACTTCAACCACTTTCTATCCCAGGTTGGAAATGGGAGGAGATAAGTATGGATTTCATTGTTGAACTCTCTCCCACTATTAAGAACCATAACTCTATTTGGGTAATTGTAGACCGTCTAACCAAGTCGTCTCACTTCATTCTTGTCCGAGCAGACTATCGTCCTACTGACTATGCTGAGTTGTACTTTAATCAGATAGTCCAACTTCATGGAATCCCTCGCACTATTGTTTCTGACCGAGGTCCATAGTTCACTGCTCGTTTTTGGGAGCACTTGCACCATCTTTTGGGGACAAGCTAGTGAGATGCTCCTCTTATCACCCCCAAACGTTAGGTCAGACTGAACGAGTGAACCTAATCTTAGAAGATATGTTGAGGGCGTGTGTTATTTCCTCCAAGGGTTCATGGGAAAAATGGTTGCCTTTAGCTGAATTTTCGTACAATAATAGTTATCAGGAGAGTATTAAGATGGCCCCATTCGAAGCATTGTACGGTCGCAAGTGTAGAACACCCCTGAATTGGGTAGAAGCTGGGGAAAGAAGGTATTATGGTATTGATTTTGTTGAGCAAGCTGAAGAACAAGTCTGTACCATCAAAATACATATGGTTGCAGCCCAATCTAGATAGAAAAGTTACGCTAATCGCTGTATAAAACTGAGTGAATTTGAAGTTGGAGACTTTGTTTATCTGAAGGTTTCACCTATGAAGAGTGTAAAATGTTTTGGTGTGAAGCGAAAGCTTGCACTGAGATATGTTAGTCCTTTCCAGATCATAGGAAAAAGTGGAGCGGTCGCATATAAGATCCAATTGCCTCATGAAATAAGAGCCATTTTCAATGTCTTCCATGTATCTGAGTTAAAGAAATGTCTTCGGGTTCCTGAAGAGAGAGTTCCGTTGGGGGATATCAAGATAGAATCCGATCTGACCTATGAAGAGAAGCCAGTTCATGTGATTGACACTCGAGAGTGGGTAACTCAAAGTCGAGTGGTTAAGTGGTATAAAGTAATGTGGAGTAATCAAGGTAGTGAGAGTGATGCTACTTAGGAAAGAGAAGATTATTTACGAGAGGGTTATAAGGAATTCTATCAACAATGGTACGCTTTCCAAATCTCGGGACGAGATTTTTATAAGGGGGGAGGGCTGTAACACCCTAGATGTTTGTCTTCCACTTTTGCACTTGCATTTCATAAGCATGAGCATCATTCATCTCATTCATGCATTTGTTTGAACTGCAACATGAGTATGCAACATACTAAATTGTGCTTGTTTCGTATTTGTTGGCGTATGAAATGTGATTGGTGCAACATGTAGATGTAACATGGATGTCTCATACTTTGAAACATGTCAATATTGTTAGTTTAACATGATAAGTTTAATTGTTGCAACAAGGGCTTGAAACATATGCAACATGGAAGAGCAACAAAGTAAGGGAATTGATTGTTTTGCTTGTTTCAACTTATGTGACAATTGGAAATGTGTGTAGTCAATGTATAGAGTGGTTACTTATGTCCTATAACACCTTAACTACACTTAGGGCATGTAGCCCAAAATGACCAAATTGCCCTCCTAAGTGATGTTCATTAGGTTTTTACCTCTATAGTGCTTTTGTTTGACTATTTAAAAAGTCCAACCTAGATATCTTGCATGAATGTGTACCCTTAAACAAAGTTTTCAAAAATTTGTTAGGGAACAAAAGTTTCAATATGGCCATCTCATGAAAATGACCTGAACACCCTCAAAAGTGGCCCACTAGTCAGTTGGGGTATTGTTCCCTAGTAATTTGAGATGTACATCTGCTGAAATGGCCAAAAATGTCCATCTTAGACTCCAAATCTGTCAAAGTCATCTATAGAAAAGTTGTGGCACATTTTATCAGCTACCAACTTTGTATTTTGGTCATCTTATGAAACTCCCTCTAACCATCCCAAAATTCATCTTTTCTGCCTTGCTGGATTCCTGTTATCTTCTCAAACCAGTTTCTGTTCCTTGCCTTATATCTCTCCAACCGTGCCGATTTTGACTTGACTCATTAAAACAAAGTTGTAGATAATTTCTCGAACTCCAACTTTGTCAATTGGCTCACCTCGAGATTCGGCCTGGATCATGAGATATAGGACAAAGAATGCTGCTGTTTGTGGTTTTGTTTTGTTGCAATGTTGCAACGGACTACTGCAAGTGTTGCAGTTCAAACCGAGTGAGGGGGGAATGGCCGACCGGCCTCAGGCTATGACCGCTGCATGGGCATGCCGTGGCGCCCGTACGCCGGCTGCGGGCCCACCGGTGAAAGCCCAAGTTTGGTTTTGGTAATTAATGACACCAAGTTGCTAGTGCCATGTGTTAAGTGTTTTGAGTTAGGCATAAGCAACACATGTGATGAAGGTGTATGTGGCAAGGAGTGGTGGCCACAAGATCACAAAGAGATGGTGCATGGACATGAAATGACGATCATGGTGGATATGCACATGAAATGATGATCAAGCATGAGGAGATGGACATGGAACAAAGTGATCAAGGCAAAGGTATAATGATAGAGTTTGCTTTTACCGGTCCAAGACAAGTAAAGAAGTGATTGACCGGGTTTAGGATTGATAGCCGACTATCAAGAGGGGCAGTCACGGTTAGCTCGTGAATCAAGTGCTACTAGGTCATCATCTTGAGCATATGCATTAGGATCTAGTAGAGAGCTAACGTAAGGCCTTAAAAAATGATTGTGAAAATGCTAACACAGTTGCACATGGTGATATACACATGGTGGTGTTAGCACATTTGCAAAGGTGGTGGAGTTTGAGTGATAGAGAGGGGTTTGGGTTCCACTGTGCCGGAGGCAAACAAATGGAGGCGAAGAAACAGAGGCAAAAGGAGGTCACTGGGGTGACTGAACGCGGTCTCAGCACCTAGTATACAACACATGTCTCAGAGTTGATCGGATGTTGTGGCACGTTCGGTCACGTGCGATCAGACACGTCTGGTCGGCAAAGTCGCTCTCTGGAACCTCTCTAGACAGCGACCAAACGATAGCACTATCGCATCTGGTCGTGGCGTGGAGTGCGTTCGATCACACTTTGACTATAGGCATAACATTTCGTCACCGTTGGAAATCTAACGAGCGAGATTCAAAAAGGGACATGTGACGAGCATCGATGAAGTCACGCTGGTGCGACTAGACGCTGGCCGTGTCTTGTCAATCAGTCCAGCGCGTCCGGTCAGCGCGCGCAGAGCGGCATCTCGAGCCTAATGGCTCTATTCTTTGGAGTTGGCTAACGACTCTATTCTTTGGAGTTGGCCGGCTTTGGGAACTCACTCTTAACTCTTTGAACACTTGAGACATACTTCGAGCTAGAGAACTTCCCCTCCACTCATCTCCTTGCTTGGTTGCATACTCTAGTGAGATTGAGTGAGATTCAAGTGCATTGCTTAGTGATTTGCATCTAGTGGCACTTGATCCTTGAGTTCGCTGCAGATTGCTTGTTACTCTTGGGTGTTTTCTGACATCCTAGACGGCTTAGAGCAGCGGTGGTGTTGAGCTCATGGTTGGAGATTGTTTCAAGCCTCACCAAGTGATTGTGAGGGGTTTTTGAGCCTTCCCCGTGGGAGTTCGCGAATTGGCTACTCTAGTGGAGCTCATGGCTTAGAGGATCCCCATCTTGTGAGTGGATGTGCGGCACCCACTGAGGGTTTGACTTTTGATAGTCAATTAGCTCATGATCCATCAAGTGAGTGCATTGCCATAACAAGGAGTAGCTTGCCGGGAAGCAAGTGAACCTCGGTAAAAATTCTTGTGTCATTTCTTGCCGAGGATTCTCTTGTGATTGTGTGTGATTGATTCTTTGGATATATTTCTTCTCTACACCGTCAGTATAAGAATCAATTCACTTCCTCTTTACATTTTTGCACTTTACCTTGTGTAGCTTGTTTAGTGTACTTTGTATCACCTAGGAGTAGTTAGCTTAGTGGCTTAGCTTTGTTAGTGTGAACTAGAGATCATGGCCTTGTTCACTAGACTTCTATAGGTGGCTTGCTTAGTATAGTTGAGCTAGTGCTAGAATTATCTATGCCACCTTTTATACTAACATTGTTGTTTAGTGAAGCTTGTAGAAAATTTAAATAGGCTATTCACCCCCTCTAGCCATTTGGACCTTACAACCGGTCGGGTTGCGAGCGCCTAAAGGCCGCCACGATGTCCACCGCTCCCCTATCCCTCCACTTCGCCCCTCTTCTCCCTCCCTCTGTGAGCGTCGAGGCAAAAAAAGGAAGCTGCTGCCATTGTTGTGAGCTCTGTTGCCATCATGCGTGCTCACCGCCGCACCACCGTCTTCCAAACTGCGTCCTCGGCTTCACCACTATCCCCTCTACCTCGTCCTCCCATCCGTGTGCTTATCAGCCACAGGTGAAGCCACATTCCTAGATCCACCGCGGCCACCATGTGTGGGACCTCGCCGGAGTCTAAGCCTGCCGTGGTCGAAGTAGTTAGAAAGTCGTTTGTCCTTTCCTTTCTTCATAGTTAGCTCCGCCTTGGTCTGCTGAAGCTCATACCGAGCTGAGATGAGGCAATGCGGCCTCGTTGTCACCGGCGCACCACCGTCTGCCTTTGTCGACGGTGAGCAAGTTCTGGTGAGGTTGAGTGGGGGAAAGTAGCATGCCTAGGTGCAGTTTGGGTTGGGGAGCACAATAGGGTGCTTGGCGTCGCTGGAGGAGTCATCGGCGGTGAGCTATTGCTCGCCGGAGTTCTCCTCTGCTCCAACGTGTGGGTGACAGGAGGAGTCAGCCTGTCAGCAGGCGCAGGTGGAAGGCCAACGTGGGCCGCGCGTTAAGCGGGCCGGCCGATTAGTCAGTTTAGGGTTTTTGTTTTGTTTTTCTTTTTATTATTTTCACGGATTGAATGCTAGTTTTGTAAAATCCATATCTCAAGATTTATAGATCTAAATGAGGTGATTCCAAGTTTGTTAGGTTCTGTGTAAAGTGTAGTATTTATGAAAAATATAAAATATATATGTGTTATTTAAATTCTAGAAGAATTAATTAGGCGTTGAAATGTGTTTTAAAATGGATGCAAACTTGTTAATTTTATAACTTGAGTTCTAGTGCTCCAAAAAATATGAAATTTGGTGAGTGTGTTGTTCTAGGTACATACTAGCTCTGGTAAAAATTTGAAGGTCAGTTCTTGAGCAGTTTTCAAGTTATGCCCTTGTCATTTTATAATAGGTGATACTTGAATGAATTTTCATAATTTTTCCATATGTCCATTGATCATGAAATTTTGTGGAGAGTGTCCTGGTACCTTGGGATTGCTAGTAAAAATATTGTTTCTGTTGTTTGATACATTTCAATAGGATTTCTTAATTATGCTAGAATCAGCCTTGTTGGCTTGTGAATTTTGTGTAGGGAGCTCCTTTGGGTAACTTTAGCTCAAATTTTTACAGTAGTCTACTAGTAGTGTGTAGAGTCGCCTGTAATTTCTGTAGAATGTTCTGAAGGGTTTGCATATAAGTTTATTTTCCCACTTAATTAACTAATTAAATTAAGAAAGGGATTAAAATAAATGATTTGGATTGGCATACCTTACTTTCTGGTGGTTTTATGTCATGTGTGAACTGATAGTGCCATTGGTTTGGCCAAATGGTTAGTTTGGCACATAAGTAAATATTTAATTTTAGCAATATTAGGCCTTTGGGACTGTTGGTAGCATTTGTGGGATTAGACTTTGATAAATGTGTTTCCTAGGAATATTGTGAATACCAAAGTTGTATTAAACTTCTTAATCTAGTTAGTGTAAAAATTTGGTGGCATTTGGCTCAGTAGTCTAAGATTTCTAGTGGTTTGAAGTTGCTATCCCGAAATGGCTGCTCGGTTTGGAGAGGACAGATTTCTGGAACTTTAGGATTTCGACTAGGTAAACTTAGGAATCAAGTCTTGAGGTCTTAAAATGATTTGTAGAGTATTTCATAAGATTTTCATATTGTCTTATGTCATGTAAATTGGAGTTGTAGATCTCCAGTTATGGTTGAAAAACTGAGCTGCTATCCAGATTTCTGTGTTGTTGAAATGGGTGTAGGATTGTGATAAGCTTAAGTGACTTGCTCTTATTGGTTGTTTAGGTGTTAGGTCCTTAACTGAGGAAGAGCAATTGTACATTAGGTTACGTAGACTTGGTAAGTACTTCTCTACCAGAGAAGAGATTTGCACATTTAGTTAAAGTGATTTGAATAGAGTGTGAAGTTGTTACTGCAGTTCACATTTGCATTCACCGAGCATGTTGCATTCATCCTTATGCATCCATAAAATTTATCTGTGCATCCATGCAATAGGTGTGCCGGACGGGTGACACTTTTGGAGTTTGAGGGTGCTCATTATGAGGAGCAGGAGCAGCCGGAGGAGCCCGAGGTGCCAGCCGGCGAAGGAGTGCCCGAAGAAGAGCTACCTGAGTATGAAACTTGAATCCCAATTAAACTTGTCCAGATATCAAACTTGAATCCCAATTAAAGTTTAGGCACATGTTATTGCTTAGCCCTGCTTAGTGTGATAGAAGTCGGGTGATTTCTGGTCATTCGCGAGCTTTAGGTTGAAGTGGGTCACGGTTGGCAATATTTGCTATCGTGGAAAAGAACCATGCTGAAAATGAATTGAGACCGGGCGAGAGTTCGATAATGCAGCCGCAAGACACTTCACATCTTGGCTACGAAGCTATGCCCGTTTGAGTCGTTTAAGGACCGATTTGTTGCATGTCCTTGAGTCATGTTGAACGCATTCTAACACTTAGTTGCCCGGATAAGCCATTCCGACCGCGAAGCCGATTAATACCGTTCAGGCCAGGAATTGGGGGGGTCAAGTGCGCATTCTTGAGGAAGTAAGGATGTGCTTGGAGACATTGGCATAAGACCAAGGGGGGTTAAAGTTCCTATCACCTGATAGAGTGTTGCCCTTGGTGAGGCATCATTAGTCGAACCTGCGCTTTCTTGAACTGTACCAAATGTGACTTGTGCGACCCTGGCGCAGGGTCTGCGTGGTGAGTGTTAGAAATACCTCTTCAGCTGGATAGGAACTCAATTCGAATCACCGTCGCTCCTGATTAGTGAGCACTTGACTTGGGCAGCGGCAACATAGATTCAATTAATTAAATGGATGGTTAATCGGATGATGATTTAAATGTTGCCTCAATTTATACCTGCTATGGTTATTATTGTTTGCTTAATAATCAGATGATTGTTTAGCACAGGTGCTAAGATAGATGATAGGTTAGTGCTAAAAAGCACTGCTAGCACAGGATAAAGGAGTTACCATTACTTATGCATTTCCGCAAATGAACTATCAGCCAGCTCCACTTAAGAAAAGCCTTGCACGATCCTTGGTGTCCTTTATTACTGTTTCGATGGGTAAGTCTAGCTGAGTACATTCTCGTACTCAGGGTTTGTTCCCTCCTGTTGTAGATGACATGCTTTACCAGGGCTTCTGCAAGAACTGCCTCCACCCGGTGGGTGATGAGGACTGAATCACTTGGGCTTGATCGTCTTTTAGTCTACTTTTCTTAATGCTTTTGTGGGAACATGATCTGTAAGACTCGCAGTCGTATTTGAACTAAGCGTGTGTACAACTTATGCTTCCGCTACTTTCTAAATCTGGTTTGTAATAATTTGCGACTCCGGGGTGTAGTAAGCTTACTTCTGAGCTTCTTGTAAAATATAACGTGTGATATGTTATGTTGAATGATGCGATCTTGGTTGTAAACGGGTTGGTTTGAAATCCTTTGTGATTTCAATTGACTACCGGGATTATATGGGCTCAAGTTGGAAAATTTGAGCGTTTCGGCGCTTGTTTTTGTACTTGTGCTCTTATAATTTGGGCGGTTCTATTACATGCGCGATCTAGGGTAAGTGCATTTGGATGATTCTTGAGTTCGAGGGTCTGACCTGTGTTGATCCTATGTGGCCTGTAGGCTGCCTTCCATGCCACGCTCGCGGGGGCTATCGGTGCTTCTCACATCGTGACCCCGCCCACTAGGGGGTCAAGCTCATCGTCATCTTCCTCGAATGACCGGCGTGAGTTTCGTGAGCTCGTCCGCGGGGCAGATGAGGCTTGCCAACGCTTCTCTGATGCCACCCATGAGGTGAGTCGGCTGGAGTGCTATCTTGAGGTCGTTCTGGTGGCCCTTAAGGCCTCGGAGAGGGAGACCGCTGCCGTGCAGGCAGTGTTCACCGACGCCCAGGCCCGTGTCATGGGTAAGGATGCTTCTATGTCTTGTTGTCCCATTCATTGTTCATCATCCCTGACCTTCCCGTCTTCCTGTTACTAGCATTAGAGGAGTAGCTGGCGGCTTCCTACCATGAGACAGAGGAGGCCTGTCTCTAGGAGGTTCTTCTGATGGAGGACCACAAACGCGTGGTGGTGGCCGGAATCCAATAGGGGCCATCATCACTCTCGCCACCCTGCAGCTCCGCACTGGCCGAAACTTCCGTCAGGTGGCGCCTGGGTTTTTGGATCATGCTAGCCAGGCAGAGCAAGCAGAGCTGGTTGGTGGCTTCGCTGCTGCTGCTGCCGCCGTTGTGGCCGCTGTGAACATGGAGGATATCCTCCGTGGCGTTGGTCAGGGGCCTTAGGTTGTACTTAGGGCCCTTCGATGAATGCAACCCTTCAGTTTATGTCCTACGTTTCTTTTTTTGTGCATCTATTGTTGATTTGATTGTTTGAATGCCGTAGTCGCAACCTTGCCTGGGGGTCAACCCATGAATCTTAGTCTAGTGTGACTCCGTTTTCATGACCATAGTGTTGTAGGAGTGGTTCGGCGGCAGTGCGCCTAGTGTCATTCTCTTTTCTATAGGTCACGATGATTTTTCAAACGAGCGTTGATGCATAGTATGCCACGGTTTGGCCCCCGCGAGCGGGCCATGTTGTCAGGCACGCGCTGATCGATACTGGTCCCTTAGAGATGCATGCGTCATTGGAGTGTCGCCTTGACACACACTTGTTAGGGAGTGTCACGATCTATGGGTATGGAATGGACTTATTGATGATTTTGTACAAAATTTTCAGTGGGCTAGGAGCAACCTTGATGTGAATACCAAGCATTTATGCCACAAGTCATGGCCTTCGTCGCTCATGGTGTCTAACGCGGCAAGGCCTGGGGCTTAGGGCTCAATGAGTTGCGGAGCACACCGTGTTGCGATCCCTCTGGCGCTTTGCTGATTGTGCCATCATTGGGTCACGTCGTCACCTGCCTCTCTGTGCGCCATGGCTGGAGTCACAGAGTGCAACCTTCATGTGCTCCCCTACCATGTAGGGAAGTCAAATTCGGGCTGAGCCCCTAGGGGCTGGCATGCGGCGGTTGCAATGTCGTAATTATCTCGCTTGCAGAGGTGGACCTGTTGAAGGTTGCCCCCTATGGTGATGACCCCGCAAGGGCCGGGCATCTTGAGCTTCAGATAGGTGTAGTTAGGGATGGCCATGAACTTGGCATAGCATGGCCGGCCCAGGATGGCGTGGTAAGCGCCAGGAAAGTCCGCTATCTCAAATGTGAGCATCTCCATGCAGAAGCTGGCTTGACCCCCAAACATTATGGGTAAGTCGACCTGACCATGGGGGACAGCTTGGAGCCTAGGTATGACTCCGTGGAACAAAGCACTGGATGGTCGTATAGCTGACCGTGAGAGCCTCATGGCGCCATAAGTCTCGGTGTAGAGAAGGTTGAGGCCACTCTCGCCATCAATGAGGACTCAAGACAAGTGGGTCTTGCTGATAATTGGGTCAACGACAAGGGGGAAGTGTCCTAGTTGTGAAATGTGGTCAAGGTGATCCTTTCTATTGAAGGTGATCACGGTTTCTGACCACTTCAGGAAAGCCTAGACGGCTTCACCTAGGGCGGCAGTGTTGAACTCCCTAGCTATGAGCTTCTATCGACGCCTAGACTCGTACGCCATTGGTCCACTGAAGATCATGAGGTACCCTCTCGGATCAGGATACACATCCCCCTTCTCTTCATTGTCAGTGAGTCCAGATGGCGCACCCGTGTCGGTCATCTTGTAGTTGCCACTGAAGTAGCACTTGATGAGGTCGCACTCTTCGAGTGTGTGCTTGACTAGGTAACCGTAATTGCGACATGGCATCATGACTATCTTGTCGAAGCTAACATGGCTGAGCTTGTCAGTCTTCTACTTATGGACCCTGTCGACAGCTGCAACGAACTCGTTGTCGCGGCGACTCCAAATGTCCTTCTTACCTTTTATTCACCGATTGTGGTCCTTAGCCTCATCTGTGGGTTCGGCTTGCACCTTGCCCTTATGCTTACAAAAGATTGCACGGACAGCCTCCTCGCTGGAGGCATGACTTGTCATTAGGTCGACCAACTCCCACATTGTTCGCGGTTTACAGTGCCCAAGCTCATGAAAGAATGCTTCATTGGTCATGCCAGAGATGAATGCTCCCATCACATCTACATCCATGATGTTGGGGAGCTCATTGCACTACTTGGAAAAGCGGTAGATGTACTCACAAAGAGTTTCTCCTGCCCTCTGCTTGTAGGCCTTGAGATCCTAGGAATTCCTAGGGCACATGTAAGTGCCCTAAAAGTTTCCCACGAAGATGTGCTTGAAGTATGTCCATGAATGGATGCTATTCATGGGGAGATGCTCGAGCCATGCTTGGGCACTTTCTGTGAGGTAGAGTGGCAGGTACTGTATGATGAAGATGTCATCGTCCGCCCTACCTACTCAATAGGTGAGATGAAAGTCCTTTAGCCACATGGCGGGGTTGGTGTCCCCAAAATACTTGACGATGTTCGGCGACGTGCGAAAGCGCACAGGGAATGGCATTTGCTGAATGCTTTTTGTGAATGCCTGCAGTCCGCAAGCATCCGGGCTTGGCCTGCATCGAGCGTCTTGCACCCTAGGGTACTGACCTTGGTTATTCAGGTCACTGTCGCTGTAGTGTAGCTGGTCTTTGCCTATCTAGTTGGGCCCAGGGCACCTGGCGCCTTAAGTTGGGTGGGCACCATGATTTTTGACATGACAGTTGCGTGCTAGGGAAGGTTTCCACCCATGCATCGTGTTGCCATCGTCTAGTCAGAGTGTGCTCGGCGTGCGGTGCCCCTTGGGGGCGCCATGTGCCGATGAGATCTGCACGAAGCTAGCTTCGAGGTTCCACCTCTCCATGAAGCTTTGGGCCTGCTACACCACCGTAGTTTCTAGCAGGTCCCACAGCTCCTGATGGATGCGCTTTCCCTCATCGGTTAAGGGATTCAGGGGTTGTCCACATGATCATGGCAGTTGTTATGATGTTCTAGCTAGCATGAGGGAAGACTAGTGTCTCCCTTCTGCCCTGTTGGATCTGGTCGTGAACACGGCGCGCTCGTGCCCATGCCCGCTCAGCGTCAAGGTGTTGAGGGCTAGGGCACCTATGGTCACGGTGTGCGTCGGCTCGACTAGCCTCTCGTGCCTTAGCTCACTTTGGGCGCTCCTAGTCATACTCAACCCATTCCGTGGGGTGCATGGGATCAGGTAGGTGTCGTCCTCCACACCCTCCGCCGGTGCTGCCCCATCCTCCGAGAGGTGCAGCATGTTGCATTCCCTTGCCGGAGGACAGCTTCCCTCAGAATCGAACTCAGAGTCTGTGTTCTCAGGGGTTGCAAACAAGAGATCATAGAGGGACTCCAGGTCCCGCTCCATCATCCCCATGAACCTAGGGGAATCTGGCATCGTTGTGCGGCCATTGCATCTAGCCAGCTCTCGCTCAAAGAGAGCGATCACGTCCCTCATCTTGAAGGGAGTGGAGTGTTGGGGTTTAGAATTCAGCCTCTGGTGGTAAGGGCCTGCCTCCGAAGAGTTAGGCGAAAGCGTTTGCCAACACATAAAACACGCGTCAGCTTAGCTCTGCCTCAGTGTTGCCCCGAGGTATGCGTTGATCCTGCATGCTAGCGCATCAGAATCATTAGGCATCGAGATGTGCGGTGGAGCCACATTCCCTTCGCTTAGCCATAGCTGACCTAGGTAGTCGGCTACGAAATCTAGATCCCCAAAGTGCAGGGCTTGTCTAGGGCTAAGACCATTGACGGGAGCTGGCCCATCAATATTGGTGAACTCAAGGCTTCTGAATCGGATGTGGCCGTTGGGGCCACACCAAGAGCAAGTCCAATGCGAGTGCAGGGAGCCATCGCTTCCTTCTCAACAATCAAGAGTACATGACTATCCCCTACCTAGCGCGCCAACTGTCGGTGTTTCATAAACCGAATTAGCAAATTTGCTTGATTGCCACGCTGCTCTAGAAAGACGATGGTTGCATCAAAAACACACGAGGATTTATATGGTTTAGGCCAGAGCCCTACGTCCAGTCCTAGAGAAGATCGAGTGCGTGTTCCTCGCTTGAATGCTCTGAAGTTCTTACAATGGCGTGCAAGAATGGTAAAAGAGGTGGTAGAACCTATGCTAGATGAGGGGCAGCCCAAAGAGAAGCTCCAGGAGCCCTACTACTATGGATGAAGTGTAGAGGATAAAGAATGTGTCCATCCCCCGAGGTGGGAGCCTTGACCGTCCTTATATAGAGTTTGGGGCCAAGGCTTGTTACAAAGAGAAGGTTCCCCGACCGAAGGGTCGTGGCCTGATGGAGGCCCTAACTAACTTTGCTTGCAAGCTACACCGTCTTCTAGTGCCCATCCGGGTGTGGCCATCGTCATGGTCTTGTAGCCACATTGCGGCAGGGCGAGACGTGGTGTTACTGTGCCGATCGTAGAGGGCACTGTAGGCACATCGGTAGTTCATCAGCTGTTTGGTGCAACATGGTGTCCATCATGGTATTCTTGCCACTTCTAGGTTCTTCGGGATGTTGTACCCATAGCAGGTAGCCGTCCTAGGTCATCGTCCATTTGGTCGTTTCTCGAGGCTGAGGGCCATGCCCCCGGTCATCGGGGTCGAGGCTTTCAACCGGCCTGGTCAGCCTCTGCATTAAGACCCTTGTCGTGGCTCCCATTCTATAGTGGGTAGGACTGTATAACTGCCTAGTTGGGTTGTATCCAGTCAGTGGTCTTGTACCTGTCGTTTCCGCCTCGAGGTGGTATTGTCTTGTTCGTGCAGCGTGGCACGGGGTTGGTCTTTGACCGGCGGAGGTGACTACTGTCACCTCGGTCCTTACAGGGTCAGTGTGGCATGCCTGCCCCTCGCTTGGCAAGGCGTGATCGCCTTCTATCTCTTCCCAAGGTCATGACAGAGAGAGGTCGTTCGTCTTGCGAATATGGTGAGACCAAGGTAGTGGAAGGGGTCGTAGGTAACCCCGACGTCAGTGCTTGGCCAGACCTGTTTGGCTTTTGCTGGGCCTCGGTCGTTTGGGACTTTGTCTGTGCTATGAGCTATGCGGCCCACTAACTAATCAATGCCTTGAGATACCTCGTGGTCATGACCCTGACAATGTGTATGCAAACCTGTGAGATGGCAGACTTCCAATGTTGATGGATCTTGAATGTTCAGGCACCCTGGTTTCTTTAATGTTTCTTCTTCTTTTCTTCTTTTCTTCTTTTCTTGTGGAAATTCGTCGGAAGGTCGAATCGGTGTCTGTTGTCCTGTCTATTTATAACACCTGAACTTTTCCATTTCGCAAGTTTCTAAAATTCATTAGAATTTAATTATAGTTAAGGACCAAATTTGTAATAGGAGGAAAAATGATTTACAATTTTAAAACTCAATTTGACATAGACTTTATTTGATCTTTTGCATTCATGTCATTTGCATCTTGGTTTTATGTTGTGAAAACTTTTAAAACACGGTTAGCAACGTTTGAAGTTTTTCGGGAATTTTTAATGCTTTTCTGAGAAATAAATTCCTTTTTTCCAGCAGCTTAATCTTTTTTTGGCAACCTTCCAATAATCTTTTCTTAAGCTCCCAACTCTTCCTTTTGATCCATCATGTTCATATCTACGTCCAAAAATTTTCTCAGAATTTTCTCTAATTTCTGTTATTTTTTATGGCTTAAAAATGATTTCAGGAATTTCCTGTAATTATTTTTAAACAGGAAATAAATCCCAAAATTAAGAAATTTTAAAACTTTTCCAAACCCTAGACATATATATATATATATATATATATATATATATATATATATATATATATATATATATATATATATATATATATATGTATATGCCGGTCTTCCTCTCGACGCGAGCTTTCCAGAAGTATAACCCTTTTTCACAGCTGCCACTCGTACCAGATCGGACACCAATGTTAAGAAAAGGCTAGGTTTCTGATCAAGGTGAGCTTTTCCGGGTGAACTATCATGTTTCAGCGAATTCCATGAGCTTTTCCGGGTGAACTATCATGTTTCAGCGAATTCCACCGCCACCAAGAGGTAGCCCTCATTGCTCTCTTCGCCGTGATACATTTGTTTACGTGAATCGGTGTCCGTTTCATCAATTCCCCATCTTATCTTCTCCTTCTCCGACGAGGTTCCACCATGGCCGGCCTTCTTCTCATGTTTTCCAGCAATCTCGTGCACAGGCAGTTGGCCACCGTCACCTGGGCCCTACACCCATCCCGCAACTCCACCGTGCCCCGTTCCTCTTGCGTCTTTGCCCGCCCTCTGTGCGTCGTGACCTGCACGCACTCAACAGCAAGGCCGCTGCGGCCTGCTGTGCTCGCTGCAGCCCGAGCGGGTCCCGCCGCATCCACCACCTCCTGAGTGGGCCACGTGCCGCACTACGCCGCTGCTGTCCTGTAGCTGGCTGGCCAGAGCTACGCTCACCCCTACGCAGGAAGGCCACAGTCGACCATGGCTGATGGTCATGTCGATCTGTTCATGAGGAAGAAGAAGGTCCTATTTGCGATAAAAATATTTTCAAAATTACAGATTAGTCCCTAGTCTTCCGAAGGCCATAACTTATTCGTTTTAACTCCGTTTTAAGCGATTTTTGCACTCACGCGATCATAGCAATGAGTACTACCGTTTAGTACATGTTTTATAAAATTTTGATGTGCTGTGTTGTACTGTTTTTAATTATTTTTGTGGGCCATGCTTGTTGTTTGTGCGCAAAAGGTGCCGACACCGTGACCTTTCAGGGCCAGGAGTTCGACAACCCTGATCCGAACCACATTGAAGGCAAGTGTCCTTAACCATACTTGCCTACATTTATTTTATTTTGAGTTAGTGTAGTTAGACCATTAGTTGCATGCTTTGTCTTAAATTGAATCCTAAGAAAGGGTTTACCGGCTTTTGTCACATTATCCTTGTAATCCAGTTGGGATGGGTAGAAATCATGCTTAGCCATGCTGTCATGGATGGGTTGGGAATGATATAATTTAATATTGATTAATGGCTTATGCAACATGGGACAAGATGGGTGCTCTGGCTACCCTTATATAGAGTTCGGGGCTAGGGTGTGTACAAAAAAGAAGGTTCACCCGACCGAAGGGTCATGATCCTGAGGGAGGACCTAGCTAACTTGGCTTGCAAGCTACAATGTCTTGTGTTGCACGTCTGGACGTGATTGTTATCATGGTCTTGTGGCCACGTCGTGGCATGGTGATACGTGGTGCCACTGTGCCGGCTGTGGCAGCACTGTAGGCACGGCGGTGGTTCGCCAACCGTCCTGTGCGACGTGGTGTTCGTCGTGGTCTTCATCATTGGCTCCTAGTTTCCTAGGGCATCGTACAGGGGTTGATAGCCGTCCCCGGGTCGTCGACTGCCCTGTTGGCTTGTGGAGCTAATGGCCACGATTCCGAGCGTCGGGGTCGTGGCTCCCACTGGTCTGGATGGCCTCTAAGTCAAGGCCTTCGTCGTGGATCCCATCCCGTAGTGGGTAGAATCGTACATACGTCTTGACGGGCTGTATCTAGCCGGTGGGCACCGTACTGGCCGTCACCGCCTTGGGTGGTGTTGTCTAGTCTGAGATGTGTGGCGCAGGGATGACGTCTAATCAGACCGTGGTGACCACAGTCCCCTCGGTCCTTGCAGGGTCAGTGCGCCGTGCCTATTCTTGTTAGAGCAGGCACGTTCGACTGGGCTTGACCTCTCCCCGTTCCTCCCAGGGATTGGAACAGCGGAGAGGTCGTGAGTCTCTTGCGCGTCATGTGGCTAAGGTAGAAGGAGGGGTGGCGGCCTACCCTAGCCTTGGCGTCAGGCCTGTTCTGGTTGGCTTAGTTAGGCCTCGGTCGTTCAGGCCTTCGCTATCTGATGTGTCATGGGCTGCTCAGCCTGCTAATTAATCGGTGCTCTGAGACACCCAGAGATTATAACCCCGACATTATGAGAGTTTTTTTATGATTACAACAGGATGGATCGCTAGCTATTTATATGCGATGCCTACTTTTCCTACAAGTTACATAGTCATGCCATAGTCGCAGTCTTGGCGTGATCTTGAGATATCCTTCCTTGAATAGGGGAGTCGTGAACCTTCGGGTCCTCTTTGGTATGGGTTTAGTAGCCAGCATATCCTGTAGCAGGGAATTCTGGGAGTATGGCACCGTGAAAAGGAATACAATTTAGAACGGAGAAAATATAATATGTGCTAAGTGATGCAAACCCCTCAGCGTGCAGTGCTCAGTGCAGCGGCACAGCAACTTGCCAAGGTGAATACGGCCGAACCATGCAAGGTCACCGCGCTTGATTGACAAATCCAATGGATACGCGAGAAGAGGTCAAGATGATGACATGGCATAGGTTTATGACGTGAAATATGCGAACGTCAAAAACTGTCATTTGCGAAGCGCATTTTTCGATGTTTATATTTTTGTCAACCTAATGTGACATGAATTTCATCTATTATGACAAAAAAAATGAAAAGTCGATAAATGCCAGATCCCTTGTAGTGATTTCACGCTTTCATTTAATGCTAGTTCACATTAAAATCTTAGCTCAAAAAATTAATATAATATTCGTTTCACACCTGACAAGGAAATAGGGTTAAGCCGGCACTTGATACAAAAGGACAAATGTCAAACAAAAATATGCTTGGAAAATATTGCATACAAGATATCTAGCAACATATAGATATATCTCTATGACCTGATTTTTGCTTGATTAAGAACCTCAAACAGTATAAAACATTTCATGATTTTTTAATCCCATTGCAATATATGTGCATAGATCTAGTAATTACAAATTATAAATGTTTTTAGGTACATAGTTTTTGCTGCATTTCTAGTGATCTAGAGATGTATATTATGCTTAAATATAAAGCAAAATTTACATATACAAAAAAGGTAAGATGACCTACAATTTAAAATGAAAGGAATACAATTTAAAAAAGGTAAGACGACCTACATATATAAAAAAGCTCCGTGCAGGGTGCCGTGGGGGGCGCCGGCGGCATTCATCAGAGCCAAAGACGACGCCGAACACCAGCATGGGCGCGCCTTCTGACTATGCCGACGACGCCACTACTTCGACCGCTGCACGCAACTTCCTCAAGCCAGATCCACTGGCGGAGGCACTGTGCGAGGGTGCAAGGCCTCCCGCTTGGGTCTTCTCGATCGACCCGATGCTAGACAAGCTTGCCGCCTCACTTGTCGCGAGCCCGATCAGCGGTCACACCAGTGCCAGGGTGCCTGCAAGCTACAACAACCACCTCTCAGGAGGTTCAAGCTTCGTTGGTGGACACTCGTCCTCCGACAATGGCTCCTTAGTCAACGACAGATTCGCCTCCGTTGTCGCTTGTGCAGGGCATGCCTCAACAGATGGGGCAACCCATTGTCGCGGGTGCTGAGAGATGCCAGGAGAGGATGGTGAGGTTTGGCCACCTGGGTTCGAGTCGGCCAAGCACATAGCAGGTACTTCTACACCGACACAGGACGGCCAAGCCACACCCTTCTACGTCGACGAAGGACGGCCAGCCGGACAGCCAAGCCATGCCCGACCCTAGCAACGCGACGCCCATGCTGCGCGAGGCTGCTCGGTGCCTCGCATGGTTTACTTAGGAGGTGCAGCTCAAGCGAAGGTCGCCCTTAATTGCCACTCTACCAAGGCAGAAGGCGGCAACAAAAAACAGATGGATTGCCGCTCAGCTGCTGGCACACATACCGGCCTCCAAGCGGGGTGTGTTACTCCTTATGAAAAGGATGGGCACCTTGTCACAGGCGACACCAACTTCATCTGCGTCTAGGCGAGCATTTGACGCCATCTTCACAGGAACCTGATGTCAAGCCAAGTTGTAGCTTTGGACGAGTTGTTTCCGGCGACCAACAATAGGGCTGGTAGAAGAGCCGCTCATACCCCGGTGCGCTCTTCTCGGATGACGGAGTAGGAGCGCGCAGACTGCAGCTCGGTTGTATACCATTTATGTAATATCGAAATTTGAATCCGTATACTAGGAAGGTCCACCGGTAGACCTCCTAGGACGCTTGTCAGAGTGTGTTGTTTGTATGGTTAAACTCTCTTTCTTAATTACAATGATGTACAAATCTTTTATATATTCGTGAAAAAAAATAATATAATTTAGAAAGGAAAACATATATGCTAAATGATGCAGACCCCTCAGTGGACAGTGCTCACTGCAAGCGGCATGCACTTGCCAAGGCAAATGCGGCCAAACCATGCAAGGTCATCGTGCTTGATCGACAAATCTGATGGATACACAAGATGGAAGAGGTCAAGATGTTCACATCGCACGTGACGTGATCAATTTGCCCGTTTGATTGATTGATTAAGCTCACGTGTAGAATGATTAATACTAAATCTGTTTTAAATTATAATTTGTTTAACTTTTTTAACTTAAAGTTTGACCACTCGTCTTATTCAAAAATTTATGCTAAATACTACTTTTTTGTTGTTGTGCTTTGCTTTATTAACAAAAGTTCTCAAAGAATGATTTAAATTTGACTATATTTATATAAATTTTTTAAATAAGACGAGCAGTTAAGCTTAAGATAAAAAAAGTCAAATAAATTATAATTTGAAACAGAGGAAACCAGTAATAATTAAATCGCGCACGTTGTCCCCACCATGGGGTGGGCGAGTTCACGTTTTCGTTTATTTCTTCCCTCTCTCTGGTCGTTACGCGGACGGGGAGACCGGGAGGAAGAGCCGAGCTCACGCGTCTGCTCCGGTGTCGATGAACGAGGCCCCACTCGTCAGTGTCAGAGGTCGGAGCCTATAAAGAGCGAGCGGGCAGGTCAGTCAAGGCCAAAAAAAAAAACAGCACAGGATCGGAGGCGAGGCAGAGCTCTTGTTCGGAGATGGACGCCGAGATAGGCGACAGCTTGGACAAGTACTGGGAGGAGACGCAGCGCTACCTCGAGTACGAGGAGCTCAGGTACGAGTACGAACGAACCAAATCCGCGCGCCGGCGATACAATACAATGCGCCGACTGACGGCTGGCCGGGGATTCATCGATTCCGTTGGTGGGTGCAGCATCTACTTGGAGGCGCAGGAGGACGCCATGTCCTGCTACGACTCTAGCTCGCCGGACGGCTCCAACTCCCACTCGTCGCCGGCTCCGGCGGGGGCAGGCCAGGGCCGCGCGGTGGCGGGGGGCAACAAGAACATCCTCATGGAGCGCGACCGCCGCCGCAAGCTCAACGAGAAGCTCTACGCGCTCCGCAGCGTTGTGCCGAACATCACCAAGGCAAGTTAATAAGTTATACTGCGACTGATGGTCGTCCATGGTCGGCATGGCATTGCATTGCATTGCTCCGAATTATCGGATGGGCCCAATGCAACGCAATGCAATGCAAGAGGGAGCGAGGAGCTTGTGCCTTGTGATGACGTTCTTTCCTCTCTTTCGCAGATGGACAAGGCGTCAATCATCAAGGACGCCATCGAGTACATCCAGCAGCTGCAGTCGGAGGAGCGGCAGGTGCTGCAGGAGGTCGAGTCGGCCGCGCAGGTGGAGTACTGCGACGTCGACGAGGGCGTCGGCCTCCTTGGGCAAGCTGAAGCTGAACGCACGAAGAAGATGAAGCGCGCGCAGTCCGTGCCGTCCATCACCAGCGGGGCGCAGTCCGCTCCGCCCCCGCCCCCGCCCGTGGAGCTCCTGGAGCTGCGCGTGTCGGAGGTGGGCGACCGTGTGCTGGTGGTGAGCGTGACGTGCAGCAAGCGGCGCGACGCCATGGCCAGGGTATGCCGCGCTATCGAGGAGCTCCGGCTCCGGATCATCACCGCAAACATCACCGCCGTCGCCGGCTGCCTCATGTACACCGTATTCGTCGAGGTACGTCGCCGGCGGCATCACATCTTGATTATTCTTGATTGAATCGGAATACAGTACTCTATTTTTTTTTCCTTTCCGGACGATGACAACGGATTTTTTTTTTGAGACGTTATGGTCGTAGCTTATACGGGTTGACTCCGAATTTGACTTTTACTACCGCAACACCCAGTACGCTTTTATTCGTTTCCTGTTTTTAGTGGAAAGTTGGAGTCAACAAAGACCCTGGCTCTGTTCCGTTTGCGGCGGATGCTACTAGTCCTAGGTGGACGCAACGAAGCTACGTCATCATCATATACTTTAGCTACGTCATCATCATATTCAGAATTGCATGATCCATCATCCCCTGTGCTTTTCATCTGCATCATCTTTTTGATGTGTTAGGGCCTATTTGGTTCTATCCACTAAAGTTTAGTGACTCCTCTAAAGTTTAGTGATTTGTATTTAGTTTCACTCACTAAAGCAACTGTCCTATGTATACTTTAGTTACTTTTAACTATTCCTCGGTGACTAAAAGCTACTAAAATTTAGTGATTCCTAAACTTTAGTAGGGTGTTTGATATTTTAGTGACTAAAAGTGACTAAAATTTAATCACTAAACTTTAAACTCTAGGAGGGGTGAACCGGCCCTTGTTAGTTACAATTTCGATTGGTGCCGGCCGGATGGTCACATGCTAATCAGCTCGATCGGATCCCTCGGCACATCACATTCACATGGCATCGCCAGCACGTGCTTCAGATGCAGAAATTGGACAAAGAGAAACTGGGGCTGAGCGTTCTCCCCACCCGGCTCGCATCATCACAGTCACACGCTGGGAGGGGCTGAAAACGACTTCCACGTGCTCACGCACTAGAAAATTGCTCCGCCTGCTGCCTGCGTCATCCCCCCACCACCCTATGGCGTACGGTAGTAGTAACCACTTAAGTCCACACATCTCCATTGCGATTGGCTTCTGTTGATGTAAGCGGAGGCTGCACGTGCTCGTGGCTAGTTAGGCCATCCATGTGCCTTCCGCAAGGCGTTGTAAAAACCTACGTTCTTTCTAAATCATAAATTGTTTTGGTTTTTTAATATATGATTTTTGTTATGCACCTAATGTATATAGATTATGTTTAGATATATAATAAAAGATACTCTCTTCGTTTCAAATTATAAGTCGTTTTGACCTTTTTGATATATCTATATGTATCTAGATATAATATATGTCTAGATACATAGCAAAATAGATGTATCAAAAAAGTCAAAGCAACATATAATTTGAAATGGAGGAAATATCTTTCTGAAAAAAAATCTAAAATGGCATATAATTTGGAACACGAGTACTTTGTAACCAAGGGCTAGTAAAACTTGGAGATGAAAAGTCCCAAATAAAGAACTAAGATGTCAACTAAAATTACATTTTCATGGGTTATCCACCTAAGGGACCGGAGTTTCCAAATCAGACATAACATATGTCACTAGTTGATTCCAAATAACGAAAGTGATGTCCCAACGTTTAACCCCTCATCAATATTATACGCCTAGCAGCATTTGACTTTGACAGAGACCATTTTTTTGGTGATTCCAAATTGATAAAAATGGAACAAATCAGTTAAGCGTGTGCTCAGTTAGTGTTTTTTAATTTTCGAACATATAATTGAGCCGGGTAGGGCATTTGCAACAAATGGGCTTACTTGGGGAACTCAAAATCCAAGTTATCTTGCGTGGTTTTTGTAGTTTTCTTTTGTGATGACGTTCTAGACTGTTATATTATTCTTATTTAAAAAATAAAAATCCCTATGGTTATATTAGACATAAATATTTTTTATATTATGGTATGTGTACACTTCCTCAAATCAAGGTAGGTGCGATGGCTAAATCTAATTGCACTGTCTCTATATTCAGGAAGATAAAATCGACCGCATTCAAATGAAGAACATGATTGAGGCAGCTCTCACACAACTCGACGCTACCGGAAGCCCCCCAAGCTCGATGAGCTATTAGGACGAGACCTAATTCTATTGAGCTATGCTTTTTGGACATCTACTAGTTCAACAACTCGGTCCCCAATTAACAAGGTGTTTGCTATGTGCTTCCGTTTTCTCAACATCGCTCTAAGAGGTGATGATTGTTTACTCTAAGATGCAGCTAGTAGACTAAGCAAGTTTGGAGTGTCATACATCACGACGAGGACGATATATATTTGTGTACTATGACATTTATATGCTAATGAAAAATAACAAGGGGGATTCATCTTTCAAGAGCTACGGCATAATATGCTATGAAATATAATGTGCGTGTTTGAAAACCAAGTCCATAAGTAACACTTTAGAAATTGGTTGCTTGGTCTTACACTCCTTTTTTCTTGAAGGGAACCTTGATTTTGTTTGCCTTCTTGTTTTTTGACAAATAAACTAGCTTTGCACTACTTTAAGGTGTGGCTATTGTAAGAAAAATGGCACCTAGCATGCGCCATAAGTGATTTTGGTGGTTCGTTGATAGCATGATTAAATGGATTAATGTTGTTTGTCAGTATACAAGGTATTTAGTTCATTTGAATGCAAAGATGGCTTGGACTTAGACAACATGATGTGAACACAAGTTTGATATGTGCTCTTATGCATCAATTTTGTTTGAGTGATTGTCGAAGATGATCGGCTTTGGTTATATAAGTTTGGTTGGGTGAATCGTTGGTTCAAGCTATCGTATATAGACGATGGTTGGCTCCTTGTGTGTGTCGTCAAGTTGCACTAGTTATCGCTGTTTGCAGCAAGTTATCCAGCTCTTCTACAGCTAGTTATCAAGATTGGGATCCTTCGTCATGAAGATTGGGACCAAGGCTTCATTATGGTGCTTCACAATTGTATGAAGAGAAGGCACATACCGACAAAGGCGTTGTTTAGATCCACTAGCTAAAAAATTAGCTATGGTGGATCCAGACAGCCTAAACTAAAATTAGCTAAAAGTGCTCCTAGCTAATGGGAACCCCATTATCTTATTAGCTGTTCTAACCCAGCTAATGGCAACTAAAAGTGGTTAATGACCAAATTGCCCTCGGTTTTTTTCGCATCGGGCGTGTTCCCCACCGTAAGCTTTTTTCCTCGACACGCGGTCCTCTGTACACGAGCTAGCCGCCTACGCCTAAGCGTTTCCACCAGTGGCGGTGGAGAGCCTGCCATGCAATGGCTGCTCTGGCCCTGGACGCTAGTTCCGGCCTCCACATCAGCTGTTCCTGTGAGCTCCGCCTAGCTGTGCGCCTCCTCTGCTGTGGCTGCACAGGATGCACCCACCTTGGCCGCATAGGATCCGCCCACCGTGGCCGCGCATGGATTATCCCCTGCTGGCATGGCCTCCTCCGCCATGGCCGCGTGGTCATCCTTCGCTAGCGTGTGGTGGTGTCTGGTCCAGCAGTCTTGGGTGAACACGACCTCGAGGACATAGACGAGGTAGAGCAAGGCAAATCCGGTGGCAGCCTAGACGGTGACCTAGCCCGTGGCAACGACGACAGCCATGACAACGAGCGCCAGGAGGAGGAAGGCCGCGCTCTGGGAGAAACTAGCAGAGTGGATGACGAACCCCTGGCCACCAAGGCGGACAACGATGACCCCTGCACGGCCGACGAACATGGGGCCACTAAGCCCCATGGCAGCGGCGGCGGTCGTCGCCCCCTCCCTTTCGCCGTTGTCTCTAGATGCGATGGCGGAGAACGCGTTGGGCACGCCATTTTCAAGCGAGAGGAGCGTGGCCCCGAATGTAACAGAAGTAGAAGAGAAGGTAGAAGAGTCTCTGTGTCGGCGAGCAAGTAGAAGAGCACAGCAAGCCAAGCCGCCATCGCTCCGTCCCCTCCCCCCCCCAACAACAGTAAACAAAGCAATAAAAATGGAATTCATGAGGGGTATCATTGTTAAGATTTTCAATTAGCTAGAGGATCACCAATTCTGATTCTAATGGAGCGTGTAAGATCGCCTTTATTAGGATTTAGGAGGCAGCCATAGAAGATAGATCGACGGAAGAAAATTCTATGTGACAGCGTCGCACGCCACTCCCGCTGCTACACCGCATCATCACTTGACACCTGTCCTGCTCGCCCCTTCCCGTCGTTCTATGTCGCGCACTGCCTTCGCTCATCCGTAGCTAGGCTCGCTCTTAGTCCATGCCCTAAGCTTTCCTCTCTAGTTCCTCTTGTTCGTACCAAGTTCACGGCTCCGTGGCCAGTAGTTAGTTTTTGTGGAGAGACAGATCGAGCGAATCTCTAACCATGTGTTTGGTTTGTGGGTTCAACTGGGATATCCCAGGTCCGACGTAGATGGTCCTGTGTTTGGACGAGGGATGTGTGGAACGGGGTCGACTTGGGTTGGCATATTCCCCTCAGATGCGGGTTCAACTGATTCCACAAAATCGAGGGGACTGAGTGAACCCACTTCGACGGTGTCTATCTCCATCTCCACGTCTGCGTACGCCCCCGGCTCTGGCACTCGTCCCCAGCGCTGGTGTCTGCTACTGGCCCTAGCCCTAGCACCATCGTCCGCCCTGCGGCAGCGCCCACACTGGTTGCGGAGGAGGAGGAGCGGCATGGGAGGAGGAGGAGGAGCTTGCAGATCCATGGCCTGGATGGAGAAGAAGAAGGGGTGTCAGGCCGCCGGGGCGGAGCAGGCCAGCGTGGTGGCGGAGTAGGGCCGCCGGGGTGCGCCGTATGTCGTGACGGTAGATGGAAGAAGGAGACATGTCACCGAGAATTGGGTCCCACATATATAGCAACTGATGGGGTTTATGGCTTTACGTGATTTTGGATCGAGCTGGCTTAAAAAACAGCAGACTCGGCTCGTTGGCTCAGAACAAAGAACAACGCCCCGGCTCAACTCACGCTGACGACGGGCCATCTCGCCTGGTGGTCCAGCGGGACACGCGTGGCCCTTCTTCGCGGTGTCGCAGCTGGAGCGGCGTGCGACGCCGTCGCATATACAATTTTCTTCCCAGATCGACGAGGACAACATAGCACGGGGCATATGCAGCCAGCGAAAGCAGCACGCACAGAGAATTTTTTTATTTTTAGCCCAAATTTGAAACAAATTTTAAATTTAACCTAGATTTGAATTTTTTAAAAAACTAACCCGTTTGGCCCCGCCACCATGCATGGCGGGGCAAATGCACTGAACCCTGCCATGCATAGTGGCGGGGTGCAGGTGCCACGTGGCACGCTGCAGGCCAGCGTGGAAAGGAGTACCCCGCCATGCATCATGGCGGGGTACCCCTAACCCGCCACAGATCATGGCGGGGTACAACCCCGCCCATTTAAAAGGCCGGGCCCTTCTTGTTTTTGGCCATCCATCCATTCCATTTCCGCAGCGCCCCTCTCCGCCCCAGGACCGAGCTCCCCTCCCCTCAGCGCCCTTCTCCGGCACCCCTCCTCCCTAGTGCCCCTCCCCGTCGGCTACCGACCCATCATCAGACCTTGTTCCGGCCCCCCTTCTCCGCGCCCATCGTTGTAGTATGTTTGGTTAATGTAGTTAGTAAAGTTATATTAGTTTTAATCGTATTGATATTGTACATTATTTTTGATTTGTAAGAATTATAAGTGATATGTGTTTTGTGTTGAAATCATTTCGTGTTATTAGATGGAGGACTCGTATCGTGAGTCAATTTGGAGGAAAAAGGGTCGTCCTAGAGAGATGTACCCCGACGTGTCTTGCAAGGATGCGCCCGTGCCTCCCGAGGAACCTTTCCCTAACTGTGATTGTGGTCATCCAACGCACGTGGGCCAGTCGAGACATCCGGATACTGCGGCTCATTGCTTCTACACATGTTATAGTTGTAGCGTAAGTAATTGTGCCCTTTGTTTTTCTTATTGGTTTCTAATGTTGTATTCGCGATGAGATAATTGAAACTTTTTTGTAGCCCTACTTCCGGTGCTTTTTTTTCTAATGGATCGACGGTCCGGACAAGTTTGACCCAAGGATTCTCCTTTTCTACCCCGGCGTTGATCATTGCAAGCGTGAGGTGTTTACTCACTGGGTTCCGCCCCCTCCTAACCCTCCTCCTATGACGGATGAAGAGAAGGCCGTAGCATCGGCACGGCGGCTCGAGGATCCTCCAAAGTGCCATTGCGGAGAGCAAGCCGTGATAAACCCACGCAATGAACAAGAGTTCATTTGTCCTCTACGGCGTGAGGTAAGGTTTGAGTTAACCTTGAAATGTCATGTCCTATATATGTGTTTTACTTTTTTGATTTTGTAGGATCATGATTTTCCAAAGTGCCGTTTCGCGGAGTGGGTCTATGGTCCAAAGAGCCATTGGCCGGAGCTGGAGAAGAAGGAGGAGGTGCCAGACTGGAAGAAGAAGAGGAGGTCTATTGCGCCTCCTGTGATGTGCAAATGTGGTGTTGAAGCTAGCTACGGCCTAGTCCCTTTAGGCCTTGGGATTGGCCACTTCTGTGGCCACATGATTGATTATGACGAGGTTTGCTAGGACTGTTGACACTTAGTGCTAATGTTTTATTTTGTTTGCTTTGGTACGCTAACTTTGTATTCATCTATTTGTTGCAACAGAGCACTCAAAAATGCAAATGGGAATCATATGATGATGTATTTAAGTTCAAGGATGAGTATAAGACAAGAGTAGCACTTCGCAAGATGAGAGGATATCCTACAAATTACGTCACTGATTTCGTTAAGAACCATAAGAAGAAAATGCTATGACGGGCCCAAGACCTGCGTGTTCATAACCCGGAGAGTATTGCGTGGAAGAAGTGGTACGAGAAGAAGAAGAAGGATGTAGAGGAGTACCAGGCAAGGAAGGTTGAAGAGGATGCAAGGAAGGCTGCAGAGGAGGCTGAGAGAGCAGAGATGCAAAGCTTGAATGATACTATTGCCTCATTATGTGCGAGTGAGTCATTGCGTTTTGTTTCCACCCGATACAAAGTCAATCTTCTTTGTTTGACTGTCAATAAAGTTCTTGCAAAGATCATGCTAATTGTTTGCATTTTGTACTTGCAGAGATTGGATGCACCGGCAACTAGCAAGCAGATGTGGCTCGTGCTAGGTACACGGAGAATAGGACACTAAAGTGGGACGCAGGAGTTAGTGGCACCGCAAGCCATCCAATTGTGGTTGAAGAGGAGGCCGAGCCGGAGGAAGACGACGACACCGGGAGGATAGGCGAGCTTATTCGTCTAGCCGAAGAATTGGGCTACCCTTAGGATGAGGATGCCTACGACATGGGAAGGATAGCCGAGCTACTTCGTCTTGCAAAGGAGTTAGGACCGATGCCCGAGGAGGATGGTGATGCGTTTGTCGCTGGGCCTGTCAGGGACTTAGAGGAGGGTCAGGCTGCGTACCACAGCCAGAAGACACCGCTGTTCGATGCATGGGGGCCAACATACATGACCGAAGAAGAGGCCGAGTTGTACTCTCAGGCCGCGGAAGAGGCGGAGGCGGCTTACTACCGGCGTCAGGCCTCTCAGGCCAAGGCAGTCGAGGCGAGCAAGGGTAAGGAGGTTGTAGTGGAGGATTCAGAGTCCGAGGACGAGTTGCTTACGTAGTGGTGCACGCAGTTTGATTGACGTACAAGTGTCATTGTTAGTGCCTTAGTGCTGCACGTAGGAGGCTGTCAGTGCCATAGAAACTTGTCATTGTAATAATTTGCATTGTCGCATCTTCACGTCGTCGTTGTCAGTGTTTGTCATTTGTAGTGGCTTAGAAATTTTGTCTGGTGTAGTTTGTCAGTGTTGTACTTTGAAACATGTCATTGTAATAATTTGCATTATCACGTCTTTATTCGTTCCATTTGTTGCTCCACTCACTAACATTGTTGTCTGGTTTATCAGTGCAGTTTATCAGTGCAGTTTCTGCGTTCCAGCAGTTTTAGGGGCACCCCGCCATGGCTGGGGGCGGGTTTGGGGTACCCCGCCATAGCACAAGGCGGGGTACCCCTAACCCACCCCTAGCCATGGCGGGGTGTCCCTGAAACTGCTAGCACGCAGAAACTATGCCTAGATTTTGCGTTTGTAATGCGTGACAAATGCGGACATGCCATGTTGAGTCATTTGCAGCAAGTTATACGGTAGCCATGGCACGAAGAATTGCGTTTACGCCAAAGATTAAACGAGTGTTACCAACTATATTTGTCCAATCGAAATAACCAAGTAGAGTAGTTTTAAGATTAAGGTACTGCTGCTACACCTACAAATAATTTAAATGTTCTAGCAGTACATAACTAAGATAACATGTGTCCGGTGCCTGCTAAACATGACTATTCTACTAATCGCCAGGGGTGTAGGGGTCTCGCGGTCTCCGCAGCCTCCTCGGATTCGTAGGGACCACGTTGCTTCTCCAGCCCACATTTGTGCGGTCCCGTTGCTGCCTCTCGCGCTGCTGCCTATGTCCACGCTCGAACTGCTGCGTCGAGGAAGTCCCCTGCAAGCAAGCACCCTGATGAGCTACTCTAAATGTTTAGCTATGAATAGTTGAATTAAAGAAAAAGCAAAGCATAGGCACCTGTTGCTCGGCCGGTGTGTAGTTCTCCTACTATGTGTACTCCACCCCCTGTGTACCAATAGGAGCACCGTATAGCTGTGAGGGACCCATCTCCTCGTGACCGGTGTACTCCCACTGGGGAATGTTGTCGTCGTCGTCGTCGCCACTCGTCGTGTCGTACTGAAGTTCCTCGTCCACATCGTCCGCAACCGCTGGACCCTTCCCTCTGTCCTGCGGAGTACGAACAGACGAGGACGCAGCCCTGGTGTCGCTAGCAGAAGCAGCTGCGGTGGACATCGTCTGGCTCCTCGACCACGTGGGGTTGTACGATACGTCCAACGTCGTGTCCGCACAGCTCAGCTTCTGAGCTAACTTCTTGCAGCCCTTTTTCATTCTCTACAGGTTTAGATGACAACATACATTATTAAGCGTGAATTTTGAAGGTAATTGAGTTGTAGTAACGAATGTTGTTGTCAAAAGTACCTTGACAAAGCTGCGAAGAGGGTTGGTCTTGTCGTCCCTAGTCCGAAAAAGTTGCCTGGAAGCTTCCTCGGAGTAGTTTGACAACTGTTGTGCCTACAACATCACACAAGTTTACCTTGATCATTTTGATTGAATTTTAAAACCCTGACCTCGCTTGAGGATTTAAGTCCAAAGTACTTACCACGTATCTATTTAGAGGGCCCCTAAGAAGTTGTGTTTCCACCCTTTGCGCCTCGTCGAATGCATCGGCGATGTCATCCTCACCGCCCGCATCTGCAGGCATGTGGTGTACGGGACCATGAGATGAGTCCTCGTACTCCGCTATAGCCATTGCAGGCACTCCATCCATCTTACGGGGTGGTGCTGTGGAAGTTCGTTGAGGTGGCGAGGATGCCTGTTATACCAATTAAGCAAATGTGGTTTGTGCTTCACCGCCCAATCCTTGCGTGGTCCGAAGCCTTCGATCGATCCTGCATTGACATATTGCATTAGAAATGAGGCACTTAAGTAGAATAAACAGATTGGCATCATACCCATGCAGCTGAGCATTGGTGGAGTACAGCGGTGGAATTCCCTGCAACCTCCCGAACTGTCTGTAAACCCTGAAAGGGTAGTGCATCTCGACCATGTGGAAGAAGATAAGTGGCCCTTCGTAAAGCCACTCGTCCCCTTCCTCCTCGTAGCGCGGACTAAGGTAGTCCTATAGCTCCCACCTAGACCACGGTGTCCATGTTACCTGCAAAGTAAAAAACTTAATTTAGTATCAATCTCATTGATAGTGCCTTTAGTAGGAAATGTGGATTGAACTTTACGTAGTTGTGTGTCAACACGTCTAGCGCATCCGTGTACTGCCTGTACCTCCTATCCAGCTCGCCCCTCACTACCTTAGCGTCTTTCCAGACGAAAAGGGCGGTGGGTCAAACGTCTTCATGCTGCCAAACCTGTAATTCACACAAACACGGTGTTACAAATCTCTTAAGTCTTATGAAGATATCAAAGTAGTCAATGTACTCACAGGCAAATGCGGAGATTTAGTAGGCCTCCCAACTAGAAACCGCTCCCAAATCCAGACTTGAAGTAGGTACGAGTAGCCACCTAGGTTGGCATTGGTCGACTAGCGACGACAGGCCGTACAAAGCTGACGGTATGTCCAAGCAAGGACCGCGGTACCCCAGCTAAAGGTTGCAATGTTCTCCAGTGGCTGCATAAGGATCCTCAGGAAAATCCAGCTGATGCTGTCGCTTGAGGAGTTGGGGAACAAGAAAGCGCCCAAGAAGTGCCACAACCACACCTTTGCATACATCTCAACCTCGTGATCTGGAGCACCGATTGGAGGCCCTGCACCAAAGTGATGGGTTATCCATGACGTCGACACTCCTGAGGTCTTCCTGCAATTACAATTAAAGCATTATTCTATAAAAATAGATGTAGCTAAAATGGTTGTATTAGTGATTTCAATGGGACGCAGATATGAACTTACTTTGTGCCTTTAACTTCAGCATCTGATGGCCTCCTACCACAGAACTGCTCCACCAAGTCTACCCAAGTAGACTCGTCGACGACCCCAGTCACCAAATGACTAGACAAACTCAGACACAATATCATCTTGACATCCTGCATTGTGATAGTCATTTCCCCACATGGTGTGTGGAAGGTGTGCGTCTCCGGTCTCCACCTGCATCATTACAAGGTTCTGGTTATAGGCAAGTTGACGGCCCAATTTTACGAAAGAAATTCAATTAACGTAAAATGCAATGTTACCTATCAACAAACGCAGTAAGAAGTGCAGGGTCTAGTGTGGGGAGTGTACTGTTGTAGACCCGAACGATCTCAAGGAAGCCTGCCCGACGTATGTACGTCGCGTATCGCTCATCCCAGCTATGTGTGTGGTGCGTGCGAACACAAGCGCACACAACGGCCTCTGCTGCTCCGACAAGGCCTGGGCCCGGAGTTTGTTGACAATCCTTAAGTATTAAATTTAATTGTCAACTAAACATGGAAAAGGATCAATATGCACTAGACATCTAGAATTAGGGTTTTATCTGACAGAATTCCATGAGTTTTGGTGTTTGTCTATTTCTGCAGGGGGTTATCAGAAAATACAGAGAGAAGGCCCACACGTCGGGTTTACATAGAGATATTAACATGTGCGCTAATTTTCTATCATCTAGAAGACTCCAGAAGACACGTGAACGAACGGGAGGCTGAACGGGGCCCAGCCCAGGGCGCCCGCCCTAGGGTTTGGGGCGGCCGCCCTACTCCCGTGGCCAATCAGCGTCAACTTCGCGGATTATGCTCCACCGACCTAAAGGATCAAGGAAAACCGTGCGATTAATGTCGGTTTGATCCGACGGCCCACGATCATTTGAGGGGGCTATATAAGCAGGGACTCTCCACCCCAGGGGAGGGGGAGAAATCATTATCAGAGGAAGCCATCAAGTTTAGGGTTTAGAAACTCTCTCTCCCGCAGAGAATTAGATTTAGCTACTCCCAATTCTTTCAAGTTTTATAGGATTGATTAGATAGAATTAGAGAAGTAGGGCCTAGCGCTCTGGATTTCGGATCTTCATCAATAAAGATTGGTATTATTTCATATCTTTCTCTACGACTTTATTCTAATTGCATTATGTCTTTATTTATTATGTTCCTAGTTTGCTCTAGTTCTATAAGTGATATAGTTATGATTGATGATGAGTTCATGCATGAGTTTGCAAAGCGCTTAGCTCTTTTCACGTGGGAGTTAAGTGGTAGATCACATGTAGGCGTGGTGCTTAGATGTTATTTACCTACAAATGTATCCTATTGGCCGGGTCGTGTGGTAGTTCGCGATGGTGATAGCTTCGTTGATTCTTATATAGTCCACCCTCCGTTGATAGGACAGGCAGAATTTGTATTGCGGAGTAAGTCTTGCTATGTTCTTATTTACTTTAGGAATGTTCCTTATACATGAATGAAGAGTCTTTTGTGCTATATATGATCTTGTAGATGCTTAGAGTAGATTATGACTTAGTAAATAGTAGATACTTAGAATCCATTCTCTTGCTAGTCCGACGTCACCTTACATTTATGTGGAGTAGTCTATTTCTAATCGCTGTGTTATTTACCCATGAGCTTATATTTCATTATCTTTATGGCTTACCCCCTGCCAAAGCAAGTGACTGTGTGATGAGTTTCTCAGTAGTAATCATGTTCTTGCAAGTTTATCTCTAGTCTAAGCCTTGATAGATTTTACCCCTGTTTTCGCTTTCGCCGTTCTCTTAAGCAAAATTATAAATAACAATACCTGGAATACTTATCCTGGTGAAATGCTACAATGAGGTATTTTATCTGTGCGCTTGCGGATAGAATAGATTATTTTCTAGAGAGCCTTTATGTTTATAAATACCTTAGTACGCTCTAGCACCATGCTAGGGATGACAACCTAGTATTCAAGTGGTGTTAGCTAGTGTCAACAAGCATTTCTGGCGCCGTTGCCGGGGAACGGTAAGGGAAGTTAGGAAGTCGGTCAAGGTTATTCAAATAAAATTTTAGACTAGACTATTGAGAAATAATTGCATAACAGCTACTATATAAATGAGAAATCATAGCATGGCACCTCTGCTTTGGCAGGTTCACCCTGTTGTTTTCCTATGTTTATATTTTTTATAGGGTATATCAAGATTGACTTTGGTGAATTAAATTCTTCATCATCAGAACCAAAGCTATCAAGGAAGAAGAAGCTAGCTACCAATTGTTGAAGTGATGGCACAGAAGACCTTACAGGAATTTTCTGCCCCAAGTCTTGAGAACATTCTTACTGGTTCAAGATTTGAAGTAGAAGAAGGAGTACCTGAGTTCGAGCTCAAGTCAAACCTCATCAACTTGGTGCAAGCTACACAATTCAGTGGGAAGGCACACGAAGATGCTAGTGCACATTTGTAGAACTTCTTGGAGATTGGAAGCACAATTAGCATCAACGGAGTTGACAAAGACGTCATACTACTTTGCCTCTTTCCATTTTCACTAGAAGGGAAGGCGAGGAAGTGGTTCTACACCAATCAAGCAAACATCAAAAATTGGACGAACCTGTCAGATGCCTTTCTATCAAAGTTTTCCCCTATAGGCAAAACAGCTGCCTTAAGAGGAAATATTGTCAGTTTCCAATAGTAGAAGATAGAAACCATTCCAGAAGCATGGGAGCGTTTTCAAGGATACATATCAGATTGTCCTCACCATGGAATGGCTAAATGGTTACTTATGCATACCTTTTATCATGGATTAACCCAAAAGTCTCGTGAGTGCCTAGATGCATCTGCTGAAGGATCATTGGTTCCAAGACAAGACTCAACATTGTCATCAAACTGAAGAAATACCAGAAGAAGTAAAAGCACTATCAACTAAGATGGAAGATTTGCTCCATTGGATTGACTAGAGGGCCAAGTTCAAAGAAGATCAAAGGGCTATAGAGACAGTATACAAATATCAAACCACCTCAAGTCAACCCAATAGCAAAGGTATGAATTCAGGTAATATTCTCAAACAACCTTCATTAAAGGAGATAATTGCTCAACAAACTAAAACTAATGATGAAGTCAAACAAAGGCTAGATACAAATGAATCATTTTTAAAAGATATACACAATAAAATAGATTTTCTATTAACTGCCTTTGATGAGCAAAACACTCTTAATAAGAGGGTAGAGCTTAAGCTAGCTGCTGTCTTGCCTGTTGCCACTAACCTTGAGCAGGTAAAGAACATAACTACTAGAGGAGGGAGATCTACCAGAGATCCCCCACACCCAGGAGAGAAGCAAAAAACACTAGCTCCAGTGCAACCAGCAATGATAGAAGAAGAGAGACCAGTTGAAGCAGAAGATCTGCTACAACCATCAAGAAATGGAGAAATGAGGAAAGATTTTCACGACACCAACTATTTGGCATTTCCCAGAAGAAACAGAGGACTACAGTCGGATGAGTAGTTTGGTAAGTTTGTAGAGGTCATTCAAAAGTTATATGTCAACATACCTCTACTTGATGCCATACAGGTACCCACATATGCGAAGTACACTAGAGATATTCTTAACAAAAAGAGGCCACTGCCCACCACTGAGGTAATCAAGCTGACAGAAGAATGTAGTGCGGCCATCCTCAACCAACCACTAAGGAAGAAGAAAGATCCAGGATGTCCTACCATTGATTGCTCAATCGGAGACCAGCACTTTAACAATGCACTTTGTGATCTCGGAGCAAGTGTCAGTGTGATGCCAGCATCAGTCTACAAGAAGCTTGAACACACAACCCTAGAACCAACATCAATGTGCCTACAACTAGCAGATCAATCAGTTCGACACCCGATGGGCATCGCAGAAAATATTCCAGTCAGAATAAGAGATTTCCTTGTGCCAGTAGACTTCGTGGTACTGGACATGAACCCCGACTCAAAAGTGTCCATCATCCTTGGAAGGCCATTTCTGAGCACCGCCAATGCCCACATTAATGTCAGTAAGGGAGAAATCAAGTTCAGCATAAACGGACAAGAAGAACACTTCACATTCAAGCCCAGACCAGAGAGAGACTCTACAGTGGAGGAGGTTCACGAAGAGAAACCACTGGAGACACCATCTCCAGAGGAAGGCAATTCAGAAGTTTAAAAAGATTTGGAGGTCCAGCTTGGGGGACCTAAAATTCCCAAACCCTCGCCGGGAGGTAATTCGGTATTTATCCACATTATTTAATTTTTTTTGCATAATTAATTCTTGCATTAGTCATACTCATCCATAGCATTATTATAAAAATCAAAAGTCCCATATAAATAATATTTGTGGTGTGTAAAAACCCATAATTATTAATTATTGTTGAGGCACAAAAATATTTTTCCATGATCATTTTTTTAGTTTCAATTCTCATAATTTTTCCTGCATTATATTTATTTATAGCAATCTTCTAGAAGCATTACCCACATCCTTTGGTCCCATATGTCATACACTACACCTCACATACATCATAACACATAATTTCACCCACCAACTCATCTCCACTCAACTAGACAACTTCCACCGACCAACCACCACCTATGCAGCATTATTTGGCGTAGGAGTGAAGCATGTGAGGGAGTGGGAAAGTTTCAGCCACAGAGGGCACTCAAGTGGGGCACCCGCCCTGTTGGCCAGGGCGCCCGCCCTGCCCCCAGCTCCAACTATAAAAGGCCACCTCTCTACCTCATTCTCATCCCACACACATTCCATAAAACATATGCAAGCTTGAGCTCTCGACTTTCAGAAGAAGTGATCTAGTGGGAGAGTAAGAAGGAGAGTGGAAAGGGAAAGAAAGAGTGGAAGAGAGTTTGGAAAATTTTTGATAGAGAGTGAGATCGCCTAGTAATTAGTGTTCCCGCTGTCACAAGCGGAATTAAAAGTTGTTTAGGGGGAAGTGCTGCTAAAATTTATAATTCTCTCGGACGACTAACCCCTGGACGACTGACTTCTCGGACAGCTAACCACTAACATATTTTTCTCACATATTTCCATGAGTTTCTGTTTGTCCCTATTATTCTGCAGGATGTTTACGAAAGTAAAGAGCGCGGCCAAGTCTCTCAGGAGTGGTACGAGGAGTTCGTCTCGGCTCTCCTCATGCCAGTCGGAGATGAGTGTCGATCCGGCACCTCCGCAAGCTCCATCGTCTTCGTTGGGTGCACCAAACAAGGTCCTACTCAAGATAGGAGACCATGGGCTCAGAAATCGCAGGGAGAAGGAGATTCTCCAGCAGTTGAAAAACAAGACATTCATTCACACTCCCACCATCGATCTCGCCTTACTCCAAGGGACAGGTTCACCACAATCTTGAACAACAACGTCACGACCATGCTGCGCTACTTCAACATTGAGTGAAGAGAGCCACGACAACAACCAGCTTGGGGGAGTTCCTCCCCAGTTACCGAGTGAGTTTTAATTGTTTTTCCTATTTACTTTTCAGTTTTTCTTTTTCTATTTTAGATATTTATATCTTAAAAAAAACTTAGAAAACCCAATAAATATTTTCTTTCTTAATTTACTGCATTCCTAAAAAATGAAAACCAAATAAAAAGAGTGTGTAGATAAGTGTGCTTTATTTTCCTGTTTAGTTCAATCTCTAGACACAAATGAAGAAAATTCAAAAATATGTATGATGGAAATGATGAACAGTTGCTCTGTTTACTTACCTTCAAGTGCCTAGCTTTTATATTAGAGTTCTCCCAAGACTTGCTAAAATATGAAATTTACTATCTGTGGGAACATGAGCCTAAAACTAAAGTCTAGGTAAAAGATAAGACATGATATAAAGTTTGAGCTGCTGTTTATCTTGTTCTTACAACACTAAGTTCTGGAAATTTATTTTTTTTTAAAAAACCTGCAAATCACATGATGAGTTCCTAGCATAACATTCTTACCACAGCCATACTTGTTATAATTGCTGTATCTTTCGAGTTTCATTGAGCTGTGTAGATCCTTAGGAGCTTTTCATGTGGTTAAATCAAGATACTCACTTGCACACATCTATTATACCAATCATTAAAAATCTGTTAAAAATATTGTTATCACTCACTGTCCCAAAGTATTGTTATTCTCTCTCTCCTAAAAGATCAAATGCAGAAAGAGACATGGGCTATGCAAAAATATACGAGGAAATAAAAAGGGGCAAGTGCCCGGAACCTCGAAAAAGAAAAGAAAAAGAGTGAGACGAGAGGTAAAAATGGACAAGTGTCCGACAGTAGAATTAGGGGTACAAAGATACCCACCTGAGCGGAAAAAATAGACAAGTGTCCGACAGTAGAATTAGGGGTATTTACTACCCATCTGAAAAAAAAGAAAAAAGAAAAAAGAGATAGCCCATGTTCTCTCCCAATAAAAGATCAAGAGAGGAGGAGAGATAGCAATATGAGGAACAGTGAGCGATAAGTTTTATCATCACCATCACTATTATTTACTCCACCACACATGCACATCTTGATTTAATTGTATGTTGAGTTCCTTTGGATCTGCAGTTCGATTAAACATATGTATGGGCTGTTGAAGTGAATCATGTCTAGGAACTCTGAGCTTTATTTTGAAAACTTATGCAAAACTCCAGAACAAAGGTGAGGTATAGACAGGAGGAATAGTGCTTGGCTTAATTATTTTGTCTTTCAATTACCTAAGGCTTAAGTACAGGTGCTAATCCCCAAGACACTTCACTCTAATCTGGGAGAATTTTATATGAAAGCATGTGTGCCTATCAGGAAAGAAAACATCAAAGCAACTCCTGATCCATCTGAGTTTTAGTTGTTTGCTCAGGGACGAGCAAAGGGTAGATGTATGTAGGAATGAAGAGGTAAACGGATGGTGAATACCTAATTCTACTTTTGCTCCTTTGAGGAAATACATACCTCTCTTGAACTTTGATGATTTTTGGGGAGAAGTTGGACTGCTCAAAAATCTCTCTTATGTTGGGACATTTGTCCTCTTTCTTTTATTTTGTTATTATTTTTTTCTCTCTCTTCGTCTTTTTTTGATGGAGCACCCAACTCTTTTTTGGATATATGGATAGAGGTAGTAGCAAAAAGGGATACTTGGAGCTTTATTGCATAACAAAAGGGGCTAGCAATGGATGAAGGAAATTTTATTTTATGCTCACTCTCAGTGTAGGAGTAGAACAATTTTGGGATGTGTCTAAATGGAAAGTATGTGGATGCGTACTTCTAGGGTAGAAGCAGCATATATGGGTGGAGTGTACATGATCTTGATTTTAACCGCATGACCAATCCCTAAGGGTCGACACAGCTTGACCATACTCAATGCTCACAAGCAGTAAATATAAGTGAAAGTTTTCCTAGTCTACAAGCATGTACATATGGCTATGGTAGGAATTCAAGCTCTCGTCATACAGAGACTCATCATGCAACATTTTTATGTTTTTTAAAAGATAAAATCTCCAAAACTCTAGTATCTCTAGGAACAAGATAAACAACAGTTCAGACCTTCCCATATCATATCGGCCAACTACTTAGACTTACATCAAGCATTTTCTACCCACGAGTTTTAGGTTCAGAGCAAATCTTAGATCAAAACAGTTGTGTCTAAAACTCGGGAGAGTTCGAGGTTGAAAACTAGGTACTTGAAAGGAATTATGGCAGAGTAACTATTCATCATTTCCATAAGAGTTTATACCGAGAGTCCTCTTTTATTAACAACTTCTTTAAAACCAAGATTAGGCAGACTAGACACACCCTTTTTATTTTAGACCATTATTACTAAATAAGAAAACTCATAAAGGATAAGGTAAAACTAAGGGAAGAAAATACTTAGCTGGATACATGGGGGTGCTCTCCCCCAAGCTGGATGTTGACGTAGTCTTACTTGATGCAATTGACAGACAGTGAAGGTGTACTCCCCTTATTGGAGTGCTTATGATGATGACTGTTGAGACAGTACTCCAACGAGAGACAGATCGTCCTTCTATCTATTAGCTTTCTTTGATCCTTCAAATTATGTGAAGCTCAAATAGACAACAAAGCTTGTGGAACTTGATTAAGTGTTAGTGATAAACCTCTAAGCCTTGGGTATCTAGAACCTCTTAGCATATGAATCTTTCTAGCAGGATCTCTTTAGCAATATTTTTGTACTTTTACACTATGCAAGAAATTATAAAGAATGATGAATGTAAATTTATTTTATTTGTATGCCACCACAATGAATATCTCTACATGTTGTTACACGCCACAGAATTATTCACATGGGGCTTAGGATTTTTAGAATGCAATGCAATAACATTTTTATTTTATTTTCTAATGCAGATGTAGCAAAGTAAATATGCAACAAGAATTGATTATGATAATGTGGAAAAGTAGATATGCTTAATGAGAATGCAATGCCAAAATGGAAAATATGAATAACTACCAAGTTTACCTCCCTAGCGAGGATTCAGTGACTTAGGTTCTCCGAATAGGACTTCTCATCATGTTCACTCCTTAGGTGCACCATCTGATCCCAAAGGTAGATACTTTGATAACTGCACCTCTTGAGATGGTAACTCTGAGGAAGGTGTCACCCATGTTTTCTGCTTGTCCAGCAGTTTGAACTGAAACTTTAATTGTGGAAGCTGGCAACATCTCTTTCAGTGTGCATGTTGCAGGTTCAGACTTTTACTTGTAGGGTTTAGGAAATCAACTAATCCCCCTTTATTTTTCTTGAAGTGTGTCCTGCTTGCAAAGACAAGGTAGAGATGAAGTGCATAGGTCCTGTTGGTGGAAAAACACCAACAGAACCATAACCCTATTTATTCTTCTTTAACCTTAGGCACATTGGACATGATGAGATTGATGTGTGTTGTTCATTTTATGGGTGGCATGATCAGAAGGACATGCATGAATGTAGCATTTAAATACTTTTGTCAAAAAGAGTGGAATTGCTTAACCAATGGAAGAATTGTCAACTTTACATTTATGTATCAAACATTTTTAGGATTACGACAATCATCTCCCAAAGATGCAACATTTAACTCATTTAATTATGTATATGAAATCAAGATAGTGATGTTATGAACAAGCTTAAGAAACAAGACATGTTTAGTCATATTGAATGAAGCAAGTTGTAACTCGAACATGTTTTTTCTTTAGGTGCATACCAGAGTCATGGTAAAGCTTTATAAATAATGACCACTTACCTTAGGATGTTACCTTTATAACTGGAGCACCCTGTGATGAAGAGTAGATGCTTCTAGTGGTCTTTTCCTTCTTGGATTTTGCCTCGCTCGGTGCACCTCTCTCCTTGACTTGTTCATGAGCATCTTGTCTTCTAGATTTGCACTCCTTTCCCCTCCCTCTTCTCTATTTTTTTATGTCCAGAACTTTGGCTCCACTCATTGTTTCTTCTCTACAGAGTATTAGTGGACAACACATACCCAAAGGAATAACAAGGTCATAGAGCTAAAGGTCATATTCTATGCTCCAGAAAAGTTGGTTTGAACATTTTACTTAGCATAGAACATTTACTCACCATTACTTCTTCTCTTAAGGATTGATTTTTCTGTCTTAAGTTTGATTTACATATATGACATCTATAGAAACATTTATAGAGAGAAAGTAATTATGTGTGGAGGGATTGCAAACCAGCGTGCCAGAGCGACAGGGGCTTGAGAAGAGGAAGAGCATTGCTGGATCATCATTAGAGGAGTCGGTGGCCTTTTCCCCCCAAGCTTGAGCCTTGCTGTCGCTCGTCACTTGAAGCTAAGTGTGAGTGTTGAATCATCCCTCAGAGTGTGTTATAACTCCATGTCCTTAGACACTGTTCGTCCTCTGTTCTTCAATCTGTTGGAGAGGGCTCTTGATTCTAGGTCCGTTGAGCAAAGATCTCTCCTTTGCATTCTGCTTTTCTTTAGACTGTCCAATCCAAGAGATGAGGATACAGGCAGTTGCATGATCTTCTTTCATCAACCACTCTTGATTTTTTGTTGAATCTTGGTTGACGAATTGATGTTCATTGGAGATATAGACTCGAGTTCTTCCTTGATGGTCTCTGTGTTTTGGTGGCATGTCGAAGAGTTGTTCAGTTAATGATACGCCATCTGTCTTGATGATCAAGGAGGGAGCTTCATTAATATTTACATGCAAGCTTCATCTCCAATGGCTTAGGGACATCATCTTGCAACCATAGTCATGGTCTTTCAAGGCTTGGTCGGTAGTCAACCCTTGATTGGTGATTGGTTGACACAAGGATGCATTCTATCATGTCATCCTTGTCCTCACCACCGACGTGCAAGATGGTGTCTTCAAGAACAATGAGAGCAGGTCTTTGGTTGGCTAAAATGAGGTTAGTTGCGCCTTACTCCTCATCGGCATCCTAGCTCGAGTTTTGGGCTCAATGCTATGATGACTTCAAGGTTGCTCATAGCTTGTCGCCTTGTTCATCCACTTCTTTTGAGTGAGTTCAAGATGTTGATCCTTCTTGTGGCACTTTGTCTCCTTCTTTGTTCCATCACCAAAGTGGTGATTTGGTAGGTTCATGACAAACCATGAACAGGCACATCGTAGATTCTTTCCTACACAATGTTAGTGGACACATACCCGAAGGATTGCAACAATTTCAAGCTATGGGCTATTATCCACTATCTATTTGAATTTCATCTATGCTAACAAAGAGATGGTTTTCGAGTTACTTTAGTATTGGATTTATTTATTTTGTTTTCTAACAACTTTTTTATGGCACTTTAACATGGTTCAAGGCAAAGGTAACATGCAACAAAAGACACTGTGAATGATATTTGATACTTACAATTCTTCCTTGGATGATGAATGAGCTGTGTCTTTTGCACGAAGTTGTTGGAGTTCATCATATGCCTTGCTTCACATCTCGTGTGAGTTCTTCTCTTGACTTACCCAAATTGGATTTGTGAATTTTTTGCAGGGGTTAGTCCAACAAAATAACCAATATCTACTAAAGCACAATTTTAGTTCAATAATCAAACTAGACTCCATGTCTAATTGGATTAAGGAAGGCTATTTAACCTAAGCACCACGCTTAATTTAAAAGCCTCTAAAAGTATAGCTAGTACTTCAAAACTGAAACATACTTTAGCAAACAAAGGTAGCATGAAAGCACTATAGAGATTTTACTCAAGTGGAGATGAAAGAGCATGATCATGGTGAGAATTATATATTTTTCTTATATATATAAAGATGCCGGCAACATGGATTATATGCAAGGAACTAATCATGCAATGGATGAGAAAACATTATAAACTAAATGGAGTGAATGCATGAATTGTTGAAAGTAAACATGCTATGGGATACAAGAATTTTAAAGATAACTACTCATCAATTTTGAAGTCTATGAGCAAGACTATCTCACCTTTCTTGATCATACTTACCATGACTCACAAAATGGTTGAGTGGTGTAGCTTCTAATTTCGTCACTTGAGATGTGAGTTGAATTCTTGTGATGACGACCTTGTCTCCAATCTACATATGGTTAGAATAACATATATGTATATGCAAACCTGACAGGGTTCCAATGTTGATGAATGTTGAGGCACCCTGGGTTCTTCAATCTTGTGGAAACTTGTCGGAAGGTCGAAACGACATCTTTTGTCCTGTCTATTCCACACTCAATAGAACAAGGGGTAATCCTACTAAAGCTAATGATACACTAAATTAGTAGAAATCAAGATCATTATCAAAATATTTATGCCACATTGCTTCCCTGGCAACGGTGCCAAAAATGCTTGTTGGTAGAAATTAAGTGCAACTAAAATATGAAGGATTTTGCAAGCGCACAGAATATACCATTGTAGCATTTTACCAGGAGTAAACCAGGTATCATTATTTATATTTTACCACAGGGAAGCAAGGGTTAAAGAATCTAATAATTCACCATCATGTATCTACTAACTTAGTAAACCAACTAGACTAAAGCAGGGGGTAAATGATATATGATAGGTATATGAATAAAAGCACACATAGGAGATTCTAGGATAAATGAGTAGCTAGCTAAAATGAGAGGACAATGGGAGAGATCAAGGTTCCTATGTACTTCTCTATTACTTTGGTTCTTTAATAACTAAAGCATGAATAGATATAGCGATCATACATATGACACTTTGGAGCAACAGTACCTTTCCGACTCTCGAAAGAGACTGGGAAGAAAGTAGTCGGGGGAAGGCTGCCAAAAGCTCTATGAACATTAACCCGAACGTGGTGGATTACGAAGGCCTTACAGAGCTGTCACTTCTGGGGCTACCACAACTATACGTGGGGTTGAGCGCAACCTCAGGTAACCTATAGCCTAGACACCATGCCTAAACTATCGATTACTACTCTATCTATGCGCAATAACTAAAGCACTCAATACGAGCTAAGATCCCTTGCCAAAGTATAACAACTATACTAACCATACATAATAAAGGCATAAAGTAAATAGAGAAGATGAAAATATATAAATCATAAGTCTTGTAAAGAATAGATACAAAGACATATCAAATCTCTGAAGATTTCTCCAGAACCAGAGCGTAGCTCCGCTCTCCCTAACTCCCATCTATATCTAATCTACTACATTGGAATGTCTAGAGCCCTAATTTTCTAGGGAGGAGAGGTCATCCTTTCATGGGAGACCTTTGCCTCTGATCCCAGCTGAGAGATAATAAAATTAGGGTTTATGAGATGCCTCCTCCAGGGGCTAGGGGCCTTGCTTACATAGCGCTCTAGGAAGCACCACAGCCCTCGGATCAAAGCGACCTTGATCTATGATTATTATTGATCCTCAAAGGCGGTGGAGGCATGATCTAGGAGGTCGCCTCTGATTGGCTCTATAGCTGCTCCCGTTTGTTTTCAGAGTTTTCTCGTACCTTCCAGATTACAGAAAAGTTATGCATAGTCCCTTTGTCTCTATGTAAACCTAACATGTGGGCCTTCTTTGGTTCTTTTTAGCTGACACCCTGCAGAAACAAACATTCACCAAAACTTGTGGAATTATGTCAGTAAAACCCCTATATCTAAGCGGTAATTATGTTTAGGTCCTTTTTCATGTTTCATTGACGGTTAAAATTGACACTTGTCTACCATCAACAGTAGGCCGAGACTTCCAATAAATAGATCAAGAATATCCTACATAAAATGGTCAACGACATGGGGAAGGGCTGGAAGAATAAGCTTCCTGATGCACTCTGGGCATACAGGACCGCTTATAAAACCCCCATCAGCATGTCACCATTCCAGCTGGTATACGAAAAAAGCTGCCATTTGCCAGTGGAGCTTGAACACCGAGCTCACTAGGCAATCGAAAGCTAGAATATGGACATCAAACTAGCCGATAGAAATTGATAGAAGCAAATTGCCGAGCTAGAGGAATGGCTTGAGAGAGCTTATCATAGTGCCAAGCTTTACAAAGAAAGAACTAAAAGATGGCATGATCACCGAATCAAGTTAAAGGAGTTCAAGCAAGGCGATCAAGTCCTACTCTTCAACTCCAAAGTCAAGCTCTTCGGTGCGAGAAAGCTGCGCAGCAAATGGAAAGGATCATACACCGTCATCAACTCATCGCCACATGGTGCGATCACGATTCAAGACAATGACGGTAATATCTTCAAGGTTAACGGTCAGCGCCTCAAACATTTCCTTGAGATTTCTCACAACTTAAATTGCAATCAAGAACTAGATAGAATAGACTTAATTAATTCATGATGAAAACACAAATATTTTGCTAACAAATAAAGTTTCATTCTATCTATTTCTTAAGAAAATAACAAAAACATGCTAAAACCTAAAAATGACCAAAATTGTAACACCCCAGGTGTTTGGCTCACATAATTGCACCTGCATTTCATAAGCATGAGCATCATTCATCCCATTCATGTCCTTGTTTTGCTTGCAACATAAGTATGCAACATACTCTATTATGTTTGTTTCAAAATTGGTAGCTTATGAAATGTAAGTAGTGCAACATGTATATGCAAAATTGGTGTCTCATACTTTGAAACATGGCAATGTTGGTAGTATAATATGATAAGATTAATTGTTGCAACAAGAGCTTGAAACATGCAACATGGTAGTGCAAGATTTTTGTTGAAATGTTTGTTTTGCTTGTTTCAATTTATGTGACAATTGGAATTTGGTGTAACCAATGAGTACAGTGGTCAATTATATCCTATAATACCATAATCACACTTAGGATAATTAGTGGAACAATGTTCATGTTGACCAAAATGACCAAATTGCCCTCCTAAGTGTTGTTGACCAAGTCTTGACCTCTAGAATGCTTTAGTTTGACTATTTAAAAAGTATAGATTAGATATCTTGCATGGAGGTGCACTCTTAATCAAAGTTATAGAGAATTTTATGGGGAACAAAAGTCTCAATATGGCCATGTCCTGAAAATGGATAAAACATGCTCAAAAGTGGCCCACAAATCAGTATTAAGGACTGTTTTGTGACTTAGCATTTTGGCTAAGTCTTAACTGAAATCCTGTTTTGTTGTACCCTACTTTGGAGCCATGTAACTCGTAAACCATGCTGAACCAGTCCAAGCTCCAATTGACAAAGTTGTAGTACTACTGTAGATCTACAAATTTGTTGTTACCACCTACCGCTAATTCGGGCCGGATTATGAGTAACGAGGCCTCAAAGTTCACCTATCAGTCGTCGATCTCAGCCTCCACTCAGAAATTTCAGTGGCCGACCGGCTACAGGGCAGTGCTGCCACGTGTCCTCCATGCGCCGTGCATGGCCAGGCATCGCGATCAGCTGCCCAGTGTGAAGAGGATTGTCCCTGCTGTCGCCTAGACCATGCGCGCCCATTTCCTTCCTCCCTCGCGCAAGCCTGAGGTGGAAAAACGCCGCCCTCGCCTTTGTCGCAGACCTGGGCGGTCTCATTCGCCTGCGCTACCATGGCATTGCCTCCATCGCCTCGGCTGTAGCTGCTCCACCCTCCCCACTACCTTGTGCACCACCAAGCTGACCGTGCCGCTCATTGGTAAGGGCGGAAACGCCATTCCCACAGCCGTTGCCGAGGTTGGACCTCGCTAGAGTTGAGCGCCACCGTGCCTAGTCTCCGTTGGTCTATCTCCGATCCACATGCTAGGCTAGTTAGGCTTGCTTTAAGTCGGTGAAGCTCGTACCGAGCTTGGGTTGGCCGGAGTTGGCCGGCGTATCACCGCCCGCTCACCGCCGTCCGCCACCATCGCGGTCAGCCCCTCCCTAGGCCAGTAGAGTCTAGGTTTGAGGGTTCACTCGATGCGCGGGATTAAGGTGAACCTTGTGGTGCCCTCGGCCTCATCGGAATCGCTACTGGCGGTGAGCTTCCGCCGTCGCCGTTCCTCCTCTGCCTCCTCTCTCTCTCTTTCTGGCGGGCCTAGCTTGTCAGCCGCGTGCGGGGGTGGGATAGCCATCGCGGGCCGTGCGGGTTGGTGGGCCACGGCAGCCGGGTGAACTGCATGGGTTAGCAGGCCGTGCATTGGTTAGCCGGCCCGGTAGCTTGATAGGGTTTTGATTTTGTATTTTTCTTTATTTATTTCACAGATTTGTATGCCATATTGTAAATTTCATATCTCCCATTTGGTAGATCCAATTGAGGTGATTCCAAGTTTTTTAGGATCTGTGTGAAGTGTAGTATTTAGGAAAAATATAAAATGTATATGTGTTATTTTAATTCTAGAAGAATTAATTGGGCCTTTGAAATGTGTTTTAAAATAGATGCAAAATTGTTAAATTGATAACTGGAGTTCTATTGCACAAAAAATTATGGAATTTGGTGGGTGTACTATTTCATGTCTATGCTACCTCTAGAAAAAATTTGGATGCTATTGCTTGAGTAGTTTTCATGTTATGCTTTTGTCATGTTATATTAGGAGATACTTGAATGAATTTTCATAATTTTTCTATATGTGCAATGCTCATGAAATTTTATGGAGAGTGTCCTGGTACCCTAAGATTGCTAAGAAAAATATTGTTTCTATTGTTTGATACTTTTCAATATGATTTTTTAATTATGCAAAAATCAGCCTTGCTAGCTTGCGAATTTTGTGTAGGGAGTTTGTTTGGATAACTTTGGCTCAAATTTTTACAGTAGCCTCCTGGTGAGGCATAGAGTCCCCTATAATTGTTGTAGAATTTTCTGAGCAGTTGGTATATAGGTTTATTTTCTCACTTAATTAATCAATTAAATTAAGAAAAGGATTAAAATAAATGATTTGATTTGGTGTACTTTACTTTCTGGTGGTTTTCGCTCATGTGTGAACTTGTAGTGCCTTTGGTTGGGTTAAAAAGTTGATTTTGCACTTAAGTAAATAATTAATTTTCACATTTCTATGTTCTTTGGACAGCTGGTAGCATTTCTAGGTTTAGATTTTGATAAAGGTGTTTTCTTGGAATCCTGTGAATACCAAAGTGGTAGTAAACTTGTTAAACTAGCTTGTGTCAAAATTTGGTGGCATTTGGCCCAGTAGTCTAGGTGTTATAGCTGTTTAAAGTTGCTGTCCAGAAATGTCTGCTCTCTGTTTGGAGAGATAGAGTTCTAGAACTTTGGGAAATCGACTAGGTAAACTTTGGAATCAGGTCTTGAGGTCTGAAAATGAATTGTAGAGCATATTATAAGCTTTCCAGATTATCTTGTGTCATGTCATTTGGATTTTTAGATCTCCAGTTATGGTTGAAAAACCAAACTGCTATCCATAATTATGTGTTGCTAGATTGGGTTAGAATTGTGATAAGCTTAAGTAATGCTGTTCTTGCTGATTGTTTAGATCTTAGGTTAGATGGGTTAGAATTGTGATAAGCTTAAGTAATGCTGTTCTTGCTGATTGTTTAGATCTTAGGTCGTTAACTAAGGAAGAGCAATTATACATTAGGTTGAGTAGATTGGGTAAGTACTTCTCTATGGGACAAGAGATTTGCACATGTTGTAAAGTGATTTGGATAGAGCATTAGTGTTGTTGTAGTTCACATTGCATTCACTGAGCATGTTGCATTCATTCTTATGCATCTATGAGATTCATTTGTGCATTCATGCAATAGGTGTTCCGGAGGGGGTGACACTCCTAGAATTCAAGGAAACACTTCTGGAGGAGGATCAGGAGCAGCCGGTAGAACCCGAAGAGCCAGCCAGCGAAGGAAGCATCATTGAAGAGCTGCCTGAGTGCCCAGACCACCATCCTTCTCTTTCCTAAAAGGCAAGCCCCGGTGCATGCTGACCCATTCTTTGTATATATATATATCTTTGAGTACTTTTACTTGTTTACTGCATTAAGTTGTAGGAGTTGGGTGAAAACACTTGTTGCATTATATCTATCCTTGTCTAGATATAGAACTTGAATCCCAACTAAAGTTTAGGCACGTGTTAATGCTTAGCCCTGCTTAGTGCGGTAGAATTCGAGTGATTTCCGGTCATCTGTGAGCTTTAGGTGAGGTGGGTCACGAATGACTATATTTGCTATCGTGGATGGAACCATGCTTAAAAATGAATTTGAGACCGAGCGAGAGTTCGATAGTGCAGCCACAAGACACTACATGTCTTGGGTGTGAAGCTATGCCCATTCGAGTCGTTTAAGGACCGATTCGCTGTACATCCTTGAGTCATGTTGAACGTAGTTTAACACTTAGTTGGCCAGATAAGCCGTTTCAACCACGAAGCCGAGTAAGTTTGGGGACATTGGCGTAAGACCAAGGGAGGTTAGAGTCCCTATCACCTGGCAGAGTGTTGCCCTTGGGGATGCGGCATTAGTCGAACCCACGATTCCTGAATTGTACCAAAGGTGACCTGAGCAGCCCTCGCTAGGCGTGTCTCAGTGAGTGTTAGAAGTACCCGTCCAGCTGGATAGGAATTCAATTCAAATCGCTATCGCTCCCGCTTAGTGAGCACTTGACTTGAGCAGCGGCAACGTAGATTCTATTAATTGAACGGATGGTTAATTGGATGATGATATAATGTTGCCTCAATTTATACCTGCTATGGTTATTAGTGTTTGCTTAATAATCAGATGAATGTTTAGTACAGGTGCTAAGATAAATGACAGGTTAATGCTAAAAGTCACTGCTAGTACAGGTTAAATGAGTTACTATTACTTAGGCCTTTCCATAAAATATGATGTCAGCCAGCTCCACTTATGAAACCCTTGCATAATCCTTGGTGTCCTTTATTTCTGTTTCGATGGGTAAGTCTAGCTGAGTACATTTCCATACTCAGGGTTATGTTGAATGATGCAATCTTGGTTGTAAGCAAGTTGGTTTAAAATCCGTCGTGGTTTCAATTGACTACCGGGATTATATGGGCTCAAGTTCGAAAATTTGAGCATTTTGGGCACTTGTTTTTGTACTTGTGCTCTTATAATTTGGTTAGTTCTGTTACAGCTGTCATCGGAGCAGAATTCAACACTAAACACATCAAACGGGTATTTAAAAACAAAAGCTTTTGTTTGCGAAAAGTGTTTTCAACTTACAAAACATACAAGTGTTAAAAATCTAAAATTATTTCTATAGTATACCAGTGATCACATCCCTTAGCCCAAATAAGGACTCTTAGGTGGCTTATTAAGTCTAACTTGGGAATCTTGTTTGTTTCTGTTTCGTCGTGCATACGGCGTGATATTGTATGGATGACATCCGCTTGGGTGATAATGTATGGATCAAAATGCCTCTACGACTTGGTAAGTGTGAGTTGTGAGAGCATGATCGTCCAACCGTCGGTCTAGGGGAGAGTAGTTGTGGTTACTTGCAAACTTACATGTTCAATCATGTATTTATGAAAGTACTTAATTATGGATATATCTGTCAAGTAGTTGTGATACTGAAATATATACGTCGGAGGATGTGTATATAGAAAGTATTTAGTTTACTGCTTACTTTGCATGCTTTATTGGGAAACTGTTGGGCTGCAATGGAATCATCTGCAGGTACACTAACAGCGCAAATGAGTAGACCGATAGTTTCGCCTATATGAGAGAGCATATGTATGCCACCGCCTAGCGTTATAAGTTTAAAATTCTGCTAGGGTGAGAGGACGTACAGAACGTGCATGCATCATGTTTAATTCATATCATACATTTCATATTACTTCATCCTTAAAAAAATTTTGATTGTCCCGGCTAAATTAAATTTTGTATCCCCTAAATTATCCTCACTTTAAGTTATACCATGTTGCTACAGATGGCTCGCACCAAGAAGACCGCTCGTAAGTCCACTAGAGGCAGGGTTCCTCATCACCAGTTAGCTCCTCGTGAGCCCCGTCCTGAGCCTACTGTGGAGGAAAGGCTGAGGGCGGAATTGGCTAAGGTGACTGCTGAGAGAAATGTGGCTCAACAACGTCTGGAGCAAGTGACACATGAAAGAGATCAGGAAACACTTGTGGTTCAGAGGTTGACAGCTGCTCATCGCAACTATGAGCGCATGCTGGTCCATGTGTTGAGCCAGCGGAATGAAGCCTAGCTCGATGAAAGGTCCTTGTTTGGTTTTGGTAATTGAGTGACAACCTTAGATGGACTAATTGTGTTTAATGTGAGATACACAGGAGATTAGTCCACAGGTGATGGTGTCATGGAGGAGCTCATTGCATATGAGACATGACATGGAGTCATGTAACCAAGGTGGCGAAGATCAAGATGAGGCTTGGCTCGGCGGACCGGTTGCAAGTGTGAAGGGCAAGTCGGAGGCTTTGGAGCGATGGACCGTGAGGCAGTGAAGCTTGAGCAAGACTTGGCGTCAATGGACCGACGCAACGGTGAAGAGCATGTGAGGTCAAGATCAATGGACCAAGGTCACATTATGATATGAAGTGGAGCATATCATTTGTGATATGGTTGGTGCATGTGTTGCATCAATGTCGGAGGAGATGGAGTGGATGCGCAAGGCAAAGGTATAACCTAGGGCATTTCCATTTCATCGGTCATAGGTGTGTAGAGAAGTTGATGACCGGGTTTAGGATAGATGGCCGTACTATCAAGAGGGGTAAACTTGTTTGCATATCAGTCATCTAGTGCCACTTGAGTGATCTAACTTTGCATACGTGTTAGGATCGAGTGGCGAGGCAAGTTGAGTGCCTAACTCCTTTGGAAAAATGATTGTGAAAATGCTAACACACATGCACATGGTGATGTACACTTGGTGGTGTTAACACATTTGCAAAGGATGTAAAGTTTGAGTGGTAGAGAGGGGTTTGGGGTCCTCTCTCTCTCCCACCGAGCTTGCGAGGCGGGCTTCGGTGCTTTCATGGAAATGAAACGCTTATTTTCCTTTGCGCCGGAGGCAAGAAAAGGAGGCGAAGTCGTGGGAGTGTTTCTCGTCAAGAAACACTTGTTGGATGCTGCACTGGACGCTGGCTCCGGAGTCACCGGACGCGTTCGGTGGCTAACCCTAGTGCTACGCAGTTGGGACGCTGAACTGGCGCGTCCGACGGTGTCGCACTGGACACCGGGTGATCACTGTTGATCGTCCGGTGCTGGTGATGTGGCACATGGCAGAAGAGCTGGAAATCATCGGACGCTGTGGCGTGTCCGATGGTGTTGCGTCAGACACATCCGATGCACCTTTCCGAGCTCGGGGAGCTTACTGGACCGCATCGGACGTCGCGTGTGGTGCGTTCGGTGAAGAGCACCAGAGCGTCTGTTGTGAACTTAATTGAGCATGAGCTGGGTCGACCGTTGAGATCTGGCGGCTGCAGTTGAACGAGGAGCGACACGTGAACGGCTAGGGAGCACTGAACACTGGTGGCTGCGTCCGATGCCTAGGCACCGGAGCATCTGGTGCCCCCGAGTTTGCTGCAACGGCTAGTATAGCCCTTGAGGCTATAAATATTTGTGGTGGCCAGCCTTGGCCGGTTGCTGAGCACCCTTGAGCCTTGGTGGCTTATGTTGGTGTGCTTGGGAGCCCTCTAACTCACTCATGCTTGATAGTGCTCATTGGGTCGAGTGAGAGAGTGATTCTAGTGTGTTGCATCATGAGGATTGCATCGAGTGGTACTAGGTTTTCGAGTTGCAAGCCGGTGGTGCTTGTTACTCTTGGAGGTTGCCACCTCCTAGACAGCTTGGTGGCTTGAGGCTCCGTCGAAACTCGCAAGAAGATTGTGCGAGGCTCCGGAGAAGCTTTGTGAGGGGCATTGTGCTCGCCCCGCAGGAGTCACGAAGAGCAACTATAGTAAAGCGAGACGCGAAGGGCGACAAGTGGTCCAGCCAGGTCAAGTGATAGAGCTCGTGGCTTGGAGGATCTCCATCTTGTGAGTGGATGTGTGGCACCTGCTGAGGGTTTGACTCTTGATAGTCAATTAGCTCGTGATCCAACAAGTGGGTGCATCGCCACAACGAGAAGAGCAAGAGGACTGGGGCAACCTTGGAGCTTGTCTCAACGGGGACTAGCATGTTGGCAAACATGTGAACCTCGAGATAAAAATCATCGTGTCAACCTTGTTCATCCCGTTGGTTTGCAATCTCCAAAACACAAGCGTGTATTACTTTTACATATATTCATAGCGCTTGTGTAGTTGCTCTTGTAACTAGTTTGCTTGTGTAGATAGCTAGTTACCTTCTTACTTGTGTAGCTAGAAGTAAGCTCCCCTTGCGTGGCTAATTTGGTTTGTGTAACCTTGTTAGTCACTTTGCTTAGTTTGTGTAGCTAAGTAATTTGTGCTCTCTAATTTGGCTTTGGTTGCCTTGTTATTGAGCATTGCTAGTGAGCCTAGGAGCTTAGTGCTTTTGCTTACTAGTTGTGTAGGAGCTCCCCGGTGTGCAAAGTACTAGTGCATAGGTTTGTGTGACCTTGCTCTAGAATTGTTTAGGTGAGCTCTTGCTAAGCTAGGCACCTTAGTTGCTAATAAGGATCTTTGTAAGGTGCTAGAGTTATAGATAGAGGGGTGTAGTCTTGGCTAGACCGATAGTTTTAATTCCGCATTTGTTTCGGTAGCCGACGTGATTAATTTTAGAACGGACTATTCACCCCCCTTTAGTCCGCCATCTCGACCCTTCACACGAAGAGAACATCCTAAGAGCTCGGTAGGTGGAGCTTGAGCAATAGTTAGCAGCTACAGAAGAATACAATGACAACCTTCATGAGGAAGTGCACCTGCTAAACAATCAGCTCAATCCTCTTCTCCCTCATGACAATGACGATGATGAGGAGATGGGCTCGGGTGTCATCATGGCTGAAGGTGATGCCGACATTGAGATTGATGGGCCAGAGGATGTTCCGCCTGAAGAAGAGGAAGAAGATGAGGAGTTAGAGACTGCTAGTGATGAAGACAACGGGGAGATCTTTTACACTGACTCGGAGGATGATGCTTAGTTTAGCTTATCACATAGCTACGGCGCTAGAGTTATCTTTTGTTGCCTTCCATGTGTGGGAGAGGGGCTTTGTAATCAATTGATCTTTGGGATGTAACATCGAACCCTATGTTATCCATGATGTTTGTTTAACATGCTGAATTCCGGTCACGGGAGATTCCTCATTGTGTTATGTTCGGTGATGGTGTCACGATTAGTACTCTTCGGTGCTGCGATGAAACCGAGGGCTTCCTGTGGTGCGCGACATAAGGTTGTGCTGCTTGTCAAGCGCTGGTATCGAGGTGGCTAGTCATGATCCATCATGGAACTCCACCAATGTGTTGTCTTCTCGTGATTATTTTATTGGATATCTTTCCTATCACACCCCAAAATTTTCATATTGGGTTGTGAACAAAAAGCACTAAGTACAATAAATGGTTTTATGAATTTTCTAAAACTTTCCAAGATTTAATTATGTTGTTTATAATTTAAACTGTGAAAATGTGATTTTCTCAAACTTTTGAAAATTTAAATTTGACATATATGTTGCATTCATGCTGAGAGCATTAATGTTATTGTGTGAAAAGTGAATTTAAAACGCGTTTAAGCCTCGAATAGGTAATTTTATTCTATTTATAAAATTAAGTGTTAAGTTTTCTTTGAAAAGTAAATTTAAACCTAATTTCTAAAATCATAGTCAAATTATATTCTTTAATCTTTGTTTGTCTACAATCATTTCAATATCAGTCCTAGTCTATCTCCATCCCAATCTTTACTTTATCCATCGTGTTCATACAATTTCCTTCCTTTCTTCTTTTTCTCTACAACAATTTAGCCTTTTCTCCTCTCTTTATATTGCTTTATTTTCTCTTGGACTTATTGCCCTCTACGTGATATACTCTCAAGCATGCAAAGAGTCATCCTCCAATACAGTTTAGCAGCCTCAAATGAACACGTCCATTCCTCTTCTATCACCTTGATCGTGCATCCATTCATCAAGGCAAGTGTGCACATTGAAACAGGCCAACTTATTCCAGCAAAAACTGACATCACACTCAGCTCCTCTTTTAATTTCCGCCAGCCCATATATGCAAGTATATATACAAGTCCACGCCATTTCTCTAACTCCAATTTCTCTCTTTTCCTTTTGTGCTAACAAGTAACAATCCTTTCTTTGTTTCCTTGGGCCCCTTTTCTGCACGTAATTAATCTAACCAGGCAAAAGCACCATCAGTCTGATTCCACTTGTTTGTCCAACCAGGGTTATCGGGGCCGTTCATTCTTTTCTTTTTCATCTTCTGGACGTCGCATGATCTGCAGTCTGGACACCATGGCTGATATATCGTGATCACCCAGATGGATAATGAAATCCCACCAGTGCCCAGCAACCAGCAAAAACGGATGCCCTAATTATTATTCCTCCATCAATTTCCATCATCAGAGATGTAACTGCTGCCAAAGTGACCAGAATGGAAGCGTGGCCATCAATTATCATTGGTTAGTAACTCCTTTGATCGACTCCTCCACTACTTTCTGATCGCTATAAAAGGAGCCTAGGCTTAGACGTTCCTCACCTTTTTCTACCACGCCATACCCTTTCATCTCCACCAGTTCCTGCGTACGTCGTCATCCTCGGCAAGTTTCTGGTTCCACATATCATCGGCACTTCGCTGGGCTCCAACGTTGTTTGCTGGAATTGAAATGACTTTAATCATCAATTAGGCGCCATGATTATCAGACTCAGACTTATGTCCATCACACCTCTGCCTCGCCACTATCGCTGATCATGGTGTGTGTAGGTGAGAACCCTTCCTGACCTCTTTCAGTTTCACATACGTTCCAAAACTTTGCTAGGCCATGCTCTCCAGAATCACATAAGGCTTTTGCCGTAGTCTATATAGTACTTGTTCATCGAATTGATACACAATGATCTCTTCCATCTTTTCTCTATTGCTGGAATATATCTCTCTTGGTCGTGATCTAATTATGCTGCTCCTTGGAGTCTCATGTCGATGTATTTGACCACATCACCGCAACTGATGTGATACTGTAGTTGCCGGAGCCAGAGTTCCCTGTGAAATAGAACCATCATCGTACTTCATCCTCGTTCCTAGCCAGAACTTCATTGCCGTCAGCCATGCATCATGCATGTTGCTATTATCCTCGGCGACATCAGCTCGCTGATAATTATCCTTCCCATTGAGTAGGCTATCCTTGATGATGTCAGCACGCCATCATTCTCATGTCATATGTGCATTCTTTTCTCTTCCAATAAAAATGTACAATTCCAGTATATCCTTGTTGTTTATCTGGGTAATGACATCTTGTTGATGATCTGGGTTGTTGGTGCTGGTGGCTCAGAGGTTATCTCACTGGGGTTGTTTTATAGAGGGTGATGGCAACTCCTCTACAAACACACCTAGCAAGACCTTCGCTCTATCTGATCCTAGCTTGACGAAAACATCTGCCACAACATTTGAATCTCGTAGAACATGCAGGATTTCTAGTCCTTGGAAATTTTTCTCTAGTTTTCGTACTTCAGCACAATAGGTGTTCATGTTGTCTTTGGTACAGTCCCAATCTTTTTTGACTTGATTGATGACCATAGCTGAATCGCCATAGACAAGTAACTGTTTGATTCCAAGAGAAGTCATGATCCGCAGTCCATGGATGAGTGCTTCATATTCTGCTTTGTTGTTTGTGGCTTGCCATAGTATCTAGAGTACATATTTGAGTTGTTTTCCTTCTGGGATATGAAAAGGACACCTGCGCTAGCCCCGCCTAGCTTGAGTGATCCATCGAAGTACATTTTCCAATGGTTAAGGAAGGCATCTGGCGCGGGTTGTTGGATTTCTATCCATTCGGCCACGAAGTCTGCGAGTGTTTGTGATTTTATTGCTTTCCACGGAGCGAAATCGATATTTAGAGCTCTGAGTTTTACTGCCCACTTTGATATGCGTCTTGTCGCATCTCTATTGTGTAGGATGTCTCCAAGAGGGAAATCTGTTATCATAGTAATTTTGTGGCCTTTGAAGTAGTGTCGTAGCTTGCGGGAAGTAATCAGGAGGGCGTAGAGTAGTTTTTGTACTTGCGGATATCGTATTTTTTAGTCTATCAGAACTTCACTGACACAGTATACCGGCCGTTGTACTTTATATACATGCCCTTCTTCTTCTCTTTCAACCACGATTGCTGCACTGACCACCGTAGATGTTGCTGCTATGTATAACATCATGTCTTCATGCTTCTTAGGTGGTGTGAGTATGGGTGATAAGGTGAGGTATACCTTAAGGCTTTTAAAAGCCTCCTTGGCTTCCTCTGTCCACTCAAACTTGTCTGTCTTTTTTAATAACTTGAAGAAAGGGAGTCCTTTTTCGCTAAGTCATGAGATTGAGGGCTGCCATGCTTCCTTTTAGTTTTTGCACATATTTTACACAGCACAGGGGTCCCATTTCTGTTATGGCTTGAATTTGCTTAGTACTTGCTTCTATTCCTCGATTACTGACCAGGAATCCGAGTAGTTGCCCTAATGGTACCATGAAAACACACTTGTTTGGGTTCAATTTCCACTTTCACTTATTTAGATTTTCAAAAGTTTACTTCAAGTCTTCAATTAGCATATCTGGGTTCTTTGTCTTTACTACTACATCATCGACATAAGCTTCTGCGTTGTCACCAATCTGTTTGTCGAGGCATGTTTGAATAGCTCTTTGATAGGTAGCGCCGGTGTTCTTGAGTCCAAATGACATGGTTTTATAACAATAGGCGCCGAACAGAGTGATGAGAGATGTTTTGCTCTGGTCTTCTTCCTTCAATGTGATCTGATGATACCCTGAATAACAATCAAGAAAAGATAGTAGGGCAGAGCCTGCTATTGAATCAACAATTTAATCAATTCGTGGTAACCCGAACGGGTCCTTTGGGAAATGTTTGTTGAGATCCGTGTAGTCAATGCATATGCGCTATTCTGTCATGTTCTTTTTCTATACTAGAACAAGATTTGCTAGCCAATCTGGATGAAGAATTTCTCTTATAAATCTGGCTGCCAGTAATTTTGTAACCTCCTTTTTGATTGTTGCCTTCTTGTCTAGTGAAATCTTCTTAACCATTGTTTGACTGGTTTGGAGCCTTCGTTGATAGCGATTCTGTGCTCAGCCATCTCTCTTGGGACACCTGGCATGTCAGCTGGCTTCCAAGTGAAGATATCTTTGTTGTCCCGAAGAAAGTTGGTGAGCGCGAGTTCCTATTTAGCCGAGAGGTGAGCACTGATGGTCGTCGTCTTCTCGGGGTCACCAGTACCCAGGTCAATTTTCTTCACATCGTCTTCTTTTGGTGGTGCAAGGATGCAAGGCTTCTTAGCTGGGATCTCTAGCTCTTCTAGGTTCATTTGTGCAACAACGGTGGTAATTTCTTCTCAGTCGTCGGCTGCCTGCGCTTTGGCTGCGATTTGGATTGCTTGAATATCACAATCGAAAGCGCGCTTCAAGTCACCCCGGAGGGAGAGTATTCCATGAGGCCATGGCATCTAGAGTAGGAGGTATGGGTAGTGAGGTATAGCCATGAACTTGGCAAGTGCTGGTCTTCCAAGGATGACATGATATGATGTCTCAAAGTCCGCAACTTCGAACTAAATGAATTCGGTTCGGTAATTGGTTGGTGTTCCAAATGTAACTGGTAGAGTGATTTGTCCAAGTGGCATAGCAGCCTTGCCGGGTACTATTCCATAGAAAGGCACTCCTATTGGGGTAATCAACCTGGCAAAGTCTAGCCCCATCTTCCTTAGCGTTTATGAAAATATAATGTTGAGTCTAGCTCCTCCATCGATCAAGACCTTGGTGACTGTCATCCCTGCTATAGTTGGATCTAAGACTAGTGGATATAGGCTAGCATTTCCAATGCTAGTCCATTGGTCTTCTATTGAAAACTAGATTGGATACTGTGACCAATTCAGGTACCTTGGAACAGCTGGTTCAGCCACCATGATGCTGTGGAGAGCCAGTTTGTCTTGGTGCTTGCTTCTAGAACCTGAAACTCTAGAGAAGATTGCTGCAACTATTCCCTTTGGCTATTGGAAACCTTTGTCTTCTGTGTTGTCTTTGTCTTTCTTCTTGTTATCCTCTTCTTTATCCTTGTTTTTTCTTTTCTTGCATATCGATCAATGAAGATTCGGCAATCTCCTATTGTGTGGTTTCCTTGAGGGTGCCATATACAATGCATATTCTCAATGCCTTCGGACCTTCTAAATTTTGAAAATTTTTTCATCTTGTCAGCCATGGCGACGGTGTTGTCTGGTCCATGCTTCCTGTCCTGATGTCCGATGTTGAAAAATTCCTCCTGTCCGAGTTGTCTCTATTGTTTTCTCGGCTATTTTTGTTCGGGAATCTTTCCCTCGTCTTTTCTTCTACCATAATCATCTTTTCTACCATGCGTCTGAATTCTCCATTGTTTATTGGATTCTCTTTGCAAAAATCTTGAAATTGCCATTTAGCCATGATCCGTGAGAAAAGGCTTCGATCACTTCTCGTTCAGTGATGTCATGTACTTGGGCACGTAATTCTCTAAAATGTCGATAATGATCTCTGAGGCTTTCACCTCCCTTCTACTTGAGTCCTTTTAGCTCTGCATGCATGATGGGATGTGTAATGATGCCTGTGAAATTTTTGCACAAGGCTATTTGCAAGCCCTCCCAGCCTCTAATTGATCCCGGGTTCAATTTGTCGAACCATTGGAGGGGCATGGTTTCCAGGGCCATGGGAAAGAACAATGCCTTGATATCATCGTCTCTGCCGGCTAGTTCAATTGATTGCGAGTAGATTCTGAGCCACTGCCTTGGTTCGGTCTTCCCATCATATTTGAAGTGGTTTGACGGCTTGAACTTGTGCAGCGCCGGTCCTGAGTTTTCATGGACCTGGAGCGAAACTGGCAAGTAGGGCCTCTCAAAATAAACATAGTAGTAGTAATAATACTTAGTAGATTTGTAAGCTTGTTAGAGTTTGGCTTAAGATGAACTAAAAACAACTTATAACGGAGCAAAAACCTGCAATTAATGATGAGGAAGCACTATGAATCACATAAACAACCTCATACAATTAGGCTTGCTTTGGCCTTTGGCTGTACCAATCCTTGATCTTGCAATAAACACTAGAAATGACCCGTGGATCCCAAATCTCAGTTCTAAAGATTGAAAGATTAGAAGATAGATTATAGTGTAGTAGGGCAAGTCAGCAACCAACATGTATCTACCAGTACAAGCAATATCAAGTATTGATGGCCGGTGGGTGATCTACAGTTTGTACAAGCTATGACCCTTTGCTCATAAAATATATACGTATACAGAACACATACATGCTGGCCGCTAATGGGCCCCTTGATGTCAGAGGCCTGGAGCGTGTGCCCCGCTCGCCCAGCCCCACTACCGGGCCTAAACTTGTGAGGCAGTCATACTGAAGCAAGTCACCTTGAAAAATAGGAAAACCTATCATGCATTCTGGCTTCTCTATGTTCTGACTCAGCTCCCCCTTCCTGCCAGCTATCATTTAGCCTGGGAAGAAATCGTGGGGATGAGTGGTAAGATGCTCTGCTCCTCTCATCTCTCGGATGCTTGACTTGATTACTTTGGGCGTGGTCTCTTCTTTTCTCTTGATTCTGGCTCCCATTTGGTCCCAATCTTTTGAAGGCAGACCTCCTTTGGCTTTGTGCTTCTTGTTCATGTGACGCTGTCCTAGTGGGAAGCTTGGAACGAATCCTTCCGTCATGTGCCTTTAGGGCCATTGTCTGAAGAACTTCTCAGAGTTGTTCTTGTTCCTCGTTGGGATGTGAGATCGCTTCGAGTTCCTCTAGCGCCTCTCGTATCTTGTCGTAAGGAGCTCTGTGTGCTCTGGCCGCGCACCTCTCATCGGCTTCTCTTTCTGATTTCCTCTTGTTGTATTTGGTCAACTCTGCTTCGTATGTGTCCCACGCTTCTTTTCGTTGCCTGGCACAACATCTACGACCTTTCTTTTTAGTTTGTTCCTTCTTTCCCTAGCTCATTTTTGGCCCTCAGACTCTCCATCGTACTCAGGAGTGTTGGGTGATATATTTGACTCTGATTCATCTGAAGACCTGACGTCGGGTGCAGTTGGTGGCATCGGTGATGGCCGTCAAATCATGAAGACTTCTCGAGCTAGCACCAGCCCTTCCCTACTGGAGTTGCTGATGACTTTAGTTAGAGCTTTGGCATCGTGGAACGTACCACCTTCTTGGTAGGGTAGAGTGATAGTTTTTTCAACTAGTCGAGTGTTGCCGTTCTAGGGAAAAGTACCCGACCAGTAGACTAGGCAATCTTTAGATATTACAGTTAATACAAGACCTTCCTATGCCCTAATAAGACGTAGCTCCGTACTAGACCAGTTGCTTTTCGGAGTAAGTCTTGATACACCTTCGCCACGTTGTTAAGTCCGGTTGGGAGGCGGCTTAACTTCCTGAAAGAAACCTGAAGTAAGTTTGAATTGATCTCTTGAAGAGTTGATGCTGCGTTCTGGATTCCAATCGGAAAAGAACCCGGTTCATCTCTAAAAGAACTAGGATTGGACCTCGAAGAGGGATCCAACCCAGACACTAAGTTGAGACTAGTTATCGTCGGAGCCTGAGTTGATTCAGACATCGTAAGGCCTAAGAATCTTTCGGCGAGATCTTCGGCTGACCCTATCGAAAGTGATTTTCTCATGGGCCTTCTGAGCTTCGACAAGACGTCCCTAGAGGTTGCCCTCACTGTCCACCTCGCAAATCCACGATCCAAAGATGAAGATTGATCCCGTTGGAAAGAACATGTTGTTGAAATTCGTAGAGCTCTTGATCGTGATTGCGCCACAAGCTCCTACCTGGTGCACCAACTGTCAGTGTTTGACCACCGATAGCCTACCACGGGGATACTTGGGACAGTTGTTCGGGCTTCGGCACGTGCTAGAACTCGACGGTGAACACAGAGACAGTCGATTTATACTAGTTCGTGCCCTCGATCGTAATCGAGTAATAACCTTACGTTCAGTCGGCGTTAACCTTTGCGTCAGATTGATTGTATTGCGTTGTCTCTTGTTATAGGGGTGCCCATGCCCTCTCTTTATAATGATAGAGAAGGTTGTAGTGCGGTTACAATCTTAGTTGGATCCAAAGAAGGTGTCCTAAACTAGATAAAGAAGTTACTTTCCATAGGAATCCGACTAGTCTGGCCTATTCTACTCGGATTCGGTGTAGCGGATGCTACACCATTCCTTGCTCCAGTCTATGGGCCAGGCTAGGTCCCATGACTCATAGTCAATCACCGGAGGACCTTGTGGGTCCCGCATCGACACCGGTCTGCTTGGCAGGCCGTGCTTATCGGGCTAGCACGACACGAAAAAAGGTCCAACATGCCATGCCTGGGCCGAAGGCCAAGCCTGCGTGCCTGATAGGCACAGCGTGCCTTGTCGGCCTGACCCCTGTTGGGCATTCTTAACGTCATTACCAAAAGTAGACTTAGTTTTCTAATTCTGATAACGGCGCCAAAAATGCCGAACCTATCCCTCATGCCACTTAAGCCAAGTTGTCATCCCCAGCATGACATGAGAGACGCGGTATTAAAATATGCAACTGCTCTTCTAAATAAATAATAAATAAGATCTGCAAGCGCACAGATTAATACCGATGTAGCATTTTAACCGAGAATTATTCCAGGTATCGTTATTTATATTTTTACCACTGGGAAGGGATTACTAACATCAATGTTGATTATGGAATGGAATATAGGAATGAGTATCAATCATTGCATGTATAAGTGAGAGCATTCATCTATCTCTTGCATATAGGGGTAGGTGTCACATAAAATATAGATAAAGTATGAATGGTGACAAAGATAATTAATCTGATCAGCTAGCCACATATAATAATGATAAGCACCTCAACAGATATTCTAGCAAGTCATTAGCATGGTATTAGGACGAACTACAAGGATATTTCCTAAGTTATTCTTAACTATAAAGTCTAGCATATCATAGTTAGTGCAAGTACACTTGGCAATCATTGCGAGAAAGGACTACGCCCATGCATAGTGATATTATCAAGGAAGATGAGAAACATAGCAATCACTCCCCCGTAATAATGTTGCTCTACCTGCCTTACACACGGGAGGGGGACTATATAAGAACCAACGAAGCTGTCACCATCACGGACCACCCCACGATCCGGCATATAAGGTGCAATCGCAGATAAATATGGTCTAAGCACCACGCCTACACAATATTTATCATATACCCATGGATCCGATGGATAAACGCTATACGATCCTAAATATGTATATAATTCCAATCTAACTAAGCCAAGCGTATAACTACGATAAACTAAGAACAATATAATCGCAAACATAAACAAGTAGAGCATAGTCATAATCAATATATTGAAATAGAACAAAGTTGTATTCATAATATTGAAGAACAATGATGAACAATGAAGAACAGTAAAGGAATTACCAGGAATCCTCTTGAGAGATCCGGAAACCAATCGAAGATTGACTCCTTCTAGTTCTAATCCTATGTAGCTATGCTATACTAAAGATCTAGTTGATGTGGTCGCTCTAGGGCTTGATCAGAGACTCTCCTCCTGAGATTAGGGTTTGAGGAATTGAGAATGAGGGAGTGCCTCCTCCAGGGGCCAGGGGTCCTGCTTATATAGCCCCCTCAAGTGAACGTGGGCCGTCGGATCAAACCGACATCAATCGCACGGATTTCCTTGATCCCTTAGGTCGGTGGAGCATAATCCGCGAGACGGAGCCTGATTGGCTCTCAGGCCAGGGCGGGCGCCCTAGGGAGCAGGGCAGGCGCCCTGCCTCCGGGCCCGTTCGGCCTCCCGTTCGATCTCGTGGCTTCTGGAGTCTTCTAGATGATAGAAAATCGGTGAACATGTTATTATCTCTATGTAAACCCGACGTGTGGGCCTTTCCTCCATATTTTCTGATAACCCCCTGCAGAAACAGACAAACACCAAAACTCGTGGAATTCTGTCAAATAAAACCCTAAGTCTAGGTGTTGGTTGCATTTGGATCCTTTTCTTTATTTATTTGATAACTATATTTGGTACTTAAGGACCGTCAACAAACTCCCCCAAGCTTACCTCTTGCTCGTCCCTGAGCAAGGATAGACTCATTATGGATCAGAAGTTGCTGCAACGCCTTTGAACGTTGACGGTACATATGCTTTCAAATAAGGTCTCATCCCTGAGTTAGAGTAAACTGTCAAGACTTAAAACTTACTCATTTTACCTTTCACCATGGGGCTTGCAACCGTCACCTGCATCTTGAGTGGTTAAAAGATAGAACGGTCTAGTCAAATGCCATGTCTCTTATTCTTGATCAGCTATAGCTCTGGAGTTTTTTGCAAATTTTTCAAATAAAACTCAGAGATTCCTTGTATGACTTTCTCGGGTCTCTCTTTTGTGGTATTTCTGGATCCTTACCAAGACAGTAATGGTATATGCCTTCTCTCTCAAAGTATGTGGTATTTATGGTATAAGGCGTAGTGACATTGCCTTCTCTCTCACCCTACTCTAATAAGGCTTTGATATCTGGAGCTCATAGGTGGGAGATACAATATACATACTCATAGAACATTTATTGCATAGTCAAACCATGGATCCAGAGAAACAAGTCAATAAGTCAAATCAAGATGTGCATGTGTGGTGAATGAGTGGTGTATGGTGATGATGGTGATAACAAAAGTCTAATGCTCTTTTTGAGGGAATACATACCTTTCTTGCTTTTTAAAACTTTTGAGGGGAATGAGATGCTCTATTTTTTTTCTCTCAGGTGGGTATCTTGTACCCCTAATTCTACTGTCGGACACTTGTCCATTTTTACCTCTCGTCTCACTTTTTCTTTCTTCGAGGTTCCGAGCACTTGCTCCTTTTTATTTCCTCATTTTTATATATTTTTTTAGAGCAATCTCCCTCTTTTGAAAATATAGCAAGTGGTAGTAGAAATGACTTGAGCATTAACTTCACAGGGAATAACAGGAATGGGATAATGTTTTTGGCTATTCTCTCCCGGGTCAGGAGTAGAATAATTTTGGGTGAATCTAGAGATGGAAATGAGTGGATATATGTGGATGCGTACTTCTGGAGTAGAAGCAGCATGTATGAGTGAACGTGCAAGTGAATCTTGATTTTAACCACATGACAAGTTCCTAAGGGTCTACACAGCTTGACCACACTCAATGCCCATAAGCAGTAAGTAGTAAAAGTGCGGCTCTTATTCTAACAAGCATGTATATATGGCTGTGGTAGGAATTTAAACTCTCATCAAACAGGAACTCATCATGCAACATTTTAAAGATTTTTAAAGATAAAATTCTCTAGAATTCTAGCATCTTTAGGAACAGATAAATAGCAGCTCAACCTTCCCATATCATATCCGCTAACAACTTAGACTTCAGATCAAGTTCTCTTCCCACTAGTTCAGGTTTAGAGCCAGTTTTAAATTATAACAGTTATGTCTAAACTAGAGATAAAACAAATTTGAAAATTAAGCAGAGCAACTATTCATCATATCCATGCTAGAGTTTTATTTTCAAGATTCAGTTTAGCATAGCTACTTTATTTATTTATTAAACTAAGCAAATATATATAAACACAAAATATTTATTTGGGTTTTCATGATTATGCATCTTTTTATTTTAATAAAGCATAGGTATAAATGTAGATAAAAATACTTATCGGGATAAATGGGGGTGCTCTCCCCCAAGATGGATCTTGACGTAATTTCTTCTGATGTAGCTAGCAGGTGCAGAGGTGTATTTGAATGTCGGCAGCACCCTGACAACGATTAGGATGTCCTCCATCTGCTAGTCTTCCTGAATTCTGTGGAGCTCAAATAGACAACAAAGCTTCGTGGAACTTGATTAAGCGTTAGCATAAATATCTAGCCTTTATCATGTTTGAGCTTCCTTGATAAATGTCACTCTCTATTTTTATTTTTATAGAACAGAAAAAATATATATTATTTTTTTATGCCACCACAGTGAATGTACATATGGGTTTTATGCCACTCGCATACTCACATGGGGCTTACTGTTTTCAACATTTTTTTAGACAGAATGAACATGATTAACTGAGCAATAATTAAAGGGAAAATGATAACTACCAAGTTTACCTCTTGGCACGGCGTTCGGTGTTTTTAAGTCCTCCGAACAGGACTTCTTTTCTTCTTAGTTGTCCTGGGATTTGGGTGGCGTAGACGGTGGTTCCGGCAGCGCCTCCTCTTCTTGTGTAACTGTCTTCACTTTTCATACCCGACTTGGTGCTTCGGTCTCCTGTTGTGTATCCTCGGGCCTTATGACATCTCCTTCATAGTCTGCCCATACGTCCTTGATGGTTTGCCTCCTTTGGTTACGGTTACGTCGCCTTCTTCTTGTCCTGACCTGCTTAGAATCTTCAACTATATAGTTAGGGTCATTAAAGTAGCGGCGTACCTTCTCAGAGGGGAAATACATATGGACTTCTCCGGTTCCAATGTGGATGATTGCTTTGATGGTGCCTAGGAACAGTCTTCCTAGGATGATGGGTGGATCGTACTCGTCGTCTCCCATGTCAATGACCTGAAAGTCTGTATGGACAAAATGATCGTTAATTTTAACAGGGACATCGGTTACTATACCTTCGACCTTTTGGGATGTCTGATCTGCCATCTGGAGCTGAGTGTATGTTGGTTTTAAGGGCATGGTCCCGTATAAGAGCTGATAGGTGACTGTGGCCATTATGTTGACGCCTGATCCAGTGTCGCAGAGCGCCTTCTGAAAGGAGTATCCATTGATTGAGCACTCAATGCTTGGCATACCTGGGTCGTCCTTCTTGTTTAGGAAGGGCGACTTGAGTCGACCATCTTGACCTCCTTGAACTGCAGTGACCATCTTAGCTGATTCGGTCCATCCTTGGTTGTTCTTGTTCTGCTTGTTCCTCCTATTGGTCCTCTTCCTTGGTTCATGTTGGGGTTGCTCTGGGATTTGTGTAATCTTGTTCTTGAAGGAAAACGTCTCCTTCCTCCCCTTGATGTTGAAGTTGATCTTCGCAGCGCTGGCGTAGATGACAGCTCCCGAGGTGTTCAGGAATGGCCTTCCCAGAATAACTGGTGACCTCTCATCGGACCCGGTCTCTATCACCACGAAGTCAGCTGGAGCATATGAGGTACCAACTCGGACACACATGTTCTTTAATATTCCTTTAGGAAAGCTTAGTGTCCGATCTGCAAGGTGCAAACACATAGTTGTTTCTGATAAAGGATATGTAAAGAATTTTTCATAGAGTACCCTAGGCATAATGTTGACGCTGGAGCCAAAGTCGCAGAGTGCTTCTGGGAAGTCCACCATGCCGATGGAGATCGGGATGACGGGGCATCCTGGATCGCCTCTCTTGACTGGCAGAAGGTCATTATGTACTCCGACAGCGGGATTACTCCAATAGTTACCTGCATCAAACATGTCTACAAGATTTGCATATTCTAATCCTTCCGATTGTGATGGTATACTGGGGTTAGTAGCAGGAACAACAGCAGCTATTTGATTTAACTGAGATTCAATCATTTTATTAAAGCTAATTTGGTTTTTTATGGCAGTAGAGAAATTATCCATTCTATTATTTATGTTTTCTAGTATTTTATCATTGGGTGCCAATTTCTTAGACAAGTTATCCATTAGCTTTCCTTGATTAGACACTAACTCTCTCAGGGGTGGAAAATTATTATTGTTGTTGTAAGAGTTATTACCTTGATAATTACCTGAGTAGTTACCTGAGTAGTTAGGCCTCTGTTGATTTCAACCTTGATTTTGTTGAGGACGGTTGTAGTTGTTGTTGTTGTTGATGTACCTTGCATCCTCAAGCATCTCAGGGCAGTGATTGCCCGAGTGTCCAGTGTCTCCACATTCCTCACAAGTCGTGTGAGAGTCGTAGACGTTTATGACTTCTCTTTTGTCTCTAGCTTTGTCATCGAGCTTTTTCATGAGTAGGTCTAACTTTGCAGACAACATGTCTACCTCCTTGAGCTGGTGCATACCTCCACCCTTCTTGCGTGTTTGAGTCCTCTCTTCGTTCCAACCTTGGTTGGACGCCATCTTCTCCACAAGGGCTGTAGCTTGTGGTATGGTGAGTGATAGAAATGCGCCTCCAGCTGCAGCATCCATGGTCTCACGAGCACTAGTGATGAGCCCATGATAGAAAGTCTGCATAAGTAGCCAGCTTTCCATTCCATGATGGGGACATTCTAGGATGTAATCTTGAAAGCGCTCCCATGCTTCTGGAACGGATTCATCATGTTGTTGCTGAAAACTTGTAATCTTCCCACGGAGAGCATTGGTCTTGCCCATGGGGAAGAACTTAGCCAGAAAGTTCGTAGAGCAGAGTGCCCACGTAGTGTTCTTATCCTTCGTCGCGTAGAACCACTGCTTCGCTCTCCCCAATAGTGAGAATGGGAAAAGGCGAGGTAGTATGGCGTCTCTGGGAACATCTAATATAGTGAATGTGCTGCAAATCTCTAGGAAGTGTTGGAGATGAGCACTTGCATCTTCGAGCGGCTTCCCACAAAACTGGTTGGCTTGTACCATGTTGATGAGCCCTAGCTTGAGCTCAAAGTTCTTATCGATGGCCGCGGCAGGTCCAGTGCGGATGTTGTCCGTAGTGGGAGCTGAGAACTCGCGGATCGTCTTGTTCGCCATGGCTGCGAACTCTGTTGACAAATTCCAGATGAAACTTCGGCGGTCTTCTGGATTGGATGAAGTGTTGCGCCGAAGTGTTGACTTCTTGAGCTTGGCTCTTGCCCCTCTGATTAATGCTTCGGGGTTGTCAACAAAATTTTCTGGAAGATGTCCTCTATTCATACATCTCCCTGCAAAACAATAAGAATAGAAAAATATAGGGGTAAATCTATATGGGAGAATTGATGATCTCAATCACTTAATGATGCGAATGTTGACTCAAATTCCGTATTCATTCCTTGTTAGTAAATCAACCTTCCCCGGCAACGGCGCCAAAAATGCTTGTTGGGCATTCTTAACGTCATTACCAAAAGTAGACTTAGTTTTCTAATTCTGATAACGGCGCCAAAAATGCCGAACCTATCCCTCATGCCACTTAAGCCAAGTTGTCATCCCCAGCATGACATGAGAGACGCGGTATTGAAATATGCAACTGCTCTTCTAAATAAATAATAAATAAGATCTGCAAGCGCACAGATTAATACCGATGTAGCATTTTAACCAGGAAGTATTCCAGGTATCGTTATTTATATTTTTACCACTGGGAAGGGATTACTAACATCAATGTTGATTATGGAATGGAATATAGGAATGAGTATCAATCATTGCATGTACAAGTGAGAGCATTCATCTATCTCTTGCATACAGGGGTAAGTGTCACATAAAATATAGATAAAGTATGAATGGTGACAAAGATAATTAATCTGATCAGCTAGCCACATATAATAATGATAAGCACCTCAACAGATATTCTAGCAAGTCATTAGCATGGTATTAGGACGAACTACAAGGATATTTCCTAAGTTATTCTTAACTATAAAGTCAAGCATATCATAGTTAGTGCAAGTACACTTGGCAATCATTGCGAGAAAGGACTACGCCCATGCATAGTGATATTATCAAGGAAGATGAGAAACATAGCAATCACTCCCTCGTAATAATGTTGCTCTGCCTGCCTTACACACGGGAGGGGGACTATATAAGAACCAACGAAGCTGTCACCATCGCGGACCACCCCACGATCCGGCATATAAGGTGCAATCGCATATAAATATGGTCTAAGCACCACGCCTACACAATATTTATCATTTACCCATGGATCCGATGGATAAACGCTATACGATCCTAAACATGTATATAATTCCAATCTAACTAAGCCAAGCGTATAACTACGATAAACTAAGAACAATATAATCGCAAACATAAACAAGTAGAGCATAGTCATAATCAATATATTGAAATAGAACAAAGTTGTATTCATAATATTGAAGAACAATGATGAACAATGAAGAACAGTAAAGGAATTACCAGGAATCCTCTTGACAGATCCGGAAACCAATCGAAGATTGACTCCTTCTAGTTCTAATCCTATGTAGCTATGCTATACTAAAGATCTAGTTGATGTGGTGTCTCTAGGGCTTGATCAGAGACTCTCCTCCTGAGATTAGGGTTTGAGGAATTGAGAATGAGGGAGTGCCTCCTCCAGGGGCTAGGGGTCCTGCTTATATAGCCCCCTCAAGTGAACGTGGGCTGTCGGATCAAACCGACATTAATCGCATGATTTTCCTTGATCCCTTAGGTCGGTGGAGCATAATCCATGAGACGGAGCCTGATTGGCTCTCAGGCCAGGGCGGGCGCCCTAGGGAGCAGGGCGGGCGCCCTGCCTCCGGGCCCGTTCGGCCTCCCGTTCGATCTCGTGGCTTCTGGAGTCTTCTAGATGATAGAAAATCGGTGAACACGTTATTATCTCTATGTAAACCCGACGTGTGGGCCTTTCCTCCATATTTTCTGATAACCCCCTGCAGAAACAGACAAACACCAAAACTCGTGGAATTCTGTCAAATAAAACCCTAAGTCTAGGTGTTGGTTGCATTTGGATCCTTTTCTTTATTTATTTGATAACTATATTTGGTACTTAAGGACCGTCAACAACCCCCATCGGGCCGTGCCGGCCCATTGTCGAGCCGTGCCGGGCCGGGCCAACCCGTTGCCCATCTATAGAGAGAAACTGTGTGGCCAATGCGTTGGCTAGGTTAGCTAGGCAATGTAAATCTTCTAAGACTAGATGGGAGGATGCACCTGCGTGTGTTGTTGATTTTCTCAGAAACTATTGTACCTTTGTTATGCCTAGCTAATAAAGTCTCTCTTTACTCGAAAAAAACCATTGCACAAATAATAAAAAAATAAAATTTCTCTCGCTTAAGTATTCTCAAGTACATGCTTCAAACCAAATGAACTTTCTCTAACCTTGTCTCACCAGGCAAAATTCATTAATTTTTCAACCAACTTCTAGTCAACACTTTTTGCCGGACAAGTCATGCAAGCCTCAAACCAAACACTCTCATTCGTAAGGCCAAGAGAGGACATGCCTAGTACAGATTAGTAGAGCCGAGCAGCCCCGCTGGCGAGTCGGGTCCCTAGGATGCCCTAGCGCCACCTCCCGTCGCCAGGAGCGCCGGCCACGGCCACCGCTGCCGGCACGGCCACAGCTGGGCTGCCCGTGCGCGTGGCCGGGAGTCCACGGTTCTTCTCCGACCATGATTCGACCTTCCCCGGGTGCGGGTAGGCACGCTGGTACTCGTGCCGCCTGTTGACACTAGCTAACACCACTTGAATACTAGGTTGTCATCCCTAGCATGGTGCTAGAGCATACTAAGGTATTTATAAACATAAAGGCTCTCTAGAAAATAATCTATTCTATCTGCAAGCGCACAGATAAAATACCTCATTGTAGCATTTCACCAGGATAAGTATTCTAGGTATCGTTATTTATAATTTTGCTTAAGAGAACGGCGAAAGCGAAAACAGGGGTAAAATCTATCAAGGTTTAGACTAGAGATAAATTTGCAAGAACATGATTACTACTGAGAAACTCGTCACACAGTCACTTGCTTTGGCAGGGGGTAAGCCATAATAATAAAGATAATGAAATATAAGCTCATGGGTAAATAACACAGCGATTAGAAATAGACTACTCCACATAAATGTAAGGTGACGTCGGACTAGCAAGAGAATGGATTCTAAGTATCTACTATTTACTAAGTCATAATCTACTCTAAGCATCTACAAGATCATATATAGCACAAAAGACTCTTCATTCATGTATAAGGAACATTGCTAAAGTAAATCAGAACATAGCAAGACTTACTCCGCAATACAAATTCTGCCTGTCCTATCAACGGAGGGTGGACTATATAAGAATCAACGAAGCTGTCACCATCGTGAACTACCACATGACCCGGCCAATATGATACATTTGTAGGTAAATAACATCTAAGCACCACGCCTACATGTGATCTACCACTTAACTCCCATGTGAAAAGAGCTAAGCGCTTTGCAAACTCATGCATGAACTCATCATCAATCATAACTATATCACTTATAGAACTAGAGCAAACTAGGAACATAATAAATAAAGACATAATGCAATTAGAATAAAGTCGTAGAGAAAGATATGAAATAATACCAATCTTTATTGACGAAGATCCGAAATCCAGAGCGCTAGGCCCTACTTCTCTAATTCTATCTAATCAATCCTATAAAACTTGAAAGAATTGGGAGTAGCTAAATCTAATTCTCTGCGGGAGAGAGAGTTTCTAAACCCTAAACTTGATGGCTTCCTCTGATAATGATTTCTCCTCCTCCCCTGGGGTGGAGAGGCCCTGCTTATATAGCCCCCTCAAATGATCGTGGGCCGTCGGATCAAACCGACATTAATCGCATGGTTTTCCTTGATCCTTTAGGTCGGTGGAGCATAATCCGCGAAGTTAACGCTGATTGGCCACGGGAGTAGGGCGGCCGCCCCAAACCCTAGGGCGGGCGCCCTGGGCTGGGCCCCGTTCGGCCTCCCGTTCGTTCACGTGTCTTCTGGAGTCTTCTAGATGATAGAAAATTAGCGCACATGTTAATATCTCTATGTAAACCCGACGTGTGGGCCTTCTCTCCGTATTTTCTGATAACCCCCTGTAGAAATGGACAAATACCAAAACTCATGGAATTCTGTCAGATAAAACCCTAATTCTAGATGTCTAGTGCATATTGATCCTTTTCCATGTTTAGTTGACAATTAAATTTGATACTTTAGGATCGTCAACAAACTCCCCCAAGCTTACCCTTTGCTCGTCCCTGAGCAAACAACTAAAACTCAGATGGATTAGGAGTTGCTTTGATGTTTTCTTTCCTGACAGGCACACATGCTTTCATATAAAATTCTCCCAGATTAGAGTGAAGTGTCTTGGGGATTAGCACCTGTACTTAAGCCTTAGGTAATTGAAAGACAAAATAATTAAGCCAAGCACTATTCCTCCTGTCTATACCTCACCTTTGTTCTGGAGTTTTGCATAAGTTTTCAAAATAAAGCTCAGAGTTCCTAGACATGATTCACTTCAACAGCCCATACATATGTTTAATCGAACTGCGGATCCAAAGGAACTCAACATGCAATTAAATCAAGATGTGCATGTGTGGTGGAGTAAATAATAGTGATGGTGATGATAAAACTTATTGCTCACTGTTCCTCATATTGCTATCTCTCCTCCTCTCTTGATCTTTTATTGGGAGAAAACATGGGCTATCTCTTTTTTCTTCTTTTTTTTTTCAGGTGGGTAGTAAATACCCCTAATTCTACTGTCGGACACTTGTCCATTTTTTCCGCTCAGGTGGGTATCTTTGTACCCCTAATTCTACTGTCGGACACTTGTCCATTCTTACCTCTCATCTCACTCTTTTTCTTTTCTTTTTCGAGGTTCCGGGCACTTGCCCCTTTTTATTTCCTCGCATATTTTTGCATAGCCCATGTCTCTTTCTGCATTTGATCTTTTAGGAGAGAGAATAACAATACTTTGGGATAGTGAGTGATAACAATATTTTTAACAGATTTTTAATGATTGGTGTAATAGATGTGTGCAAGTGAGTATCTTGATTTAACCACATGAAAAGCTCCTAAGGATCTACATAGCTCAATGAAACTCGAAAGATACAGCAATTATAGCAAGTATGGCTATGGTAAGAATGTTATGCTAGGAAGTCATCATGTGATTTGCAGGTTTTTTTTCAAAATAAATTTCCAGAACTTAGTGTTGTAAGAACAAGATAAACAGCAGCTCAAACTTTATATCATGTCTTATCTTTTACCTGGACTTTAGTTTTAGGCTCATGTTCCCACAGATAGTAAATTTTAGATTTTAGCAAGTCTTGGGAGAACTCTAATATAAAAGCTAGGCACTTGAAGGTAAGTAAACAGAGCAACTGTTCATCATTTCCATCATACATATTTTTGGATTTTCTTTATTTGTGTCTAGAGATTGAACTAAACAGGAAAATAAAGCACACTTATCTACACACTCTTTTTATTTGGTTTTTATTTTTTAGGAATGCAGTAAATTAAGAAAGAAAATATTTATTGGGTTTTCTAAGTTTTTTTTAAGATATAAATATCTAAAACAAAAAAAGAAAAACTGAAAAGTAAATAGGAAAAACAATTAAAACTCACTCGGTAACTGGGGAGGAACTCCCCCAAGCTGGTTGTTGTCGTGGCTCTCTTCACTCAATGTTGAAGTAGCGCAGCATGGTCGTGACGTTGTTGTTCAAGGTTGTGGTGTCTTCCCTTATTGCTTGCACTCTAGTGGCTTGCTCCTGGTTCCATTTTTGTTGCTCCTCCAGGAGTCTTCCGTGCTCTGCTTGCGTAGTGCGGATGTCGAGGAGAGTGTTGTTGGTGCGGGTGTAGAAGGCGGCAGTCTCTTGGTAGTAGTCCCCCGAGAAGGCGTAGGAGGCATCGGAGTATCTTCTTGTATCAAACTAGGGCTGGGGCCTAGACCCTGAAGCTCCATATGGGTCAGTGGAGTACCTTCCTGTAAAAGGCGGGTTCTCCCACTGGTGATATTGTCCCTCCGGCCATGTCTCTTGTGGTGGTTCTTCTGGCTGGACGTGTCGCGCCCATGGGTCCCGAAGAACTCTGGGGTTGTAATCATTATAGTGCAGATGTGCTGCCTCTTTTGGCCCGGGATCAGCTCCTTGCCATGTATGTTCCTGATGGGTGGCCATCCGTGCGGATGCCGCGGGCTGTGGTGCTCTCCGGTTCACCGGTGCTGTCTCTTGGAGTAAGGCAAAATCGATGGTGGGAGTGTGAATGAATGTCTTGTTTTTCAACTGCTGGAGAATCTCCTCCCTGCGATTCCTAAGCCCAAGGTCTCCTATCTTGAGTAGGACCTTGTTTGGTGCACCCGACGAAGACGATGGAGCTTGCGGAGGTGCCGGATCGACACTCATCTCCGACTGGCGTGAGGAGAGTCGAGACGAACTCCTCGTACCACTCCTGAGAGACTTGGCCGCGCTCTTTACTTTCTTAAACATCCTGCAGAATAATAGGGACAAACAGAAACTTGTGGAAATATGTGAGAAAAATATGTTAGTGGTTAGCTGTCCGAGAAGTCAGTCGTCCAGGGGTTAGTCGTCCGAGAGAATTATAAATTTTAGCAGCACTTCCCCCTAAACAACTTTTAATTCCACTTGGGACAGCGGGAACACTAATTACTAGGTGATCTCACTCTCTATCTCAAAAATTTTCCAAACTCTCTTCCACTCTTTCTTTCCCTTTTCACTCTCCTTCTTACTCTCCCACTAGATCACTTCTTCTGAAAGTCGAGAGCTCAAGCTTGCATATGTTTTCTGGAATGTGTGTGGGATGAGAATGAGGTAGAGAGGTGGCCTTTTATAGTTGGAGCTGGGGGCAGGGTGGGCGCCCTGGCCAACAGGGCGGGCGCCCCACTTGAGTGCCCTCTGTGGCTGAAACTTTCCCACTCCCTCACATGCTTCACTCCTACGCCAAATAATGCTGCATAGGTGGTGGTTGGTCGGTGGAAGTTGTCTGGTTGAGTGGAGATGAGTTGGTGGGTGAAATTATGTGATATGATGTATGTAAGGTGTAGTGTATGACATATGGGACCAAAGGATGTGGGTCATGCTTCTAGAAGATTGCTATAAATAAATATAATGCAGGAAAAATTATGAGAATTGAAACTAAAAAAATGATCATGGAAAAATATTTTTGTGCCTCCACAATAATTAATAATTATGGGTTTTTACACACCACAAATATTATTTATATGGGACTTTTGATTTTTATAATAATGCTATGGATGAGTATGACTAATGCAAGAATTAATTATGCAAAAAATTAAATGATGTGGATAAATACCGAATTACCTCCTGGCGAGGGTTTGGGAATTTTAGGTCCCCCAAGCTGGACCTCCAAATCTTTTTAAACTTCTGAATTGCCTTCCTCTGGAGATGGTGTCTCCAGTGGTTTCTCTTCGTGAACCTCCTCCACTGTAGAGTCTCTCTGGTCTGGGCTTGAATGTGAAGTGTTCTTCTTGTCCGTTTATGCTAAACTTGATTTCTCCCTTACTAACATCAATGTGGGCATTGGCGGTGCTCAGAAATGGCCTTCCAAGGATGATGGACACTTTTGAGTTGGGGTTCATGTCCAGTACCACGAAGTCTACTGGCACAAGGAAATCTCTTATTCTGACTGGGATATTTTCTGCGATGCCCATCGGGTGTCGAACTGATTGATCTGCTAGTTGTAGGCACATTGATGTTGGTTCTAGGGTTGTGTGTTCAAGCTTCTTGTAGACTGATGCTGGCATCACACTGACACTTGCTCTGAGATCACAAAGTGCATTGTTAAAGTGCTGGTCTCCGATTGAGCAATCAATGGTAGGACATCCTGGATCTTTCTTCTTCCTTAGTGGTTGGTTGAGGATGGCCGCTGTAACACCCTAAAATTTGAAGAGAAGAAAAATAGGAAAATGTGATTTTTATATTTATTTTTGTGAAGCATGCAAATTTAGAATAAGAATAACTTTTATAAATTTAAAATCAAATATAAGGGTAGAAACATGATTGAGCATTCATGCTGCTACATTTGAAGTTTTGTATTGAGTGGTTTAAATCAAATTCAAATTTGATTTGAAAATCATTTGAAAAATGAATTTGAAAAATTGGAAAAGGATTTCTTATTCTCTCTCTGCTCTCGGGCCGGCTTTCTTCACGGCCCAGCGAGCGCGGCCCGTTCCTTTCTCTCTCCCGGCCGGCCTTCTCATCTTGGGCCGAGCTCGCGTCAGCAACGGCGGCCCACTCACTCCCGCACCCCGCACCCGCGTGGGCCGAGCCCAGTCACGGCCGTTGGCCCAACAGCGACGCGAGCGCCTCCCTTCTCCGCTTCCAGTCGCTGACATCGCGGGCCCACGCGTCAGTCAAGCCTCCTTCCTCAAGTCGTCGGCCACGGCGCTTTCCATACTTCCACCGACCGAATCCACCATCGAATCCCTCTCTTTCCTTCTATAGCGGTGCCATCGGGGTATAAAAATGGAGCCCCCGCACTATTCTGCCCCATCCTAACCCTTTTGGAGCAGCCAAAACCGCCTAGGGTTAGCTCGCCGCGAGCTCGAGCTCCACCGTCCGCTCCTCCAAGCCGCACGCGTTCTTCTCTTCATCCTCGGCTACGGTTTTGCCCTAGGTGAGTTCGCGTTCGAGTTGTCTACCCGCAGGTGCTCTCCGTTCACGTTTTCGTGCACCGTAGAGCAAGATGGCGTTTCCTGGCCAAGGCGCCGCCACGGAGAGTCACCGTCGGGCCCTATTCCGGCCGGCGCGCCGCCCGTCCCCTCCCCCGATCGATCTGGACCGTCCGATCTAAAACGGACGGATCTTATTTAATGATACCGGTTCGCGTGAACTTTTATAAAAGAGACCCTGAGATTTTAGTATATAGAACCCGCAGTCCGAAAACGTAAAACGCAAAATACGCTTTGATTAAATGAAAACGTAATTCGTTTCAGAAAAAGAAAAATACGCTTTCTGATATTTATAGTTTTGCCATTCAATTTGTTTTAGTCGTAGAATCTTCGTTTTAACTCCGATTTGATCCATTCAAATTGCGTTAGATTCATATTTGTGAGCTCTATGTAACTATACAACTGTACAGTAGGTTTGGATTAATTTATTTTCGAGTTTCAATTAAAGTATTTATTTTTCTATAGGAAATCTTTGGAAATTCATAACTTTGTCGTTTTAGCTCCGTTTTTCGTGATCTTCGCGTCTGTGTGATCCTAGCGAGTTGTAGATTCGTTTTAAAGACTTTTTATCTTATTTTCTTACTGTTGGTGTATTGTTCTAATTATAGCCTTGTTTGTCTATGCATGATTGCCTCTGGATGTGTGTTGTTGATATTGGTTGATCGAGTATAGACGGTGAGCAATTCGTTGGAGATCAAGAGCCTTACTACGAGCAAGATCTTCAGGACCAGTTTGAGCAAGGTAAGTATAGCATGGGATTATCCTTGTTGTCCTATTAACCTTATGCAATTAATATCATTATGCATTTATTCCTTGTTAAGGATGACTTAGCGATTGATCCTATACCTTGGTACCTATTGTGATGCATGGAGTAGTATGGCTAGTGCTTAAACATGGACTATGATCATGTAAATTGATTAGAGGAATATGCAATAAACATTAAAAGATGATTTTGATTAATGTTTAAAGAGGATTAGAGCATGTGGGTTACTTTTGATGCTCTAATTGCTCTCCATAAGGACTCATCTATAAGCGACAATCCGGGATTTACAGTACAACTGTGGGGGCTATATGGCTCTGGCTTTAGTCATATAGAAGGACCTTTTCTAGCTTGTTAGAGGTAACCTTTTTGGCATAAGAATGGCTTGACGAATCGGGTATAGTGCGGCCTCTGTCCTTATGTGTATAGGCTGCGGGTTATTGTGCCATTTGGAAGGGGGGCTCTACATCTGTTTGCCGAGTGAATCTAATGGCCCTAACTTGTTAGACGAACCTTCGAAAGACTTCATAGTGTTTACCCTGCCTGCTCACCTTGGTAGTGTTTTGGGAGTAATTAACCCGGGCATTTGGGTAACACGACTCACAGTGAAAGTGTACAACCTCTGCAGAGTGTAGAACTGTTATAACAGCCGTGCTCACGGTCACGAGTGGCCTTGGACCCTTATGGAATAGTTGAATAATTGTTTATGTTTATGTTTTTGCTATTCATTAATCATTTCACATGGATCATATGTTTATTGTTTACATTAAGACCCTTTTGATGCTATTGATATGTTAAAATCATGTTAACTAAAAGCTACATGCTGATAAACCAATGATTATGCCTTTTTGAGCCTCATGAACCCCATGTTACACTTGTTGAGTACGAGATGTACTTACGCTTGTTTATTTTTCTTATTTAGATAAAAATCCCGGATGGGTAACAGATGGAGGTAATAGTGACTACTACGCCTACTTCCCTAAGGATTACTAGTCTTGCTGTCAACCAGTCAATGTACCTGTGACTGGAGCTACCACGAGAGATTTTTATTTATACTTCCGCTACATTTGTGTTAAGACTAATTGTTTAAATATCGTGATGTAATAACATTTGCCATGATACTTCTGTTATAATTTGTGAACTTATGTGTGATTGATCTCTGGGCGCACATAAGGGTAAGCATTCCATTTGGTCGATAAATGGGTGTGACAGCCGCACTACATTCTTCTGTTAGCTTGATTACCTCAGTGGTGGGCAGTGGCCTCTTTTTGTTAAGAATATCTCTAATGTACTTCGCATATGTGGGTACCTGTATGGAATCAAGTAGAGGTATGTTGACATATAACTTTTGAATGACCTCTACAAACTTACCAAACTGCTCATCTAACTGTAGTCCTCTGTTTCTTCTGGGAAATGGCAAATAGTTGGTGTCGTGAAAATCTTTCCTCATTTCTCCAGTTCTTGATGGTTGTAGCAGATCTTCTGCTTCAACTGGTCTCTCTTCTTCTATCATTGCTGGTTGCACTGGAGCTGGTGTTTTTGCTTCTCTCCCGGGTGTGGGGGATCTCTGGTAGATCTCCCTCCTCTAGTAGTTATGTTCTTTACCTGCTCAAGGTTAGTAGCAACAGGCAAGACAGCAGCTAGCTTAAGCTCTACCCTCTTATTAAGAGTGTTTTGCTCATCAAAGGCAGTTAATAGGAAATCCATTTTATTGTGTATATCTTTTAAAAATGATTCATTTGTATCTAGCCTTTGTTTGACTTCATCATTAGTTTTAGTTTGTTGAGCAATTATCTCCTTTAATGAAGGTTGTTTGAGAATATTACCTGAATTCATACCTTTGCTATTAGGTTGACTTGAGGTGGTTTGATATTTGTATACTGTCTCTATAGCCCTTTGATCTTCTTTGAACTTGGCCCTCTGGTCAATCCAATGGAGCAAATCTTACATCTTAGTTGATAGTGCTTTTACTTCTTCTAGTATTTCTTCAGTTTGATGACAATGTTGAGTCTTGTCTTGGAACCAGCTTTGGTTTTCTGCTATCTTATCCAAAAGTGTCTCTGCTTTTCCAATTGTAAACTCCAAGAATGATCCTTCAGCAGATGCATCTAGGCACTCACGAGACTTTTGGGTTAATCCATGATAAAAGGTCTGCATAAGTAACCATTTGGCCATTCCATGGTGAGGACAATCTGATATGTATCCTTGAAAATGCTCCCATGCTTCTGGAATGGTTTCTGTCTTCTGCTGTTGGAAACTGACAATATTTCCTCTTAAGGCAGCTATTTTGCCTATAGGGAAAAACTTTGATAGAAAGGCATCTGACAGGTTCGTCCAATTTTTGATGTTTGCTTGATTGGTGTAGAACCACTTCTTCGCCTTCCCTTCTAGTGAAAATGGAAAGAGGCGAAGTATGACGTCTTTGTCAACTCCGTTGATGCTAATTGTGCTTCCAATCTCCAAGAAGTTCTGCAAATGTGCACTAGCATCTTCGTGTGCCTTCCCACTGAATTGTGTAGCCTGCACCAAGTTGGTGAGGTTTGACTTGAGCTCGAACTTAGGTACTCCTTCTACTTCAAATCTTGGACCAGTAAGAATGTTCTCAAGACTTGGGGCAGAAAATTCCTGTAAGGTCTTCTGTGCCATCACTTCAACAATTGGTAGCTAGCTTCTTCTTTCTTGATTGCTTTGGTTCTGATGATGAAGAATTTAATTCACCAAAGTCAATCCTGATATACCCTGTAAAAAAATATAAACATAGGAAAACAACAGGGTGAACCTGCCAAAGCAGAGGTGCCTTGCTATGATTTCTCATTTATATAGTAGCTGTTATGCAATTATTTCTCAATAGTCTAGTCTAAAATTTTATTTGAATAACCTTGACCGACTTCCTGACTTTCCTTACTGTTCCCCGGCAACGGCGCTAGAAATGCTTGTTGACACTAGCTAACACCACTTGAATACTAGGTTGTCATCCCTAGCATGGTGCTAGAGCGTACTAAGGTATTTATAAACATAAAGGCTCTCTAGAAAATAATCTATTCTATCCGCAACCAATGATTATGCCTTTTTGAGCCTCATGAACCCCATGTTACACTTGTTGAGTACGAGATGTACTTACGCTTGTTTATTTTTCTTATTTGGATAAAAATCCCGGATGGGTAACAGATGGAGGTAATAGTGACTACTACGCCTACTTCCCTGAAGATTACTAGTTTTGCTGTCAACCAGTCAATGTACCTGTGACTGGAGCTACCACGAGAGATTTTTATTTATACTTCTGCTACATTTGTGTTAAGACTAATTGTTTAAATATCGTGATGTAATAACATTTGCCATGATACTTCTGTTATAATTTGTGAACTTATGTGTGATTGATCTCTGGGCGCACATAAGGGTAAGCATTCCATTTGGTCGATAAATGGGTGTGACAAATTGGTATCAGAGCTCTTGTTGACTGTAGGACGCAAGCCTAGCTAGAAATGGTCGATTTAGTATCATCTTTACACTATTTTTATGCTCACTATCTTGCTCTTGTTATTTGATAAATTTTTATGCTTCTTATGTCTCATTCTATTACAAAATTTTGCCTCTATTCTAACTTCATCTAAAAATTCTGTAGATGACCCGTGACCGTAAGACTGCCCGCATCAGCTTTGGAGGATACTACCCACCTCGTGCCCTGCTTGCAACTGAAGAGCCACAAGAGCCAGAACCTCAGGAACAGAAGCAGACCCCTGTAGCACCAGTCCAAGCACCAGCACCTCCCCAGGAAGAGACTGAGCCTGAAGAAGATCCAGAAATCGTCGAGATTGAAGATGGTGAGGAGGAAGCTAATGGAGGAGTACAACCCCCGTCTCCACCACATGAAGCTCCTGAAGATATGCCACCTCCTCCAATGGGGTGGACTGTGAGGATCTACCACAAGAATGGAGGGGATGCTGTCTCTCATATTCGCCTAGTGGGGATGCTCACTGCTTACTTCGCTGATTGGCATCCAGCCGTGGAGTACGTCTGTTGGGAGTACACTCATCCACTGGAGGACACGTACTGGAAGGCAAGGGCAAGCATCTTTACACACAAGCAAGACAAGGGGGCATATCAGCTGGACAGGATGTTCTCTCATGTGGGACATCGAGCTACTATAGAGGATAGCATTGAAGATGCTACTTTTGAAGCATGTATGGGTCTCCGCTATCTTCGCTTTAACCTTATGAAGCATGACATTCATCGCTTCCTTCCTCGTGCACACCCCAAACTTGGATGGGCTATGACGGATCCAGTGCAGCTAGAGCCACTACCTCGGGTGATGGTGAACTTTATCTATGATATGATGGACAGGAAGCTGCAGCTTGAAGAGATGGTGAGGGCACAAGGGAAGACTATCAAGAGGTGCCAAGCAACCATTGATGAGCTCCGAGCAAACCAATGCATGCCCAAGATCTACGAGACACTAGAGCATGAGCCACTTCCTTAGGAAGTAGGAGTCCTTTATGTAATAAGCATGTTCTTAGTAACGTCAGTTGAGTCAGTCGAGTCTGTCGTGTGGTTTGAACCTTGGTGTGCTAGTTACTTTATTATTATGCTTATGTGTGAGTTGGATCTTTGTTTGAGTGTCTGGACTTGTAGGCATGTCTACAAGTTCCATTCTTAAGAATAATAAGTTTAATAGTCAGGGAATAATAGTTGGGTTTGATATTATCTCGTTTCTGTCCTTGCTGTTTTCTGGAGCAGTCTCTAATGTTTCTGCTATAGTTTAAAAACGGTTCGTGCAACATTTATGAAATTTTTATGCAAGAAACTAGACTCAAGCATCTTTCAAATGCCACTGGAATCACCTTTTTATCTAATCTGATTCGAGAGATATAATTTTTACAAGTTAAATTTTCTGCACAGTCTGGAATCTGAAACAGTTTCTGTTACACCTTATTTTTCATAGACTTAACGACAGAATCTGGCCTTGAGGTCTGAATAGAAATTGTGGATAATTTCATAAGCTTTCCAACCATATAAAGCACGCCTCTTTTGGACTTCTGTAGCCCGAGATATGATTGAAATACTGAACTATCAATATTGCTACTCGTCCAGAAAACTTTCAGATCTCATTCTTAATCTTATAAGTGGTTGATAACTTGGAATTCTTAAAGTTTGCATGTTTATGGGTGGCAGATGGCCGGAAGAGGAAGAGGCAGAGGTCGTGGAAACATTCCCCCAAATCCACCACCACCACCGCCACCAACTATCGAGCAGCTGCTGGCAGTACAGACGCAGTTGATGCAACAACTAGTGCAGAATCAGCAGAATCAGCCAGTTGCTGGGGTTCAACCACGTGATAAGCGTGGTGAATTTTTGAAGGGTTGTCCCCCAGTGTTCACACATGCTGCTGATCCTTTGGAGGCCGATGATTGGCTTCGTGCTGTGGAGAAACAACTCACCATTGCACAATGTGATGACCGACAGAAGGTGTTGTTCGCTTCTGGGCAACTTCAGGGAGAAGCTCAGGATTGGTGGGAGTCATATGAGTATGGTCGTCCTGCCAATGCTCCTGCAGTCACCTGACAGGAGTTTAGAGAGAACTTCAGGGCTTACCATATACTTGAAGGAATGATAGAATTGAAGGTGGAGAAATTCAGGAACCTGACCCAAGGGTCAATGACTGTAGCTGAGTACCGTGACAAGTTTGCTCAATTGTCACGATATGCTCCACATGAGGTGGCCAATGATAGTGATAAGCAGCGCCGCTTCTTGAAGGGATTATATGATGGACTACAGTTGCAGTTGATGTCCAATACCTATCCTAACTTTCAGACGCTTGTGAACCGCGCTATCGTGGTAGATAACAAGCGCAAAGAAATGGATGCAAAGAGGAAGAGGTTACAAGGACAAGCCTCCAATAGCAACACCCGTCCACGTACTAGTTTTCAACAGAATACTCCGCAGAGGCCTCCTTCTGGACAGTGGAATCGTGGTCAGACCCCATTCCGTGGACAGTTTCCGCAATGTCCCCCATTCCAGCCACAGAATAGCAACCAACGACCATCGCAGCAGAATGGGAATCAAGTGCAGCGTCAGGGTCCTTCCAACAACACTCCTGCAAAGACTAGTGCTCCCAATACTCCCAACAGGTGTTTCCGTTGTAGAAAAGAAGGTCACTTGTCTTACAATTGCCCGGAGAAGCCTAACCAGCAGACTCCCCAGAGACAGAGCAGCCACCAGAAGCCCGCACTTAATTCGGGAAGGGTGAATCACTTGTCCCAGGAAACTGCAGTGGAGGAGCCAGAAGTTATGCTTGGTACGTTTGATGTCCACTCTACTCCCGCCACTGTTCTTTTTGATTTTGGAGCATCACATTCTTTCATATCACAATCATTTGTTAGAATACATAGAATCCATTTGTGTGCCATGAAGAACCCTATCTTAGTAAACTCACCTGGTGGAAGCATGCCAGCATCTTATCGCTGTCTTCCAATTAGTCTCAACTTAAGGGGGGTAGAGTTTACAGTTAGCCCTATAGTATTGAGAACAGCTAGGATTGATCTTATATTGGGAATGGATTGGATGATGCAACAACAAGTAGAGATTCAGTGTAAGGATAAATTAGTTGTGTTGACAACACCAAAGGGTGATAGAATCAGGGTTGAAGTAAAAGTGCAAAAACAAGAGACCGCTACAGTGAACCAGCTCAATGATGGTGCCAACCAGGAAGATCCAGTTGTGGAGGAGTTCCCAGATGTGTTTCCGGAGGAATTGCCAGGTATGCCACAAGACCGTGACATTGAATTTATTATTGAATTATTACCTAGAACTGCACCTATAGCTAAGCGTCCATATAGAATGGGAGTAAATGAATTAGAAGAACTTAAGAAACAAATTAAGGAGTTGCAGGATAAGGGTTTTATTCGTCCTAGTTCTTCACCATGGGGAGCACCAGTGATTTTTGTGGATAAGAAAGATGGAACTCAGAGGATGTGTGTAGATTATCGGTCTCTTAATGAGGTTACTATTAAGAACAAGTATCCATTGCCTAGAATTGATGACCTGTTTGATCAGTTGAGAGGAGCTTGTGTATTCTCCAAGATTGATCTTCGCTCTGGATATCATCAATTGAAGATTCGTGCCAGGGATATACCCAAGACAGCATTTACCACACGTTATGGGTTATATGAGTATACAGTGATGTCCTTTGGTTTAACTAATGCTCCTGCATACTTCATGTATTTAATGAATAAGGTGTTCATGGAATATCTGGACAAGTTTGTAGTAGTATTCATTGATGATATACTAGTGTTTTCCAAGACGGAGGAAGAACATGCTGAACATTTGAGGTTGGTCTTGCAAAAGCTCAGAGAACACCAATTATATGCAAAAAGGAGTAAATGTGAGTTTTGGCTGAAGGAAGTTTCTTTTCTGGGTCACATTGTTTCAAATGGAGGGATATCAGTAGATCCTGGCAAGGTGAAAGATGTATTGAACTGGAAACCACCTATCAATGCAAGTGAGATCCGTAGCTTCTTGGGATTGGCTGGCTATTATAGGAGATTTATAGAGGGATTTTCCAAGCTTGCAAAACCAATGACTGCATTGTTAGAGAAGAATGCCAAGTTTGTGTGGTCCGAGAAGTGTCAGGCTAATTTTGAGGAATTAAAGAAAAGATTGACTACTGCACCCGTCTTAGTTTTGCCAGATCTGAATAAACCTTTCTCTATCTATTGTGATGCATCTCGATTGGGATTGGGATGTGTTCTGATGCAAGAAGGTAGAGTTGTGGCATATGCATCGAGGCAGTTAAGGAAGCATGAGTTAAATTACCCTACTCATGACTTGGAATTTGCTGCAGTAGTTCATGCATTAAAGATATGGAGACATTATTTGATTGGACACAAGAGTGATATATACACTGATCACAAGAGTCTAAGGTATATCTTCACTCAAACGGATTTGAACTTGAGGCAACGTAGATGGTTGGAGTTGATAAAAGACTATGATCTAGAGGTGCATTATCATCCCGGAAAGGCCAACGTTGTTGCTGATGCTCTTAGTAGGAAAAGTTATGCAAATGAAATACAAGTAATGCCTATGCCAAAAGAATTGTGTGCTGAGTGCAAGCATCTGAACTTAGGATTTACTACTAATGCAGTGGAACTAGTATTAGAACCTACCCTGGAGCAAGAAATCCGTAAAGGTCAGCAGAAGGATGAAAAGTTGAGAGAGATAGCTGAAAACATAGCGAAAGGTAAATCTCCAGGATTTCGTAAGGATGAAAGTGGTACGCTGTGGTTTGGGAAAAGGCTGTGTGTGCCCGAAGATAAGGATATTCGAATGGCAATTCTGCGTGAAGCTCATGAGTCAGCTTATTCCATACATCCGGGGAGTACTAAGATGTACTTAGATCTGAAAGAGAAATACTGGTGGTATGGTTTAAAGAGAGACGTAGCTGAGTATGTTGTTTTGTGTGACACTTGTCAAAGGGTGAAAGCGGAACATCAGAGACCTGCAGGATTGTTACAACCTATGCAGATACCCGAGTGGAAATGGGAAGAGGTTGGTATGGACTTTATAGTTGGGTTGCCACGGACTCAAAGAGGATATGATTCAATTTGGGTGATAGTGGATCGTCTGACTAAGGTTGCTCATTTTCTGCCTGTGAAGACTACATATAGCAGTGCAAAACTGGCAGAGTTGTATATGGAAAGAATAGTGAGTCTACATGGAGTTCCTAAGAAGATTGTGTCTGATCGAGGTACTCAGTTTACATCTCATTATTGGCAAAAGATACATGAATCATTAGGGACCAAACTAAATTTTAGTACAGCTTATCATCCCCAGACAGATGGTCAAACTGAGAGAATTAATCAGATATTGGAAGATATGTTGAGAGCTTGTGCTTTACAATATGGTACTAGCTGGGATAAGAGTTTGCCATACGCAGAATTCTCTTATAACAATAGTTATCAGAAGAGTCTCCAAATGGCACCGTTTGAGGCTCTATATGGACAAAAGTGTAGGACCCTGTTATTCTGGAATCAGACAGGGGAGAGTCAAGTGTTTGGGCCTGATGTATTAAAGGATGCTGAAAAGAAAGTGAGAATGATTAGAGATAATCTAAAAATAGCACAGTCCAGACAGAAAAGTTATGCTGATACTCGCAGAAGGGAGTTGACTTTTGAGGTAGGGGATTATGTCTACTTAAAAGTGTCACCCATGAGAAGTGTGAAGAGATTTAACATGAAGGGTAAATTGGCACCAAGATATATTGGACCTTTCAAGATTATAGAGAGACGTGGTGAAGTGGCATATCAATTGGAATTACCCGAGAGCCTGGCAGGAGTACATGATGTGTTCCATGTGTCCCAATTGAAGAAATGTTTACGAGTACCAGAAGAACAGATTCCGATAGAGGAACTCACTGTTAAGGAGGATCTTACATATGAGGAGTTTCCGATTAAAATTTTGGAGACTGCGGACAGAGTCACAAGAAGTAGAACAATCAAAATGTGTAAAGTATAGTGGAATTGGTATACCGCAGAAGAGGCTACTTGGGAACGAGAAGAGGATCTGAGAAAAACTTACCCGTAACTGTTTGAGTAAGCATCGGTCGAATCTCGGGGCGAGATTCATTTTAAGGGGGGTAGAAGTGTAACACCCTAAAATTTGAAGAGAAGAAAAATAGGAAAATGTGATTTTTATATTTATTTTTGTGAAGCATGCAAATTTAGAATAAGAATAACTTTTATAAATTTAAAATCAAATATAAGGGTAGAAACATGATTGAGCATTCATGCTGCTGCATTTGAAGTTTTGTATTGAGTGGTTTAAATCAAATTCAAATTTGATTTGAAAATCATTTGAAAAATGAATTTGAAAAATTGGAAAAGGATTTCTTATTCTCTCTCTGCTCTCGGGCCGGCTTTCTTCACGGCCCAGCGAGCGCGGCCCGTTCCTTTCTCTCTCCCGGCCGGCCTTCTCATCTTGGGCCGAGCTCGCGTCAGCAGCGGCGGCCCGCTCACTCCCGCACCCCGCACCCGCGTGGGCCGAGCCCAGTCGCGGCCGTTGGCCCAACAGCGACGCGAGCGCCTCCCTTCTCCACTTCCAGTCGCTGACGTCGCGGGCCCACGCGTCAGTCGCACCTCCTTCCTCAAGTCGTCGGCCACGGCGCTTTCCATACTTCCACCGACCGAATCCACCGTCGAATCCCTCTCTTTCCTTCTATAGCGGTGCCATCGGGGTATAAAAACGGAGCCCCCGCACTATTCCGCCCCATCCTAACCCTTTTGGAGTAGCCAAAATCGCCTAGGGTTAGCTCGCCGCGAGCTCGAGCTCCACCGTCCGCTCCTCCAAGCCGCACGCGTTCTTCTCTTCATCCTCGGCTATGGTTTTGCCCTAGGTGAGTTCGCGTTCGAGTTGTCTACCCGCAGGTGCTCTCCGTTCGCGTTTTCGTGCACCGTAGAGCAAGATGGCGTTTCCCGGCCATGGCGCCGCCGCGGAGAGTCGCCGTCGGGCCCTATTCCGGCCGGCGCGCCGCCCGTCCCCTCCCCCGATCGATCTGGACCGTCCGATCTAAAACGGACGGATCTTATTTAATGATACCGGTTCGCGTGAACTTTTATAAAAGAGACCTTGAGATTTTAGTATATAGAACCCGCAGTCCGAAAACGTAAAACGCAAAATACGCTTTGATTAAATGAAAACGTAATTCGTTTCGGAAAAAGAAAAATACGCTTTCTGATATTTACAGTTTTGCCATTCAATTTGTTTTAGTCGTAGAATCTTCGTTTTAACTCCGATTTGATCCATTCAAATTGCGTTAGATTCATATTTGTGAGCTCTATGTAACTATACAACTGTACAGTAGGTTTGGATTAATTTATTTTCGAGTTTCAATTAAAGTATTTATTTTTCTATAGGAAATCTTTGGAAATTCATAACTTTGTCGTTTTAGCTCCGTTTTTCGTGATCTTCGCGTCTGTGTGATCCTAGCGAGTTGTAGATTTGTTTTAAAGACTTTTTATCTTATTTTCTTACTATTGGTGTATTGTTCTAATTATAGCCTTGTTTGTCTATGCATGATTGCCTCTGGATGTGTGTTGTTGATATTGGTTGATCGAGTATAGACGGTGAGCAATTCGTTAGAGATCAAGAGCCTTACTACGAGCAAGATCTTCAGGACCAGTTTGAGCAAGGCAAGTATAGCATGGGATTATCCTTGTTGTCCTATTAACCTTATGCAATTAATATCATTATGCATTTATTCCTTGTTAAGGATGACTTAGCGATTGATCCTATACCTTGGTACCTATTGTGATGCATGGAGTAGTATGGCTAGTGCTTAAACATGGACTATGATCATGTAAATTGATTAGAGGAATATGCAATAAACATTAAAAGATGATTTTGATTAATGTTTAAAGAGGATTAGAGCATGTGGGTTACTTTTGATGCTCTAATTGCTCTCCATAAGGACTCATCTATAAGCGACAATCCGGGATTTACAGTACAACTGTGGGGGCTATATGGCTCTGGCTTTAGTCATATAGAAGGACCTTTTCTAGCTTGTTAGAGGTAACCTTTTTGGCGTAAGAATGGCTTGACGAATCAGGTATAGTGCGGCCTCTGTCCTTATGTGTATAGGCTGCGGGTTATTGTGCCATTTGGAAGGGGGGCTCTACATCTGTTTGCCGAGTGAATCTAATGGCCCTAACTTGTTAGACGAACCTTCGAAAGACTTCATAGTGTTTACCCTGCCTGCTCACCTTGGTAGTGTTTTGGGAGTAATTAACCTGAGCATTTGGGTAACACGACTCACAGTGAAAGTGTACAACCTCTGCAGAGTGTAGAACTGTTATAACAGCCGTGCTCACGGTCACGAGTGGCCTTGGACCCTTATGGAATAGTTGAATAATTGTTTATGTTTATGTTTTTGCTATTCATTAATCATTTCACATGGATCATATGTTTATTGTTTACATTAAGACCCTTTTGATGCTATTGATATGTTAAAATCATGTTAACTAAAAGCTACATGCTGATAAACCAATGATTATGCCTTTTTGAGCCTCATGAACCCCATGTTACACTTGTTGAGTACGAGATGTACTTACGCTTGTTTATTTTTCTTATTTGGATAAAAATCCCGGATGGGTAACAGATGGAGGTAATAGTGACTACTACGCCTACTTACCTGAGGATTACTAGTCTTGCTGTCAACCAGTCAATGTACCTGTGACTGGAGCTACCACGAGAGATTTTTATTTATACTTCCGCTACATTTGTGTTAAGACTAATTGTTTAAATATCGTGATGTAATAACATTTGCCATGATACTTCTGTTATAATTTGTGAACTTATGTGTGATTGATCTCTGGGCGCACATAAGGGTAAGCATTCCATTTGGTCGATAAATGGGTGTGACAGCCGCACTACATTCTTCTGTCAGCTTGATTACCTCAGTGGTGGGCAGTGGCCTCTTTTTGTTAAGAATATCTCTAATGTACTTCGCATATGTGGGTACCTGTATGGCATCAAGTAGAGGTATGTTGACATATAACTTTTGAATGACCTCTACAAACTTACCAAACTGCTCATCCGACTGTAGTCCTCTGTTTCTTCTGGGAAATGGCAAATAGTTGGTGTCGTGAAAATCTTTCCTCATTTCTCCAGTTCTTGATGGTTGTAGCAGATCTTCTGCTTCAACTGGTCTCTCTTCTTCTATCATTGCTGGTTGCACTGGAGCTGGTGTTTTTGCTTCTCTCCCGGCTGTGGGGGATCTCTGGTAGATCTCCCTCCTCTAGTAGTTATGTTCTTTACCTGCTCAAGGTTAGTGGCAACAGGCAAGACAGCAGCTAGCTTAAGCTCTACCCTCTTATTAAGAGTGTTTTGCTCATCAAAGGCAGTTAATAGGAAATCCATTTTATTGTGTATATCTTTTAAAAATGATTCATTTGTATCTAGCCTTTGTTTGACTTCATCATTAGTTTTAGTTTGTTGAGCAATTATCTCCTTTAATGAAGGTTGTTTGAGAATATTACCTGAATTCATACCTTTGCTATTAGGTTGACTTGAGGTGGTTTGATATTTGTATACTGTCTCTATAGCCCTTTGATCTTCTTTGAACTTGGCCCTCTGGTCAATCCAATGGAGCAAATCTTACATCTTAGTTGATAGTGCTTTTACTTCTTCTGGTATTTCTTCAGTTTGATGACAATGTTGAGTCTTGTCTTGGAACCAGCTTTGGTTTTCTGCTATCTTATCCAAAAGTGTCTCTGCTTTTCCAATTGTAAACTCCAAGAATGATCCTTCAGCAGATGCATCTAGGCACTCATGAGACTTTTGGGTTAATCCATGATAAAAGGTCTGCATAAGTAACCATTTGGCCATTCCATGGTGAGGACAATCTGATATGTATCCTTGAAAACGCTCCCATGCTTCTGGAATGGTTTCTGTCTTCTGCTGTTGGAAACTGACAATATTTCCTCTTAAGGCAGCTGTTTTGCCTATAGGGAAAAACTTTGATAGAAAGGCATCTGACAGGTTCGTCCAATTTTTTATGTTTGCTTGATTGGTGTAGAACCACTTCCTCGCCTTCCCTTCTAGTGAAAATGGAAAGAGGCGAAGTAGTATGACGTCTTTGTCAACTCCGTTGATGCTAATTGTGCTTCCAATCTCCAAGAAGTTATGCAAATGTGCACTAGCATCTTCGTGTGCCTTCCCACTGAATTGTGTAGCCTGCACCAAGTTGATGAGGTTTGACTTGAGCTCGAACTCAGGTACTCCTTCTTCTACTTCAAATCTTGGACCAGTAAGAATGTTCTCAAGACTTGGGGCAGAAAATTCCTGTAAGGTCTTCTGTGCCATCACTTCAACATTGGTAGCTAGCTTCTTCTTTCTTGATTGCTTTGGTTCTGATGATGAAGAATTTAATTCACCAAAGTCAATCCTGATATACCCTGTAAAAAAATATAAACATAGGAAAACAACAGGGTGAACCTGCCAAAGCAGAGGTGCCTTGCTATGATTTCTCATTTATATAGTAGCTGTTATGCAATTATTTCTCAATAGTCTAGTCTAAAATTTTATTTGAATAACCTTGACCGACTTCCTGACTTTCCTTACCGTTCCCCAGCAACGGCGCTAGAAATGCTTGTTGACACTAGCTAACACCACTTGAATACTAGGTTGTCATCCCTAGCATGGTGCTAGAGCGTACTAAGGTATTTATAAACATAAAGGCTCTCTAGAAAATAATCTATTCTATCCGCAAGCACACAGATAAAATACCTCACTGTAGCATTTCACCAGGATAAGTATTCCAGGTATCGTTATTTGTAATTTTGCTTCAGAGAACGGCGAAAGCGAAAACAGGGGTAAAATCTATCAAGGCTTAGACTAGAGATAAACTTGCAAGAACATGATTACTACTGAGAAACTCGTCACACAGTCACTTGCTTTGGCAGGGGGTAAGCCATAATAATAAAGATAATGAAATATAAGTTCATGGGTAAATAACACAGCGATTAGAAATAGACTACTCCACATAAATGTAAGGTGATGTCGGACTAGCAAGAGAATGGATTCTAAGTATCTACTATTTACTAAGTCATAATCTACTCTAAGCATCTACAAGATCATATATAGCACAAAAGACTCTTCATTCATGTATAAGGAACATTGCTAAAGTAAATCAGAACATAGCAAGACTTACTCCGCAATACAAATTCTGCCTGTCCTATCAACGGAGGGTGGACTATATAAGAATCAACGAAGCTGTCACCATCGCGAACTACCACATGACCCAGCCAATAGGATACATTTGCAGGTAAATAACATCTAAGCACCACGCCTACATGTGATCTACCACTTAACTCCCACGTGAAAAGAGCTAAGCGCTTTGCAAACTCATGCATGAACTCATCATCAATCATAACTATATCACTTATAGAACTAGAGCAAACTAGGAACATAATAAATAAAGACATAATGCAATTAGAATAAAGTCATAGAGAAAGATATGAAATAATACTAATCTTTATTGATGAAGATCCGAAATCCAGAGCGCTAGGCCCTACTTCTCTAATTCTATCTAATCAATCCTATAAAACTTGAAAGAATTGGGAGTAGCTAAATCTAATTCTCTGCGGGAGAGAGAGTTTCTAAACACTAAACTTGATGGCTTCCTCTGATAATGATTTCTCCTCCTCCCCTAGGGTGGAGAGGCCCTGCTTATATAGCCCCCTCAAATGATCGTGGGCCGTCGGATCAAACCGACATTAATCGCACGGTTTTCCTTGATCCTTTAGGTCGGTGGAGCATAATCCGCGAAGTTGACGCTGATTGGCCACGGGAGTAGGGCGGCCACCCCAAACCTAGGGCGGGCGCCCTGGGCTGGGCCCCGTTCGGCCTCCCGTTCGTTCACGTGCCTTCTGGAGTCTTATAGATGATAGAAAATTAGCGCACATATTAATATCTCTATGTAAACCCGACGTGTGGGCCTTCTCTCCGTATTTTCTGATAACCCCCTGCAGAAATAGACAAACACCAAAACTCATGGAATTCTGTCAGATAAAACCCTAATTCTAGATGTCTAGTGCATATTGATCCTTTTCCATGTTTAGTTGACAATTAAATTTGATACTTTAGGATCGTCAACACCGCCCTTCGCCATCGCCGCCGGTGACTACATTGCCAGAGACCAGCCGGCCCCCAATTTCCCCTGCTTCCGATCTACAGTGAAGCCAGGGAGGGACCCCGCGGGCATGAATTCCAGGCAAGCCCCACAGCATTATAAGCCTCCTATCTTCAAAGCAATTAATTATATATATATGTTATAAGTATTGTGCATTAAGTGGTAGGAGTTGGTTGGAAACCCTTGCTGCATTATATCATTCCTTGTCCAGTGATATGAAATCCCTGAATCCTACATAGACTAGGATCGAGTAGATGCTTAGCCCTACTTTAAGCGGTAGAAGTCAGGTGATTTCCTGTCACCTGCGAGATGTAGGGATATTCATTATGGCACGGTTGGCTATATTGCTATCGTGGAATGGAACCATGTGTTAATAAAATGAAATGAGACCGGGCGGGATGACGATAGTGAAGCAACAAGGCATGGAGGTCTTGGGTGTGGATCTATCCCCGTCTGAGTCGTTTAAGGACCGATTCGCTTTACGTCCTTGAGTCATGTTGAACGCAGTCTAACACTTAGTTGGCCGGATAAGTTGTTCCGACCGCGAAGCCGAGTAATATGGTTTAGGTCGGGAATCAAATGGTAGGTTGCTTCTTGGAGGAGAGAAAGGATGTGCTTGGGGACATTGGCGTCAGACCAAGGGGGGTTAGAGTCCCTATCACCTGGCAGAGTGTTGCCCTTGGGGTTGCGACATCATTCGGACCTGCGATTTCTGAATTGTATGAAAGGTGGCTTGTGCGACCCTGGCAGGGGCCTGCGCGGTGAGTGTTAGAAATACCCCTCCAGCTGGATAGGAATTCGATTCGAATCGTCGTCGCTCCCGGTTAGTGAGCACTTGACTTGAGCAGCGGCAACGTAGATTCCATTAAATTGAACGGATGGTTAATTGGATAACGATGGAAAGGTTGCCTCAATTTATACCTGCTATGGTTAATATTGTTTGCTCCCAATAAAGTGAGTGCTCTAGTACAGGTTCTAATATAGATGACAGGTTAATGATAATTAACTTGATGCTTAAGCATTAATGATTACTTATCCATAATAAGCTTTTATGTAAAATGTTGTCAAGCTAGCCCACTTTACATCAGCCTTGCATGATCCTTGGTGTCACTTTATTTCTAGTTTATGACGGGTAAGTCTAGCTGAGTACATTGTCGTACTCAGGGTTTTATCCCCACTTGTTGCAGGTTGTGATGTATCATGGCGACTGCAAGAGTTGGTTGGCTCCTGCCGTAAGGCGGAGTGTGATCACGGGCATGATCCTTATGAGTTATCTTCTCTCTAATGCTTTTGTTGGAAGGCGACCTTGGTACTGGCATGTATTTGAAATAAGGGTGTCGTTAGTTTCAAATTACTTTGCTTCCGCTACTTTTGAACTTAAGTTGTAATAACTATGTTGAACTCCGATGTATATTGAACTACTTGTGAAATGGATGTAACATGTGACTGGTTATGTTGAATCACTACGATCTTGGCTTGTATGTTGGTCGGTTTGAAATCCCTCGTGATTTCATTGGACTACCGGAGTTATATGGGCTCAAGTGCGAGAATTTGATCACTTCGGTGATTGTTTTTGTACTTGTGCTCTTATAATTTGGGCAGTTCTGTTACAGCTGGCATCGGAGCAAGATTCAACATTAAACTTGTCATATGTGTATTTAAAACAAAGGTTTTGTTTTATAAAATCAGTTTTATCAACTTATAGCTATATATAGGTTTGTGAAAACTGAATTCTAAATCTAAGTATGTCAGTGGTCAATTTCCTTATGCCCATATAAGGATTATTAGGTGGCTTATATAAGTACTAACTTGGGGTTTTTTATTTATGCATCTACGCCCAGGCCAAGGTATGTATGTGTGATAACTCTCCCACACTATGCTACCCGGTGTGTCAGATTAGAGGTAGCCTTCATATATGAAATAGCCATATATGTCGCTAGTTTACTTTTATACAACATCGCACCTACGCTCAGGTAAGTGTGAGTTGTGAGAACATGACCGTACAACCTGCGGTCTAGGGGAGAGCTAGTTTTAGTTACTGGATTATTTACATGTTACACACATGTATATATGAAGGTACTTAATTGTGGGTGATTAATGATTCGGGTAGTCTTGGTGCTACATGTATATATACGGGGGTATATGTACATGGGAGTACTTAGAATTTACTTCTCTGCTTTCATTGGGTGCTATATTAGGAAATGTTGGGCTACAATGAAACTTTTCTGCACGTACACTAACCACGAATGCGTAAGTCGAATGTAGCTATCGATTAGCTATATATCGAGAGAGCGCATGTTATGCCACTGACATAGAACGTGATCGCCACCTTAGATTGGCAGTCTTGTGAGGACGAATAGGACGAAGCATGCATTATCATGATTGTTGCTTTATGCATAGCTATGCTCCTCCCACCCTTGTTCGATAATAAGTAACTTGTGATCAATGTGTTGCACTATCTCCCTTGTGTGGAGTTAAACGAGAATGCCTTGTTCCATGTTGCTTGAATAGGAAGTGCTTAGAAAAGTGTGTGCTTAGCCTTGTTAGAAATGATTGTGGTTACATGCTTAAACCTATAGATGTCCTCTAGTTTAGCCAAGTGGTGAATATGTTGTTCATACAAGCGTTTGCTAATGCTTTAGACCTCACGTAAGTAATTGTGGGTTCTCATGAGTGAATTAAATTGGTGTTGGTCTAAGGTAACAATGTTTAGAGCTACTAGGATGATATGTTGTGTGCTCTCTTGTTAAGTAGAACAAAGGCAGGCTTTGTCTTGCTTGTTGAACATGGGCTGCTAGAACGGTTTATATTGTAGTGATGCCTTTGTATCCATAACGGTGTTTTCTGTAGTTACGGAGAATACCAAAGTTGTAGCTAACTTAATCATCTAGCTCGTCCTAAAATTTCATGACCCTAGGTCTTATGGTTTGAGAGTTCTGAATTTTAAAAGTTTACGATCAGGTTTGCTAATGTTCTGAATAGATCTGAATGTTTGGTTTGTTTGAGCGGTGTGCATAGGGAATCGGGTCTTGGATATAATAGAAGAAGTGTAGTATTTTTTTAAGCTTTCCAAAATGTCCTATAGCACTAAATGTGATGGTCTAAATCTCTACTTATGAGCTTGTAACGTGGAATGACAGAATCTATCCAAATTTGGGCAGAGATGTCTTCTTTATCTTGTTTGGCCTTGTTAGTTGTGGAATCATCTTAATATAATAATAATAAATTTATGGAAAACTTAATAAGCTTTACATCAAGTTAAGGCTCAGCCTTGTTGTGTCTCTAGAACTCCAGTTATGCATTTTTGAAGTTCTTGTCAGTTTTCTGTCTATATTGGTACAAATCTGAAACATTAGTAATTTTGGTCATGTTAAGCTATGAATTAGTTTTTGGTATGAATAACTAAAGTGTATTCATCTTCCTAAGCTTTCTAGAAAGTCTAGGATCACCTTTGTGGGATGTCTATAACCTCAGTTATGGTTGAAACAAGTAACTACTGCGTTGCTGTCCAGATTCTGGGCACATGCTAAGTTGGCCACCTTAGCTAGCATTTGTTTTGGACTAAACTTGTAGTTAGTTTGTGCTTGAGATAAATGATTATTTTGGGTGAGCCATGTGCCTTGTATTGGTTGCTTAAGCCCATTTGTTTGAATTTTCTAAAATGATTGCTTGATTGTGATGTTGTAGGTATGCTTGTTAGTTAATAAGGGCCATAGTTGTCACTTCGTTTGTCCTCGGTGAGCATACGAGGGTCACATAGCTTTATTTAGAACATCGTTCACGTTATGTAATTGTATGGTTGTTGTCTTTAATTAGGTTTTCTCTCTTAGGAGCCTGAGCTTGTATACTTTGTGGTTAGCCCTTGAATGTTTGTATCCATGCCTTTGCTTGACCGAAAGCCTAAAGTTGAGTTCTCCTATATGTTTGCTTAAGCCGTGGGTGTTTTGCAACTATTTTTGTGAAGACCCTTATCGACTTACCAACCAAGTTAACTTTTATCAATGCTAGCCTTTGACCATGGTTCATACGTTGCCAGTTGTGAAGACCGTACCCAAATCCATGTTGGACCTTCCGGTTACCTCTCTCAAAGGTTAGCTAGTATGACGCAACGTCTCTTTGCTGTGGCCTCAAAATCGTTTGCCTGCAAATCCGTGCATCTACCTTATCAACTCAATCTATGACTACATATCGGTTTTCACCCTTGAAATTTGCTTAATCCGTCCCCAACCTTCTCAGTCTCGAGATGTTTATCAGTCTTGATCTCATGTTGTTGCCCAACATGAATGAATCTCCTGTTAATCTTTTATCTAGTACTCCTCGCAGTGGATGCAAGTCGTACATAGAATTGTTGATGCAAAAGTGGATCTGCAAACACAAAGGGCTAATACCCGAAATCGATATCCAAAGCGTGCCAGTCGATTTGACCTGATAATCGACAAGGATGAAGATACGAGCACTTTGGTCCTGACAACAGCGATACGCCCGGAAGTCACGGCCAAGAGGTACTCACGCGGAACTCGAGGACCGTCGAAGATTGCACTGGAGCAATGCAACTCGCCGAATCGATGAGAACTCGTGAAAAAAGAACAAGTATGCAAGTTGACGAAGTTGCCGAAAAGTAAATGCAAATAAGAGTAAAAGCTGGTTTTTGATATTGATTGATTGGTTATTACATTGCCCTTCACTCTATATTTATATCCTGATCTACAGAAATGTAACCAAATACGACTAGGACACTAAATCCAAATCTAAGGAAACACATGACTCTGATACAACTCAGACTCTAATAAACATAGAAAAGGAAATTAATTCCTATCTTACTTCCTAGCCCGCCTCGACTACGATGGTATTCTCATCGACCTCCTTTCCATCGGCACACTCCCTGTTTCATCGGCAGCAACCTTCAAGTCTTTTTCATCGGCACACTCCCTGTTTCATCAGCAGCAGCCTCTAAGTCTCCTTTCATCGGCATCGGCAATAACACCCTTAACCTTATCGGCAACACTTCAATTTGAATCAACTTCTTCATACACTGCCACTATTCATAGGCAGCCTTCTTTATAAGCTTATTTTCATCGGCTATCAACCTACACAATAATTTTTTTCCTCTGCTGATTAGCCCCTTCTGACCATCTTGACACGTGCCAAAAAACGATGTCAACAAGAATTTAAGCAAGAGTCTCTTGCTCAATTATCCTTGACAATTGTGTGATGTTCGCTTGTGCTATATTTTGATCTTCGGATCATTTTCGTGTTGATTCTAAACCTTGTGACTACCTTTACTTGCTATCCCTCCTTGGTATGGTGCTTATTCGGACAACCCAATCTGTGCCATTTGAAATTCCTCATCGGGTGTATGTTCGGTAATGGTGTTATGAGTAGCAACTAATGGTGCCACGACAAAACCAAGAGCCTCCTGTGGGTGCACACACAAGGTTATGCTGCTCGGCACGCGCTAGTATCATGGTTTCTAATCATAATCCATTGCAAAACAACACTGATGTGATTTTCACGTGACCTTCTTCCTTGGTTGTCTTCCCATATCTTACCAAAAGACCCTTATAGTGGACCAAAAGTAGTAGACCTTCCTCCTGAAGTTGCTAAGAGGATAACCTTTGAAGAACAGGTCACCGACATAAACATTAACAGACCGCAATAGGTGGTAGACAAGTGACTCTCCTTAGTTGTTCCATTATTGACAACTCAATCTAGTGAGCAACGTGTCTCATCTCTGTTGGATAAAAAGGACACCCAACACTTAATGTTGGACAAGTCATCCGTTGGATAAGACTCGATCGTCACATTATGCAAACTTTAACCTTTGTATGCATAATGGCCATACCGTCGAAATCAACCATCTCTGATATGACTCCTTATCTGTTAACTTCGATGGCAACCATCTGTTCTGCATCAACCACAGTTGTTGTGGTCAAGAATGAAGATTTGGAACTTTTTAGTGTTGTGAGACAACTGATTAGTTACCAATAGGAAGGTTAATCTTTAGTTAGGTAACGACTCTTTGGTAGCTACGAAGGCTATGTCTTACAGAGCAATAACCAACAAGAAGTTAATCAACTAGCCAACAACTGGAATGATATTCTATCTTCTAGAGCCATTGTGACCAAGTCAATTCCATCTTGGACAATCACACAGATAGTGCAAGGTGTTCTATCAGCTAAAGCGAAGAATTAGAGAAAACATGACATAATTTCAAATTAGTATCCATGTGCCCTTAGGTGCCACACATGGTTTGTTCATCACTCCATTGGACGATCTCTTAAGTGGTCTTAAGGATCCTGTGGGACACCCTTTCGCTTTGCTTTTATGTTCTCTCATCAACAAGTGTTGGGACAATCAAGGGTTCTACCAGTAAACTTGCAAATCAAAAGCCATTTGAGAAGTGTCAAACAACATATTTCCCATCTTAGAGCTGCTGTTTGATCCTAAAAAGGAAGCCTCAAGGTGAAAGTGGGCCTGACAAAGTTGGTATGCTGCAAGTTAACTCAACTTACAGTACAACTAAGTCACCAAGGAAAATTTTACTCAATCGCTTGGTGGTAGACTACTCTCCGCGGTTAAGTGAATAATTACAACTTTTGTTGTCCTTAAGGCCTCGCTACATCTTTCTTTGGCAATAATTTTCCAATGATGACATGCTTTGGTACCTTATAAATGTTTTTACCCAAGAGGTTGCATCTGATTCAACCCAGATAATTATTGCCTTTGGGTAAGAGAATCTTCTTAGGTAACATTTGGCATAAATGCGGAGCCGGCAGAGTCAGCTATCACATTCACTAACCCCTCGACAGACTCAGATAATATAGTGTTGTCATCAGAGAAAGAGAACTGCACGCATGGAATAGTAAGTAGCTTTCCATTAGTTGATATATGAATGATTGAACATTTACGACCAGCATAGACCCTGTCTATTGGTTAGTCAGTATCCTATAGCCTCAGAGTATATTTATCGCCTATGATCTCACCCTTTTGGAAGGTTGTACTCAAGCCATTTTTGGTAGAGAACTACTTTTCAACCTTTGTGAACATAGAGTCATTTTAACGAGTATCTTTTTGAAGATTTCGGTCTAGTGTCAAGGCATATGGCCTATGTTGTGCTCATTAGAGAATTGGACACTTGAGTGGTTCACTCATGGGCCAAATGATCTCCGTACACTGAGAATGCAGTACGTGCTATCTTGGATTCCTCCCAAAGTAACAATGCTTCATGGAAGTCAATGAAGGAAATTCTTCAGATAAATTTCACCATGAAGAGTAAGTATCAGAAAGTGCCTTTGGTCAAATTGTTCACCGATGTTGAAGCTTTTAGCGGAATGCTATAGCAGATATTGGAAACTAGATAACATGGTTCTCTTCCTTAAAAGGTCTTCCATTCCGAATCTCAGGACACGATTCTTTTAAGGGGGGAGGGCTGTAACACCCTAGGTGTTTGTCCCTCATTAAGTAGTGGGTTTAAGCTCAAACATGATAGATTAGTGGATATGACGATGCCAAAGTCAAACCTATGGAAATAAACCCTAACCTAAACTTGCATATTGCACCCTTGCTTACATATAGGCTCAATTAAAAGATATATGCTTGGGTGTTGTTATCAAAGTATCTTCACATGTCTCACATCAATAACTATCTATATTGATCCCTGGAAAAGTTTCATGAAGTTTGGAATCAAAAAGTCACATGAAATGATAAGTTCCATTCCTATTGGAATTTGCCCCATTAAGTTAATGGAACTATAGATCATCAACCAAGCTTTGCAACTTTACCCAAATGACTCTATATGAACTCTACAACAAAATTGATGAAGGGTTCATGTTGAGCAGATGTCAAGAAATTGCCCCGATTGGCCTAAAACCCTAGTTTAGGCTTTACCGAGTTGATACTTTGACCAAAGTGAAAGTTTGACTTCTGTACTAGTTATGAGGTTTAACCTTAAATAAGAGTTGTAGTTTAAGTTGAGTAGAACAAACTTTGTTTAATGATCAAGAGCTAATTTAGTTCCTAGCTAGGTCAAATAGAGCTCACAATAATCAACAAACTGCTGATTTTGGAACCCTGAAATTTGGCTAAGTATAGATGACTAAACTTCCAGTTGTCGGTTTCAATGTACCCACCTTTGGCGAATTTTAGTTTGCAAACCATTTCGAATTTGGGCAAACTCCTTTAAGCAAAGTTGAAGATTAGGTTGTGTACAACAAACTTTATTTTTTGAGCATACCCTAGTTCAGCTTGGAAATAAGTCTAACTGGAGCTCAAACTTCGAATATGCTGCTATTTCAGGCTTCAAAATAATTCTAAGTCTGCAAATCAATGTCATTAGATTGGCGTGCCGCGTTCTCATGATTTTGATAAGAAACTTGGCTTGCTTCCAAAATAAAGTTTGTAGCCAAAGTCATGAAGGAGAGCATGTCGGAGGTTGGTTTAAGTTTGACCACGTTTGACTAAGTACTTAGAGTCCCAACCAAGTGGAGCTTAAACGTCACTAAGTCGCCGACAATGTCAAATTTAGGGTTAATTATCTCTTAACCGGTTGCTCTAATGACCATAGTCACTACACAGATTTTGTAGAGTATCTTGTGGGCTTCGAACTTCATGTTGGGTCCAAGACCTAATTCGGCCTAGAACAAGCCCAAACACGACCTCCAAGTTGGGCTGATTCACGACTACCACGTGTTCGGTGGAACGCTTGCATGACGGCCACGCACCCCTGCTCGCTGCGCCCTGTCGGCCATCGCCTGGCGCTGCCGCGCGCCCCGCGCCTTTGTGGTCTCGATGTCATCCCCGAGCTCTCAACCAGTCTTCCCACTCCCTTCACTCACCTCTCCGCGCTCACCACCTCGCTCTCCCGGTTCCCGAGTGCAGAGCCGCCATGGATTGTGCCCACCGAGCTCCGCCACCCACGTTCTTCACCTCCGCACCTCCTCGTCATCATTCGTGCATGGCATCACCTTCTCCACGTCACGCTACACCGCACGCACCTCTTCACCAGTTGCATCGATCACCGGAGCGCGCCACCGCGCGGCCATGACCGGTGAACCGCCGCCGGTGCGTGTGGTTAGGTCGCCTCGGGTCATCTCCGTCGGAGCCGAGCAGCCCCACTGGCGCGTCGGGTCCCCAGAATGCCCTAGCGCCCCCTCCCATTGCCAGGAGCGCCGGCCACGGCCACCGCCGCCGGCATGGCCACAGCTGGGCTGCCCGCGCGCGTGGCCGGGAGTCCACGGTTCTTCTCCGACCGCGATTCGACCTTCCCCGGGTGCTGGTAGGCACGCTGGTACTCGTGCCGCCCTTCGCCATCGCCGTCGGTGACTACATCGCTGGAGACCGGCCGGCCCCCAATTTCCCCTGCTTCCGATCTACAGTGAAGCCAGGGAGGGACCCAGCGGGCATGAATTCAAGTTAACTAAGGGTCCTAAGTGCAAAGCCGTAGACTCATTTAAATAGTGCGGGTAGGACCTATTTGCTTAGTTTATTTAAAGATTCTTTCAGGGGCCTAACTGTGAAGTATGTGACTCATATGAACAGTTCAAGCAGAGCTCGGGTTGGTTTAGCGAAAACCCAAGGGCTTCGAGGCAAAAGTGTTTTCCTTTTTCCTTTTTACATTTTCTTTTATGCAGAATTTTGGCTAGATCTTTGAAAATTAATATCTCATGCTAGGAAGCTCCAAAAATAGCAAATGAGGACTTTGTGGAATCCTTGTGAAATTATCTATGCAGTGGATCTATAATATGTAATGTTTTAGTTTAAAGTTTTAGTTCTAAAAATAGATCTTTGCATCTAGGTTTTCATTGCTAGTTGTATTTGTCATTTTCATAACTGCAAATTTATAGCTCGAAATGAAGTGAAATTTTTGTGGCATGCTACCCATGTGATGATTGATGTGTGGTAATAATTTCATGAATTTTGGGTGCTGTATGAGTGAGTTTTAGGTTTAACCTACTCTCACTTAATTTATTGCAATAGTTATTTGTCTTTTTCATAGAGGTTGATATACTTGTCCAAATGGCTTGAAATTTGGACATTAGACTATTGGGAGCATATATAGGTCACTGTAATTTTGGTAGAATTTATTGTGAACTTTTGAGAGGTGTTCATAAGTCCACCTAATTATCTAAATAAATTAAGAAAATGCATTAAAAGAATTTATTTAGGAAGGGACACTATGTTTTCTGGTGTTCATTAGTCATTTATGAAATGTTGGTAAAGTTGGTTTTACACAATTATATGTTTGCAACATATGTTAATAATTATTTCTTGCAATTACTAGTTTCTGGCCAGTTCTGGGGGCAATGTAGATTACCCCATGTTAATTATGTTTTCTGAGCACCTTGTCTATAACAAAGTTGTATATAATTCATGTATCTAGCTTGTGTTAAAATTTGGTGGCAGTAGTTTTTGAGTTATAGATGTTTAAAGTCAGGTTCCAGATTTGGTTGCTCTCTGTTTGGAGCAGACCAGAGTCTGTAGTTTCATCTTTTCGACCAATTAAACTTGGGAATCAGGCTTAGTGGATATTAAATGAATTGTAGACAATTTCATAAGCTTTCCATAATGTCTTCTTGTGAGTCATTTGGATTTAGGGATCTCCAGTTATGATTGATTTGCTGAGCTACTGTATGGATGTCCGGAAAGTGATAGATTTTAGTTGTAGTGCTTTGATTAACTTTGCCATGCTAGTGTGTTGAAGTGTGACTCATACCTTTGAAAGTACTTGGGTTGGTACCCTAGGATCTTATAAGACTTGTGTCTTGACTGATGTGCTTGCAAATCTTCTATGTTGTGCCCTAATAAGGATTAAGTTAATTAGCTCTAGGTATTTATGCGAACTTTGGTATGCTTGTTTGATTACTTTGTTTATTTCACTTCTATGCATTCATACACATGCATTATTGCACCTCATTTAGGTACGCTAGATGAAGCACGTGAAGGACCTGATGTGGAGCCAAACCGAAGATGGAGTTGGTGGATCCATCCCAAAGATAGAAAGACCGAACAAGTGTTAGATGGAGGGAATGCTCGCCAAGCGAGTTTCTTCTGACATACTCTAACTTGAGTCGGATCCCAGGCAAGCCCTGGAGCATTATAAGCCTCCTATATTCAAAGCAATTAATTATATATATGTTATAAGTATTGTGCATTAAGTGGTAGGAGTTGGTTGGAAACCCTTGCTGCATTATATCATTCCTTGTCCAGTGATATGAAATCCCTGAATCCTACATAGACTAGGATCGAGTAGATGCTTAGCCCTGCTTTAAGCGGTAGAAGTAAGGTGATTTCCTGTCACCTGCGAGATGTAGGGATATTCATTATGGCATGGTTGGCTATATTGCTATCGTGAAATGGAACCATGTGTTAATAAAATTCAATGAGACCGGGCGGGATGACGATAGTGAAGCAACAAGGCATGGAGGTCTTGGGTGTGGATCTATCCCCATCTGAGTCGTTTAAGGACCGATTCGCTGTACGTCCTTGAGTCATGTTGAACACAGTCTAACACTTAGTTGGCCAAATAAGTCGTTCCGACCGCGAAGCTGAGTAATATGGTTTAGGCCGGGAATCGAATGGTAGGTTGCTTCTTGGAGGAGAGAAAGGATGTGCTTGGGGACATTGGCATGAGACCAAGGGGGGTTAGAGTCCCTATCACCTAGCAGAGTGTCGCCCTTGGGGTTGCGACATCATTCGGACCCACGATTCCTGAATTGTATGAAAGGTGGCTTGTGCGACCCTGGTAGGGGCCTGCGCGGTGAGTGTTAGAAATACCCCTCCAGCTAGATAGGAATTCGATTCGAATCGCCGTCGCTCCCGGTTAGTGAGCACTTGACTTGAGCAGCGGCAACGTAGATTCCATTAAATTGAACGGATGGTTAATTGGATAACGATGGAAAGGTTGCCTCAATTTATACCTGCTATGGTTAATATTGTTTGCTCCTAATAAAGTGAGTGCTCTAGTACAGGTTCTAATATAGATGACAAGTTAATGATATTTAACTTGATGCTTAAGCATTAATGATTACTTATCCATAATAAGCTTTTATGCAAAATGTTGTCAAGCTAGCCCACTTTACATCAGCCTTGCATGATCCTTGGTGTCACTTTATTTCTAGTTTATGATGGGTAAGTCTAGCTGAGTACATTGTCGTACTCAGGGTTTTATCCCCACTTGTTGCAGGTTGTGATGTATCATGGCGACTGCAAGAGTTGGTTGGCTCCTGCCGTAAGGCGGAGTGTGATCACGGGCATGATCCTTATGAGTTATCTTCTCTCTAATGCTTTTGTTGGAAGGTGACCTTGGTTCTGGCATGTATTTAAAATAAGGGTGTCATTAGTTTCAAATTACTTTGCTTCCGCTACTTTCGAACTTAAGTTGTAATAACTATGTTGAACTCCGATGTATATTGAACTACTTATGAAATGGATGTAACAGGTGACTGGTTATGTTGAATCACTACGATCTTGGCTTGTATGTTGGTTGGTTTGAAATCCCTCGTGATTTCATTGGACTACCGGAGTTATATGGGCTCAAGTGCGAGAATTTGATCACTTCGGTGATTGTTTTTGTACTTGTGCTCTTATAATTTGGACGGTTCTTTTACATCCTCCACTTATACAACTAATTTGGATGGATTCTTGCATCCCACGTGGCCACATAGCCAAAGCAGCAAAAGGCGTTGCATCTCCACCAGCACTATCCAACTACTACCTCGTCAACTCCATCAGCAACAATAGCAGCATCATCAACTACACCCTCAACACTACACGGTTCGACACACTTGAGCCAATCTGCGGGAACATCAATACCAGAGAGACGAGCTCAACACAAGACAACTTCGTCATCTTCTACATGGGAACATGTCACGGAACCGCCCAAATTATAAGAACAAAAGTACAAAAACAATCGCCGGAGCAATTAATTTCCTATACTTAGGCTCCTATAACTCTGGTAGTCCAATAAAATCACGAGGGATTTCAAACCAACCAACATACAAGCCAAGATCGTAGTGGTCCAACATAACAGGTCATATGTTACATCCATTTCATAAGTAATTCAACATATATCGGAGTTCAGTAGAGTTATTACAACTCAAGTTCAAAAGTAGCGGAAGCAAAGTAGTTTGAAACTAATATCACCTTAATTCAAATACATGCCAGTACCAAGGTCAATTTTCCCATAAAAGCATGAGAGATAAGATAGCTCAGAAGGATCATGCCCATGATCACACTCCGCCACTACAGCCGGAGTCTTCCAATTCTTGCAGTAGCTATGATACATCACAACCTGCAACAAGTGGGAATAAACCCTGAGTACGAGAAGGTACTCAGCTAGACTTACCCGTCATAAACCAGAAATAATGACACCAAGGAGTATGCAAGGCTTTCTTTCAGTGGGCTAGCTTGACTCATTTGCGAAAAGCATAAGTTATCATGAATAAACTAATTTAAGTCCTTTTGCATCATATTTATTATAACCTATTCAATCTAGGTAAGCACCTATGCTAAAGCAATCACTTGATTAACCATTAACATCAAAGGTTACCATCTCAGGTTTAGCATTTCCAACATTATCCACATAACCATCCGTGTTCCATCATTATTACTACGATGCCGTAACTCGAGTCAAGTGCTCACTAACTGGGAGCGACGGCGATTCGAATCGAATTCCTATCCAGCTGGAGATTTATTCCTCACACAAACCATGCTTCCCCCGTCAGGGTCGCGTAGGTCACCAATGACACTTTCCAAGAAGCCGCGGGATAACAATCATGGATCGCACTACCCAGGGACCGCCCGACTGCCAGGACGCACCTTGGGCTCACTCTTCGCGTCCCCATTACACCCCCTTCAACACCAGTCTGCCAACCCGAGTTTATCCCAGCTCGAAAAGTGTCACTAGCTTCGCGGTCGAAATGTACTTTATTCGGTCAGCTAAATGTGAGGCATGCGTTCAACATGACAAGAGGGACGAGCAATGATCGGTCCTTAATCGACACAGACGGAATCACTATAGTTCAAAACCCTATAAGACTCCGCCCGGTCTCCGTTTATCCATCAACATTTGGTTACTTTTCATGATCACAATTACAGCTAACCATAACACGGTATCCACCTATAGCTCGCAGGTGACAAGAAATCACCCGACTTCTACCGGTCTACGCATGGCTAAGCAATTTACTCGATCCTGACCTAACAAGGTAACAGTAATCCGGTGGACAAGGATAATAATGCAACAACGGTTTCACTCAACTCCTATAACCTAATGCAACAAGATATAACTATAATTCAGGTAATAAAGAATAGCTTTTATAAAATAGGAGACTTAAAATGCTCCGGGGCTTGCCTGGGATCGAACACTAGGTTTGTGATTGACAGATGACACTCGCTCGGCGAGCATCTCCCATCCCGACACTATTTTAGTCCTTCCATCTTCAGGATAGGTCCACCAAACACCGTCTTCAGGTTTGGCTTTAACATCTCATCCTTCACGTGGTGCATCTAGCGTACCTAAATGAGATGCAAGATGCATGTGCATAAATATGATGAATGGTAACACAAGATGCATCACATAATCATTCATGTAAACACACGATTAAGACAGACACCAAAAGCTAATTAACTAACATCACACAACCAATTAAAGAGGGCAAGCACATCAAGCATAACACAAGTTTGACAAGATCACAAGTATCTTAACTTGACCATCATCAAGGGTATAAGCCACACTTAGCAACACATGGAGTAAACAACCATAACTAGCATCTGACAATTCCTGGACTGTAAGTAACATCTACATGTTTGGATCATAACTAGAGTTATACAAATCCAATAGCCATGCAACAAGACATTCTGGAAAGCTTATGAAATTGTCTATAATTCATATTTAATCATCTTGGCATGATTCTCAAGTTAACCAAGTCAAACATGCATGATTACAGAATCTGGTCCAGAGATTCCAGAGAACCACTATTTCTGGAACCCAACTTGAAACAGTCATTACTCACAAACTATAAGGCCAAATGCCACCAAAATTTAACACAAGCTAGACTAATGAGTTGTCTACAACTTTGTTATAAGCATATTTCTCAGAAAACATCATTTTCATGGTGCAATTACGAAAGTCCCAGAAACTGTCCAGGAAAGCATCAATTGCAAGAATAAATATTAACTTACATTCCAAACACACATTTGGCCACAACCAATGTAACCATCATAAGGTGCATGTTAAATGATCACCAAAAAGCATAGTGCTCATCATTAAATAATTCCTTTTAATGCATTTCTTAATTTATTTAAATAGCAAGGTGAAATAATAAACATATACTAAAAGTCCATAATAAAATCTATAAAAATTACAGTAGGTCTTACATACATCCAATAGTCTACTGTACAAATTTCAAGTCATTTGGACATGTATGTCAACCTCTATGAAAAAGACAAGTTGCTATTACAAGAATTCATGTGAGAGCAAGATACACTAATAACTCACTCAAATGGCAACCAAAATTTATGAAATTTTTACCACACATCAGTCATCACATTAATAGCATGCCACAAAAATTTTACTTCATTTGGAGCCCTAGATCTACAGTTATGAAAATGACAAATACAACTAGCATTAAAAACCTAGCTGCACAAATCTATTTTTACAGAGAAAACTTTAAACTAAAACATGCCGTATTATAGATCTACTGCATAGAGAATTTGACAAGTATTCCAAAAAGTCCTCATTTGCTATTTTACGATTTTTCTACAATTTACTATGATTTTCCAAAGTTCTAGTCATTTTTCTGCAAAAGAAAATTATTAAACCGAAAAGGACAGACACTTTACAATGGGACCCCTAGAATAAACTTTAATCAAACCGAGCGAACAAGTCCTTCTTGCACTATTCAAATGAGTCACAGGTTCTTCATTTAGGCCCCTTCCTTTAGTCAAATTCTCGGACGAGGTCCCTGGTCGCGAGCAAGAACAGAGAAGGGCGATGAAGCTCTCGGTTCTGGCCGTTGGGGAGCTCGTCGGCGGCGACGAGGTGGCGGCGGAGCACCAGGACGTGCGCGCGCACTCGTGGACGGCCTCAGCCCGCCCGGTGATGGCCCGTGGCCTCCTGGCCATGTGCGCCCGTGACGCACGGAGGCACAGCTCGAGCGGCGGCCTTCTACTGCAGGGATGAGGCCGAACGAAGGAGCGCGAGACGGAGAGGAGGAAGAGGCGGAGGCGTCGGTGCACGCAGCCGCGGCTGTGGTGGCTTGGAGCAGCGGGAACGGTAGCGGCGGCCGGAGCTCCGCGGTGGCCATGGCGGGCGTGCTAGCGTTCCTATGAGTGGGAGTAAGGGAGAAGGCCGAGGGAGTAGGGAGGCGAGTGATGGAGTGGGAGAGGAGCTCGGCGCCCACTCTGGAGTAGTCTGGCGTGCGGCAGAGAGGCAGGAGCGCGTGGCGGAGAGGTGGGGCGCTGCTGCCCTGCATGGTCGCCACGGAGGGCATTCCGTCGAGCACGTGGCGGGCAGTAGTATGGCTGGCGTGGAGCATGTTTTTGGGCCAGCTACGGGCCGATTTGGGTCATGGGCCCAAAATAAAGTTTGAAGCCCGTGGACTGCTCTACATTTCTCATTAAGGGTCCAAGGTCATTAGAGCAACGGATTAATGGTTAAACAGTTGCCAAGATGACAATGTCAACATGTTGACGAAGATCACGGAAACTCGCATTCGGAGGTCAAAACCTGATCAGACTTAATCCAACTTTTTGCATGCTCTTCTCCAAGATGTAAACTCCAATTTTTATTTTTGGCTCAACTCAAGTTGTTTAGCAAAAACACGAGAACGCGATGTGCCAACCGTCTTGTCGTTGCCGGTCCAACTTCATGAACATGACGAAACTAGCAGTTTTGTGAATTGAATTTGAAGGTCCAACCAAGCTCCAAATCTGGTGAGACTTGATCTATTCTTTCCTTCACATGGTGTACTCCAACTCGTGTTAAGGACTCCAATTGAGCTTCCACATGAATTTGGAAGATAAAAGGTCATAAACATAGCAACTCACTGCTGTCAATCCAGGACTTAGAATTATTTCCAAGGCTGAAAAGCAGCAGCTGATCCAAACTTTGAGCCTCTGTTTAACAAGCTTACAAGCTGATCTAGCTCTTGGTCCAAAAACAAAGTTTATTCTACACAACATGAACTACAACTTTCATTCAAGGTCCAACCTCAAAACTGGTATAGAACCTACATTTCTACTTTGATTAAAGTAGGATCACGATAAAGCTTAAATTATCCTTTTTGATCAATTGGAGCATTTTCTGGGCATTTGCTCAACACGAACCTTTCATGACTTTTGTTGTAGAGTCCATCTAGAGTCATTTGGGCAAGGTTGCAAGATTTTGGTGATGATCTATATTTCCATCCACTTAATAATGCAATTCCAGCACTTAGTAAAGTCATTCCAACAAGCATATAACTTATCATTTCATGTGACTTTTTGATTCCAAACGTCATGAAACTTTTCCAGTGACCAATATAAGTAGATACTAAGGTGAGACACATGAAGATATTGCAATAACACCACCTGAGCATATATCTTAAAAATAGACTATATGTAAAGCAATGGTGCAACATCCAAGTTTAGGTTGGGGCTCCTGTCCATAGGTTTGACCTTGACATCTTCATCACCACTTAATCTACCATGTTTGAGCTCAAACCCACTGCTTAACTGGTGGCAAACACCTCGGGTGTTACAGCCCTCCCCCTTAAAAGAATCGCGTCCCGAGATTCGGTGCGAAGGACTTTTCAAGGGAAGAGAAATATGTTATCCAATTCCAACATCTGCAAGTGCATTAGGCTACTTAGCTTCAAGTAGCAGAGAGGCTAATTGAGCAAGACACTTTCTGATACTCGCTCTATGTAGAAACTTTTGTCTGAAGAATTTTCTTCACTGACTTCCATGAAGCATTGTTACTTTGGGAGGAATCCAAGACAATACGGTACTTCGTTCACGGTGCACGGAAAGTAATACGAGCATGGACAAATTACTCATAGCATTTACTTTTCTAGTGGCATAGCCTGTACACTTCTGATAAGGGTTGGATCCATATATGAGGTAATCGTTCTTTGTGGCTATCAGAAACCGTCTAACCAATAGACAATTTCCATACCGGTCATAGATGACTTACTTAGATGCCAACTGATGGAAAACTACATATTGCTCCACGTGTGCAGTTCTCTTCCTCTGATGCCAACACTATATTATCTGAGTCTATTGAGGGAACAGTGAAAGTGATAGCTGACTGTATCGGTCCTGGATCTATGCCAATTGTCACCTAAAAAGATTCTCTTATACAAAGGCAACAGTTATCCGGGTTGAATCAGATACAATCTCTTGGGTAAAAACACATATAAAGTACCAGAGGCACGTCAGCACTAGAGAACCATTACCGCAAAAGGATGATAGCCAGGTCTGAAAGACAACCAAAAGTTGCAAGTATTCACCAATCTTTGGGAAATAGTTCATTACCGAGCAAATTGAATACAATTTCCTTCATGAAGTAGTTGCATAATTAGTTGGGTTGACTTGCACTATGGAAAAACTAGCCTTCTTGATCTATATTTTACATTGAGGCTTCCATTCTAATGTCAATCGATACCTCAAAACCATAATCTGAAAAATCTATGGTTTGACACTTCCCAAATGCCTTCATCTCACAATGGCACAATTTGACTTGTAGAACACCTTGACTGCTCACGCATTGTTGATCTAAGAGGGCAAAAACAAGGTACATAGGGGTGCAATTAGTCTTTCCAAGGGTATTGAAGGTTTTCTAACAGCAAGATACCTATCAATTGCAAGTTCTTGGCATGCATTACAAACATAACCTTCCAATGCGAAGGATGATCGCAGTCAACAGAGAAATCACCGATTCTGTATCCTTTTGTTTTCTGTTCATATCACATAAACTACTGCTCCAATATGCACAAATATTGGTGGGCATATAGATCCATGGGTCTTCTAACTACTCGCCAAAATTGAGCTCAAACGGACACCATTTGACTATCCAACAACCCATCCACCAAAATAGCTCTGTTCTGAAATGGCAGTAAACCAAGCTGACAAGACATCTCTCAAATCCTATGTTTTACTCAACCAATACTCATACCAATTTAAGACATTGAAGGGTCCTAAGCAAGGAATGAGGTTACCAAGTTTGGGGTCAATCCAACTTCGTTTGAGTCACTAACCGTTGACTTGAAGATAACCGGTGTAGTGCCACAAAAATTCTGGACAGATTTCGTGTTCTTCCTTTTCTTTTGCTTCACATGTTGAGGCGTGTGTTTTGCACTCTCTCATCTTTCTCATAGTAGCAGAAGCCTTTCTCCAGCTGAGGATGGAGGCTATAGTCTTCCTGATATGTTTCTCAGGGAACAATTTCAACCGTTGATCTAGACACCAATCTTGATGATGCACAAGCATTGGAGTTGTGGGCTATTTTCATAGAGCATAAAGCATTATTCCACATGGAGGGCATCCCTACGTAGATAAGGAACCATTTCTGAATATTTTCTAGCATTTCATCCAATAGAACCTTGAACCAAAACTGTTCGTGGTACTTAGGGGCACAATGATGTAGATCGAAACTATGGATATGCTTTCTCTAGTTCTTCACATGGCTAATACAACATCTTGTACTATATACGTGATTGTCCAAGATGGAATTGACTTGATAGCACATTTGGAGAAGATGCAACACCTGCATTGATGACCGTCTTCATGGCCTCTTTGCTTACTATTGTTCATTGGGACATAACCATCATGGCTATCAAAGAATTGTTATGTGACTGGAGATTAACCTTCTTACTGGTAACTAATTAGTTGTCTCACAACACTTAAGTTCTAAATCTTCGCTCTTGACCACCACACTAATTGCAGTCGAGGCACAAGTAAGTGGTCGGCATCGAAGTCTACAGATAAGGAGTCACACCAGAGAGAGTTGATTTCATCTGTATGACTGTCATCTACACAAGGATCAAGACTTTGATAACTAGGTCAAATGCACAATGTGACGATAAATTCTTATCCCACGGATAACTTGTCCAATAGTAAGTATTATGTGCCCGTTTGATCTACAGGGATGGCGTACGTTGCTCACTCGATGACCGACGTCGTACAAGGACACATAGGGAGAGTTACTTGTCTACCACCTCTTGCAGTCTGTTAATGTTTATGCCGGTGACTGTTCTTCAAAGGTCATCTTCTTAGCAACTTCAAGGGATATCTACTACATAAGGTCTAAGATATGAATCTTCAGATAAGATATAGGGAGATAACCAAGGAAAACGGTCATGAGAAATAACACATCGGATGTCATTTCATAATGGATCATGAATAGCAACCCTGATACCAGCGCGTGCCGAGCAGCACAACCTTGGGTGCGCGCCCACAGGAGGCTCTCGGTTTCGTCGCGGCACCATAGAATGCTAATCGTAACACCATTATTAAATGCACAAACAAAGTGGAATTTCAAGTGGCACCGATTGGGTGGTAAGAACAAGCACCAGACAAGGGAGGAGTAGCAAGCAAGGGTAGTTACAAGGTTTAGAGTCAACACGGAGGCGATCCGAGGATTAAAACACAATGCAAGGGAACATAGCTTAATTGCCGAAGACAACTGAGCAAGGGTTCTCGGTCACATTGGACAACAACATGAGATCAAGATTAATAACATTGAGAGACGTCAGAAGTTGAGATGGACTTAGCAAAAATTCTAGAACAAAAAGATACATCGATCAGAGATTGGGTTGATAAGATAGCCACCTGATTTCGCAAGCAAAGATTTCTAGATAAGACAATGAGGGATTAGCGTTGCTCGGATCATCTGTTGGAGAGACAATCAGGAGGTCCAACATGGAATTGGGTATGGTCTCCAAAACTTGGCAAGCAACAACTGTGGTTAAGATCGACGTTCGTTAGGACTTAACTTGGTTGGTCAATGGAACAAGTGCATTCTCCAAAAGGTAGCGGACGTCCAAGGCCTAAGCAAACATATAAGGGAACTACGCTAGGGCCTACGGTTCAAGCAAGGCATGGATACACAACATTCAAGGGCTAGCAACCACGTTTACAGCTCTGGCTCCTACGAGAGAATCTAATTAGAGACGACAACCATGCGATTACGTAATATGAGCGTTGTTCTAGGATAATGCATCTTCAACACTCATATGCTCACCGAGGACAAAAGAGGTGACAACTATGACACTACCTAGATAACAAGCATCTACACAACACCATGGTTTTAAGCGGACACTTGAGATTATTAGTCAGGTTAGCTTAAGCATCCAATACTAAGCATAAGGTTCACACCTAACAAGCATTTTTCAACAAGAACTAACTACAAGTTTAGACAAAACAAAAGCATGCTAAAGTAATCAACTTAGTGCATGCACATCAATCTCAAGTTACTTATTTATTAGGACAAAGGTGGGAGGAGCATAGTTATATGCACAAAGCAACAATCATGATGTTGCATGCTTCGTCCTATTCGTCCTCACAAGATTGCCGGCCTAAGGTGGCAATCACATTCTATGTCGGTGGCATAACACGCATTCTCTCGATATAGAGCTAGTCGTCAGCTACATTCAACTTACGCATTCGTGGTTAGCGTACCTGCAGAAAATTTCATTGCAGCCCAACAATTCCCAATATAGCACACAATGAAAGCAGTAAACTAAATACTCTCCATACATACATCCCCTGATGCATATACTTCGGTATCAAAGCTAACCAACAAATGTACCCACAATTAAGCACTTTCATAATTACATGGTTAAACATGTAATTATGTCAGTAACCATAGCTAACTCTCCCCTAGACCGATGGTTGAACGGTCATGCTCTCCTAGCTCACACTTACCTTGGCGTAGGTGCGATGTTGCAAGAATGTAACTCTAGCGACATATATGGCTATTCCATATATGAAGGTTACCACTACCATTCGACCACAGGGTAACAGTGCGGTCAAGTTATCACTCATACATACCTTGGCTTGGGCGTAGATGCAAAAATTAAAAACCCCCAAGTTAGTACTTAATTAAGCCACCTAAGGGTCCTTAATTGGGCCTAAAGGAAATGACCACTGGCATACTTAGATTTAAAATTCAGATTTGAACAAACCTAGATATGTAGTAGCTATAAGTTGTTAAAAACATCATTTTACAAACAAAAACCTTTGTTTTAAATACACATATGACATGTTTAATGTTGAACCTTGCTCCGATACCAGCTGTCACGGAACCGCCCAAATTATAAGAACAAAAGTACAAAAACAATCGCCGGAGCAATTAATTTCCTGTACTTAGGCTCCTATAACTCCGGTAGTCCAATAAAATCACGAGGGATTTCAAACCAACCAACATACAAGCCAAGATCGTAGTGGTCCAACATAACAGGTCATATGTTACATCCATTTCATAAGTAATTCAACATATATCGGAGTTCAGTAGAGTTATTACAACTCAAGTTCAAAAGTAGCGGAAGCAAAGTAGTTTGAAACTAATATCACCTTAATTCAAATACATGCCAGTACCAAGGTCAATTTTCCCATAAAAGCATGAGAGATAAGATAGCTCAGAAGGATCATGCCCATGATCACACTCCGCCACTACAGCCGGAGTCTTCCAATTCTTGCAGTAGCTATGATACATCACAACCTGCAACAAGTGGGAATAAACCCTGAGTACGAGAAGGTACTCAGCTAGACTTACCCGTCATAAACCAGAAATAATGACACCAAGGAGTATGCAAAGCTTTCTTTCAGTGGGCTAGCTTGACTCATTTGCGAAAAGCATAAGTTATCATGAATAAACTAATTTAAGTCCTTTTGCATCATATTTATTATAACCTATTCAATCTAGGTAAGCACCTATGCTAAAGCAATCACTTGATTAACCATTAACATCAAAGGTTACCATCTCAGGTTTAGCATTTCCAACATTATCCACATAACCATCCGTGTTCCATCATTATTACTACGATGCCGTAACTCGAGTCAAGTGCTCACTAACCGGGAGCGACGGCGATTCGAATCGAATTCCTATCCAGCTGGAGATTTATTCCTCACACAAACCATGCTTCCCCCGTCAGGGTCACGTAGGTCACCAATGACACTTTCCAAGAAGCCGCGGGATAACAATCATGGATCGCACTACCCAGGGACCGCCCGACTGCCAGGACGCACGTTGGGCTCACTCTTCGCGTCCCCGTTACACCCCCTTCAACACCAGTCTGCCAACCCGAGTTTATCCCAGCTCGAAAAGTGTCACTAGCTTCGCGGTCAAAAGGTACTTTATTCGGCCAGCTAAATATGAGGCATGCGTTCAACATGACAAGAGGGACGAACAACGATCGGTCCTTAATCGACACAGACGGAATCACTATAGTCCAAAACCCTATAAGACTCCGCCCGGTCTCCGTTTATCCATCAACATTTGGTTACTTTTCATGATCACAATTACAGCTAACCATAACACGGTATCCACCTATAGCTCGCAGGTGACAGGAAATCACCCGACTTCTACCGGTCTACGCATGGCTAAGCAATTTACTCGATCCTGACCTAACAAGGTAATAGTAATCCGGTGGACAAGGATAATAATGCAACAATGGTTTCACTCAACTCCTATAACCTAATGCAACAAGATATAACTATAATTTAGGTAATAAAGAATAGCTTTTATAAAATAGGAGACTTAAAATGCTCCGGGGCTTGCCTGGGATCGAACACTAGGTTAGTGATTGACAGATGACACTCGCTCGGCGAGCATCTCCCATCCCGACACTTGTTTAGTCCTTCCATCTTCAGGATAGGTCCACCAAACACCGTCTTCAGGTTTGGCTTCAACATCTCATCCTTCACGTGGTGCATCTAGCGTACCTAGATGAGATGCAAGATGCATGTGTATAAATATGATGAATGGTAACACAAGATGCATCACATAATCATTCATGTAAACACACGATTAAGACAGACACCAAAAGCTAATTAACTAACATCACACAACCAATTAAAGAGGCCAAGCACATCAAGCATAACACAAGTTTGACAAGATCACAAGTATCTTAACTTGACCATCATCAAGGGTATAAGCCACACTTAGCAACACATGGAGTAAACAACCATAACTAGCATCTGACAATTCCTGGACTGCAAGTAACATCTACATGTTTGGATCATAACTGGAGTTATACAAATCCAATAGCCATGCAACAAGACATTCTGGAAAGCTTATGAAATTGTATATAATTCATATTTAATCATCTTAGCATGATTCTCAAGTTAACCAAGTCAAACATGCATGATTACAGAATCTGGTCCAGAGATTCCAGAGAACAACTATTTCTGGAACCCAACTTGAAACAGTCATTACTCACAAACTATAAGGCCAAATGCCACCAAAATTTAACACAAGCTAGATTAATGAGTTATCTACAACTTTGTTATAAGCATATTTCTCAGCAAACATCATTTTCATGGTGCAATTACCAAAGTCCCAGAAACTGTCCAGGAAAGCATCAATTGCAAGAATAAATATTAACTTACATTCCAAACACACATTTGGCCACAACCAATGTAACCATCATAAAGTGCATGTTAAATGATCACCAAAAAGCATAGTGCTCATCATTAAATAATTCCTTTTAATGCATTTCTTAATTTATTTAAATAGCAAGGTGAAATAATAAACATATACTAAAAGTCCATAATAAAATCTATAAAAATTACAGTAGCTCTTACATACATCCAATAGTCTACTGTACAAATTTCAAGTCATTTGGACATGTATGTCAACCTCTATGAAAAAGACAAGTTGCTATTACAAGAATTCATGTGAGAGCAAGATACACTAATAACTCACTCAAATGGCAACCAAAATTTATGAAATTTTTACCACACATCAGCCATCACATTAATAGCATGCCACAAAAATTTTACTTCATTTGGAGCCCTAGATCTACAGTTATGAAAATGACAAATACAACTAGCATTAAAAACCTAGCTGCACAAATCCATTTTTACAGAGAAAACTTTAAACTAAAACATGCCGTATTATAGATCTACTGCATAGAGAATTTCACAAGGATTCCAAAAAGTCCTCATTTGCTATTTTACGATTTTTCTACAATTTACTATGATTTTCCAAAGTTCTAGTCATTTTTCTGCAAAAGAAAATTATTAAACCGAAAAGGACAGACACTTTACAACGGGACCCCTGGAATAAACTTTAATCAAACCGAGCGAACAAGTCCTTCTTGCACTATTCAAATGAGTCACAGGTTCTTCATTTAGGCCCCTTCCTTTAGTCAAATTCTCGGACGAGGTCCCTGGTCGCGAGCAAGAACAGAGAAGGGCGATGAAGCTCTCGGTTCCGGCCGTTGGGGAGCTCGTCGGCGGCGACGAGGTGGCGGCGGAGCACCAGGACGTGCGCGCGCACTCGTGGACGGCCTCAGCCCGCCCGGTGATGGCCCGTGGCCTCCTGGCCATGTGCACCCGCGACGCATGGAGGCACAGCTCGAGCGGCGGCCTTCTACTGCAGGGATGAGGCCGAACGAAGGAGCGCGGGACGGAGAGGAGGAAGAGGCGGAGGCGTCGGTGCACGCAGCCGCGGCTGTGGTGGCTTGGAGCAGAGGGAACGGTAGCGGCGGCCGGAGCTCCGCGGTGGCCATGGCGGGCGTGCTCGCGTTCCTGTGAGTGGGAGTAAGGGAGAAGGCCGAGGGAGTAGGGAGGCGAGTGATGGAGTGGGAGAGGAGCTCGGCGCCCACTCTAGAGTAGTCTGGCGCGCGGCAGAGAGGCAGGAGCGCGTGGCGGAGAGGTGGGGCGCTGCTGCCCTGCATGGTCGCCACGGAGGGCATTCCATCGAGCACGTGGCGGGCAGTAGTATGGTTGGTGTGGAGCACGTTTTTGGGCCAGCTACGGGCCGATTTGGGTCATGGGCCCAAAATAAAGTTTGAAGCCCGTGGACTGCTCTACATTTCTCATTAAGGGTCCAAGGTCATTAGAGCAACGGATTAACGGTTAAACAGTTGCCAAGATGATAATGTCAACATGTTGACGAAGATCACGGAAACTCGCATTCGGAGGTCAAAACCTGATCAAACTTAATCCAACTTTTTGCATGCTCTTCTCCAAGATGTAAACTCCAATTTTTATTTTTGGCTCAACTCAAGTTGTTTAGCAAAAACACGAGAACGCGACGTGCCAACCGTCATGTCGTTGCCGGTCCAACTTCATGAACATGACGAAACTAGCAGTTTTGTGAATTGAATTTGAAGGTCCAACCAAGCTCCAAATCTGGTGAGACTTGATCTATTCTTTCCTTCACATGGTGTACTCCAACTCGTATTAAGGACTCCAATTGAGCTTCCACATGAATTTGGAAGATAAAAGGTCATAAACATAGCAACTCACTGCTGTCAATCCAGGACTTAGAATTATTTCTAAGGCTGAAAAGCAGCAGCTGATCCAAACTTTGAGCCTCTGTTTAACAAGCTTACAAGCTGATCTAGCTCTTGGTCCAAAAACAAAGTTTATTCTACACAACATGAACTACAACTTTCATTCAAGGTCCAACCTCAAAACTGGTATAGAACCTACATTTCTACTTTGATTAAAGTAGGATCACGATAAAGCTTAAATTATCCTTTTTGATCAATTGGAGCATTTTCTGGGCATTTGCTCAACACGAACCTTTCATGACTTTTGTTGTAGAGTCCATCTAGAGTCATTTGGGCAAGGTTGCAAGATTTTGGTGATGATCTATATTTCCATCCACTTAATAATGCAATTCCAGCACTTAGTAAAGTCATTCCAACAAGCATATAACTTATCATTTCATGTGACTTTTTGATTCCAAACGTCATGAAACTTTTCCAGTGACCAATATAAGTAGATACTAAGGTGAGACACATGAAGATATTGCAATAACACCACCTGAGCATATATCTTAAAAATGGACTATATGTAAAGCAATGGTGCAACATCCAAGTTTAGGTTGGGACTCCTGTCCATAGGTTTGACCTTGACATCTTCATCACCACTTAATCTACCATGTTTGAGCTCAAACCCACTGCTTAACTGGTGGCAAACACCTCGGGTGTTACGGAACAATACAGGCATCTACAATGGGGACGACCAGTGCCACGAGTCAAATCCCGACCCCCATCATCGACGCCGTCACCACTGCCATCGTAGGCGGCACCGCAACACCGGCTTGGTCCCTTGACCAAGTGATCATCATCGACTCTGACAGGTACTTCTACCTGTAGGTACCATCACTGCTGTGGCCGCACCTACTGGATTCCCTCCATACCAGCGGACAAACAACGAACCAGCACCTCATCGCCAAAAGCTTCCACGCTACAGCAACCTCGATGCTCCTCTCCATAGAAAACAACTACATCAACACACACCAGAACCCCGGAGACGTCCATCCCATCATCAAAAACACACACGGCAACGCCAACGAGCAGATCAAACTGAAGTGCTTCATCTTGAGGAGGAGCTTTCCTTCCCGAGCAACATCAACGATCAAGCGAGGTTGCAGCACGAGGACGCGCTGCCTCGCGAATGAGGGGAGTGATGTCATGCGCCTAATGGAGTGCCTCCCCGGCCCTGGCCAATGGGCCAGCCGCGGCCCAGGACATGGCACTGTAGCATCACGCACTGTAGCACCGCCGCCTCCGGCTCAGAGTTTCCTTCCACTGGAAGGAATTAGAAAATAAGAAATAAAGGAATAGAAATAAATTAGGAGATTAAGTTGATTTGTTTAGGAAAGGAAAATCCGATTTATAAGGATATTTTCCGTAGTTACTTGAGATGCAAGTCCACTAGGGACTATAAATATAGGGCTATTGCACCCATTGGAAATTAAGAAGAAAATAGCCTTTTGGCTTATCCCTCTCCTCTCTCTGCGCCTCTCTCCCAAACCCTAGCCGCCACCTCTTCTCCATCTCCATTGCCGACGCCACCAGCTCCCCCACCACCATAGCCACCGCCCTACACCTCCCCAACCCTGGGGACGTGTTACATATTATATAATTTATCTCTGCAGTTTCAGGTTCCTCTAGATCTCTTCAAAAATATTTGAATCCATCCATTCCATTGACTACTTGCCAAAACCAAAACAGCAGCAGCGAACACAACATAAACCACTTACGGAGCTCACAATTTGGTCTGGATCTTGGTCACTTCTTGAGCCCACACCTTTCATAGAAAATAGCATGTGTGTAAAACAATCACAAGAAGCCCACACCTTTCAAAAGCTGGAACCTGATTCTGCTTTAGCCCCAAACTACAGAAGGTAGTGACACAGCAGTAATTGTTTTTTCATTTAGAATTAGAGGTTTTTTCAGTAACCAGCCAAAGAAATTCTATGAAGCATAACCAAAGGAAATAGCAATGAACAAATTTGAGTTTTAACTTATCTAAAGTAAAAATAATGTGATCACATTCTATAACTAGTGAGGCTAAATCTAAACATAAAGTTCAGCTAGTCAGCCGGTGGGCACAAGCACCTTTCTATTAAAGTCGATGAGGGTCACTGAACCATAGTCCAGAACTAAAAAAAAAGCTCATGCTTCCTAGAATCAGCCATAAACTATATCACTTCCCTTCCTAGAATCAGTGGTTCAGCACAAGCTCTTTCACAGTTTTTTTCTCTGAAAACCAAGCAGAGAACGGTCATAGTAATCTTAGCTTGTATCTGTTTCAATCAGATAGCAAGAAAGAGGGAACATAAATGTAGAACTATATTCTGATTGGGCTGTGCTGAACCTTTTTTTTGGATTTTACGTTTTCCTGGTTTGACAGATAAGGAGCAATGTAGAGGCTTAAATTGTGTGGCAAAAAGGGCTTCGGATGCAGGAGAAGCCTCAGGCGCAGTTTCCATGGAGCAGCATATGGATCAATAGGATAGTTATCATTGGCATGAAACAATGCTTTGCAAGACTCATGAGCCAACAAATCAATATACCATCTTTGCAAGACTCATGAGCCAACAAAAAGGTCAGGAACCATATACCATCTTTGCAGTGTGTGTTCCTGTGGTTCGCAATGCAGCAAGACTCATGAGCCAATGAATCAACCTGACCTGTAATCAGAAAAATATAAGGAATTATTTTGACGAATCAAGCAGGAAGGAACATAGAAACCATGCTGAATCATCCGAGATTAAGAGAGCACTGCACAAGGTGAATCAACCAGCGCTATGGAACTGAACGCAACAGTAAAGAAAATCAACAAATTTATTAGGAAAGAAAGGGGGAGATGATATGGAACCGAATGCATACTATTTAGTTCTTTCTAACGGGAACTGCAGAGGTTGAGCTCTTCGTTTCATTCTAGAGAGCACTGGAATGCTTGGTCTTCTGAAGTTCATCGTAACAACCTAGGAATTTCCAACATACCAAAAATCACAACTACAAAAATTTTTTTCCAAAAACAACCTATGTTTGGTGAGTGACATGTAGGAAAACTACTACTTAGTTGCACCAGTAGACCCTAAAGTAGATTTTACTTTTCTTTTTGTATTTAATTAAATATTCATGAGTTGGTTTTTATGTTCTTTGTATTGTTAAATAAAAGCAACCACCTATATTTAAATAAGAACCAAATTAAATAAATGTACTAATACGACCTTGTTATCTAGTGTAAACCCTAAGATACATCTTATGGGCCCCATTGTGGTAACCAAGTAGAGGTAATATATATTTGTATGCATACAAAAGCCTTGTCTTAGTTGGAATAAAGAAAATAAAAATGGAAAACCCAAACAAATAAAAGGAAATGGAAAGACCCTTTCCAGCCCATCCAACCACAGCGACCCGGCCCAAACCACGGCTACGCGCCCCTCTTCGCGCGTCCGCGCGCGCCCGCCACATGGGCCGGCCCAACCTGCCGAAGGCGCCCAGCCTACAAAAGCCAAGAGCGGCTCGCCCCTCTTCTCTCCCGCGGTCGCTGACGAGAGGGCCCCGCGGCGTCATCCCCTTCCTCCTGAATTCCCCTGCTCTCTGCTTCACCCGACGAGAAGGAGAAGAGGAGGGTAGACAGGGTCACGGTTTTGGCATGGGAAAGATTCCCTCTGCCCCCTCCCTTTTGCTCTACCGTGCGCGCCAAGGAGCAAAACGGTCCCATTTGTCAGCCGCTCGCGCTTGCCTGTCGCACACCGTGAGCACGCCCGAAGCCACGCGCGATCGCGCCATGGCCCTACCGAGCTCTGCCGCCCTCTGACACCACGAAACCATCGCGGAATCGTAGCTGGCACCACCGTTTTCGAATCACACCGACCCCACGCGCCTAGGGTCCTAGCCAGGGGGCGTGGATCACCGCCACATGGCTCGGATGCCCCCATCACCGGTTGCTTGCCATTGATGAGCTCGGACTATAAAGTCCCGAGCCGAGCTCTAGCCCCTCCCATCCTCCACACGCCACCGCCCCGGTGGTTTCATCGCACCGCATCGCTCCAGAGAGGAGGAAGGGAGGAAGGGAAGGAGAAGCCACAAGGAGGAACCAGGACCGCGGAGGAGCACAATCCGACCTCGTCGGAGACGAAGGCGGCGCTGCTCGACTTCTTCTTCACCGAGGGTCTCCTCTGCACTGCACGGCAACGGCCCTTCACTGCTCCAAATCACCACCGCACCGCCATCCTACTACCGCGAGCCCAAGGTGAGCCGCCCCGCTCACCACCCCTTCTCTACTCACCACCCTCCTCTGCTCGCCACCGTGTGCACGTTGGCACCGCCGTGATCATTTTCATACCGAGAATGGTCAAGGTCGGTGCCTGATCATTGTTTGCACCTACACACACTCATGCGAACACGCTTGCACCCAACGCGGCCTTACCGAGCTGTACCGGCTCGGGAATGCCACCCTCGTAGCGGCGCTCAGAGCGCGCCCGCCATGGCTAGAGCACGGCCATGGCGAGGCCGTTCCTTGTTGACTCGAGACGGTAGAGGCAGGAGCAAGGGGTCAAGCCGCCACCACCGCGGAGGGTTCTGCTCAAGCTCAATTTCGTCATTTTGACCCCACCTACGTACTCCTCTTGCGGTCGCGAATCAGTAGGAGACCTCACCACCCGAGCCAAGTCGCCGTGGAGGCCTTGCCATCGCTCACCGCACTGGCCAAGCCGCCACCGCCATGGGCAAGCTCCCTAGACACTCTAATCCGCACTGTTGACCCCTCTATCGAGTTCCATGGGACCACGCGGTACTCTAGAGCCTACAAGCTTCACCCGTGAAGCCCCAGAGCGAGAGCTTGGTAGCTAGTCGCCGGTGAGAGCGTGGTCGGGAAAGAGGAAGCAAGGGGAGGAGCTGAGATAGCAGTCAGTGCACTCGGTCCACTGTAAACCAAGAGAGGGAATGGAGAAAGTGGACACGGTTCACCATAGACCCCGCCTGCGGCTCATACACCGCACGCCCGTATGACCCTAAAGTATCAAATTTAATTGTCAACTAAACATGGAAAAGGATCAATATGCACTAGACATCTAGAATTAGGGTTTTATCTGACAGAATTCCATGAGTTTTGGTGTTTGTCTATTTCTACAGGGGGTTATCAGAAAATACGGAGAGAAGGCCCACACGTCGGGTTTACATAGAGATATTAACATGTGCGCTAATTTTCTATCATCTAGAAGACTCCAGAAGACACGTGAACGAACGGGAGGCCGAACGGACCCAGCCCAGGGCACCCGCCCTAGGGTTTGGGGCGGCCGCCCTACTCCCATGGCCAATCAGCGTCAACTTCGCGGATTATGCTCCACCGACCTAAAGGATCAAGGAAAACCGTGCGATTAATGTCGGTTTGATCCGATGGCCCACGATCATTTGAGGGGGCTATATAAGCAGGGCCTCTCCACCTAGGGGAAGAGGAGAAATCATTATCAGAGGAAGCCATCAAGTTTAGGGTTTAGAAACTCTCTCTCCCGCAGAGAATTAGATTTAGCTACTCCCAATTCTTTCAAGTTTTATAGGATTGATTAGATAGAATTAGAGAAGTAGGGCCTAGCGCTCTGGATTTCGGATCTTCGTCAATAAAGATTGGTATTATTTCATATCTTTCTCTACGACTTTATTCTAATTGCATTATGTCTTTATTTATTATGTTCCTAGTTTGCTCTAGTTCTATAAGTGATATATTTATGATTGATGATGAGTTCATGCATGAGTTTGCAAAGCGTTTAGCTCTTTTCACGTGGGAGTTAAGTGGTAGATCACATGTAGGCGTGGTGCTTAGATGTTATTTACCTGCAAATGTATCCTATTGGCCGGGTCGTGTGGTAGTTCGCGATGGTGACAGCTTCGTTGATTCTTATATAGTCCACCCTCCGTTGATAGGACAGGCAGAATTTGTATTACGGAGTAAGTCTTGCTATGTTCTGATTTACTTTAGCAATGTTCCTTATACATGAATGAAGAGTCTTTTGTGCTATATATGATCGTGTAGATGCTTAGAGTAGATTATGACTTAGTAAATAGTAGATACTTAGAATCCATTCTCTTGCTAGTCCGACGTCACCTTACATTTATGTGGAGTAGTCTATTTCTAATCGCTGTGTTATTTACCCATGAGCTTATATTTCATTATCTTTATTATTATGGCTTACCCCCTGCCAAAGCAAGTGACTATGTGACGAGTTTCTCAGTAGTAATCATGTTCTTGCAAGTTTATCTCTAGTCTAAGCCTTGATAGATTTTACCCCTGTTTTCGCTTTCGCCGTTCTTTTAAGCAAAATTATAAATAACGATACCTGGAATACTTACCCTGGTGAAATGCTACAATGAGGTATTTTATCTGTGCGCTTGCGGATAGAATAGATTATTTTCTAGAGAGCCCTTATGTTTATAAATACCTTAGTACGCTCTAGCACCATGCTAGGGATGACAACCTAGTATTCAAGTGGTGTTAGCTAGTGTCAACAAGCATTTCTGGCGCCGTTGCCGGAGAACGGTAAGGAAAGTCAGGAAGTCGGTCAAGGTTATTCAAATAAAATTTTAGACTAGACTATTGAGAAATAATTGCATAACAGCTACTATATAAATGAGAAATCATAGCAAGGCACCTCTGCTTTGGCAGGTTCACCCTGTTGTTTTCCTGTGTTTATATTTTTTACAGGGTATATTAGGATTGACTTTGGTGAATTAAATTCTTCATCATCAGAACCAAAGCAATCAAGGAAGAAGAAGCTAGCTACCAATTGTTGAAGTGATGGCACAGAAGACCTTACAGGAATTTTCTGCCCCAAGTCTTGAGAACATTCTTACTGGTCCAAGATTTGAAGTAGAAGAAGGAGTACCTGAGTTCGAGCTCAAGTCAAACATCATCAACTTGGTGCAAGCTATACAATTCAGTGGGAAGGCACACGAAGATGCTAGTGCACATTTGCAGAACTTCTTGGAGATTGGAAGCACAATTAGCATCAACGGAGTTGACAAAGACGTCATACTACTTCGCCTCTTTCCATTTTCACTAGAAGGGAAGGCGAGGAAGTGGTTCTACACCAATCAAGCAAACATCAAAAATTGGACGAACCTGTCAGATGCCTTTCTATCCAAGTTTTTCCCTATAGGCAAAACAGCTGCCTTAAGAGGAAATATTATCAGTTTCCAACAGCAGAAGACAGAAACCATTCCAGAAGCATGGGAGCGTTTTCAAGGATACATATCAGATTGTCCTCACCATGGAATGGCCAAATGGTTACTTATGCAGACCTTTTATCATGGATTAACCCAAAAGTCTCGTGAGTGCCTAGATGCATCTGCTGAAGGATCATTCTTGGAGTTTACAATTGGAAAAGTAGAGACACTTTTGGATAAGATAGTAGAAAACCAAAGCTGGTTCCAAGACAAGACTCAACATTGTCATCAAACTGAAGAAATACCAGAAGAAGTAAAAGCACTATCAACTAAGATGGAAGATTTGCTCCATTGGATTGACCAGAGGGCCAAGTTCAAAGAAGATCAAAGGGCTATAGAGATAGTATACAAATATCAAACCACCTCAAGTCAACCCAATAGCAAAGGTATGAATTCAGGTAATATTCTCAAACAACCTTCATTAAAGGAGATAAATGCTCAACAAACTAAAACTAATGATGAAGTCAAACAAAGGCTAGATACAAATGAATCATTTTTAAAAGATATACACAATAAAATGGATTTTCTATTAACTGCCTTTGATGAGCAAAACACTCTTAATAAGGGGGTAGAGCTTGTAACACCTCAAGTGTTTAGTCCATAATTGTATTGCATTTGCATAAGCATAAGCATGCATAATTCATGTTTACTATTTTATGTAATGCAACTCATGAGATTGTTCTAGGGTTTGTTTGGCTCATATCATGAGTACTTGATAGTTGGTGTAACAAAAGGGTAGAGTAGCCAATCATGTCCTACAACACCCTAATTATACTTAGGATAACCCTTGGAGCAAGGTTCATGTTGATCAAAATGACAAAAATGCCCTCCAAGAGATGGTTGACCACCATTTGGCCCTAGAATGTTCTAATTTGACCAATTAAAAAGTCTAACTTAAAGACCTTGCATGGAAGAGCACCCTTAAGCAAAGTTGTAAAGAATTTTATGGGGAACAAAAGTCTCAATATGACCATCTCATGAAATTGACCAGAACATGCTCAAAAGTGGCCCACAAGTCAGCTAGAGGAGTGGCCTCAATACTTAGAATTTTTCTAAGTCCTCAATTTGACCCTCCAGTTTTGCTGAGGCCTACTTTAGAGGCTTGTAGTTTGCAAACCAGGTCAAACCAGCTTCCACTCATATTAACAAACTTGTAGTCCTCATGTATCTCTACAACATTGCCAACATCACCCAAGTCTGGTTCTCCATAGTTTATGAGTTATGATGTCATGAAGTTGGGGTTTCAGTCGGTTTAACCACTGAAATCACATTTTAGTTTCACCGAGCACCACTTGACGTCCTTGTATCTCACCAACTAAACCGAATCAGCTCTTGAGGCCTGTTACAAACTTGTAGTGCTTACATAGGTCTATAACTTTGTTAATTGGGGGTTCCACTGAAACGAGCTGGATTAGAAGTTAATCACCTCCAAAGTCGCTCTGTCAGTCACTATTAAGGGCGCTGTCATCGAGTTTCAGTTTCGTCAGAGAAGAGGGAGTGGCCGACCGGCCACAGAGCCTCGCCGACGTGTGGAGGTGCGGTGGCACCCGTACGCCGGCCCTGGCCCCACCGGTCAGTCCGCGACGCCTTCAAGACCGCCACGACACGTCGAGCCGGCCTCCATCCCCTCCGCCTCTCTCTTCCGGTTTCAAATCGCCAGACCGAGCCGCCATTGCCGCTCCACCTCCGGCGAGCTCGCGTGTGAGTTCCACTGCATCACCGACCACCAAACCACGCCATTTTCTCCGCCTCACCGCCCTCCATCTCCTCGACCCACCGATGGCCTTGATTGAACTCGAGGTGAGCCACATTGCCATCTCCGTCGCTTCCGAGAGGTCACCGGAGCTCCGCCACGGAGGCTCACCGTGGCCGGGGTAGTTCGGGCCCCTCTCCGTCCTCCCTTCCTACCTCAAAAGCTCCGCCTAGCTTCAGTGAAGCTCGTACCGAGCTTAGCCGGGACCGTGCACCCTCACCGGTGACGGTGCACCGCCACCCGACCCTCACCGGCCGCCGCTCGCGGTGGCGAGTCCCTTCCGCTCCAACCCAACCCCTCCCGCTGGCACAAATCGACGCACCGGGTGACGGAGAACGCAAGGGTGTGCTTGGTTTCCCGAGCGAGCTCCCCTCCGGCAAGCTTGAGCTCGTTGGAGCTCGCGGGTCGCCGCCCCCTGCTCCCGGTCGCTGACTTCGGGGGCCCGCATGTCAGCGCCGCGCGTAGGCGGGCGTCCGAGCGGGCCGCGCGCGCCGTTGTGGGCCGCGCCTGTTCCCGGGCCGGCCCAGTTCGTTTGAAATTTATTTCATTTAAATTATTTGTCACAGATTTTTGTAGAAGTTTGAAAAATGTAGATCTAGGGTTTTACTTACCCAAAAATCATGAGATAAATTTTGTTAGGATCTACATGATGTGTAGTATTTTAGAAAAATATAAATCTGGTATGTTATGTTTAGTTTCTGGGAGAATTAAATAGATCTTGCAAATGTGTTTTTAAATGCATGCAAATTTGTTAAATTTATAACTTGAGCTGTAGTGTCCCAAAAATCATGAAATTTGTGAGTAGGTTATTTTATACTTGCTCTAGCTCTGGTAAAAATTTGGGCATCAGTGCTTAAGTAATTTTTAAGTTATGAGGCTATCTTGTTATTTTAGGAAATAGTTGAATGAATTTTAGTAATTTTTCTACATGTGCAATGTTTTTGTAACTTTTTGGAGAATGTCTTGGTACCCTAGAGTATCTAAGAAAAATATGAAATCTGTTGTTTGATACTTTTCAATATGATGTATTAATTATACAAAAATCCGCCTTTTGGACTTGTGAATTTTGTATAGGGAGTTTCTCTGAATAAAATTTGTTCAAATTTTTACAATGGTCTCTTTTTGGGTCGGAGAGCCCCTTGTAATTTTTGTAGAATTTTAGGAGCAGTTTACATATATGTTTAAAATTCCACCTAATTAATTAAGTAAAATAAGAAATGAGTATAAATAAATGTTCTAGGTAGTCACACCCTACTTTCTGGTGTTTTTGTACCCCATGTGAACTTTTAGTAACATTAGTTTGGTTTTAGGGGACTTTGGCCACATCAATAAATATTTAACCCTTGTAATTTTAGGTTTTCTGGACAGCTGGTAGTATTTCTAAGTTTGGTCTTTGATAAAAATGGTTGCTGGAAAACTTGTAAATACCAAAGTTATAGTAAACTTGATAAACTAGCTTGTGTCAAAATTTGGGAGCATTTGGCTTAGTATTTTGAGAGTTATTGTTGTTTATTGTGGCAGCTTAGAATCTGCTACTCTCTGTTTTGAGAGGACAGATTCTGGAACTTGTGAAATTCGACATGGAAAACTTAGGAGTTTGGGGTTGAGGTCTGAAAATGAATTGTAGTGCATTTCTTAGGCTTTCCAGATTGTCTTAGGTCACATCTTTTGGATTTGGGAATCTCTAGTTATGATAAAAATAAGTAGCTGCTGTTCAGGATGTTTTACTATGGTATTTTGTTGATTTGTTGTGGTGTGTTATCCTAAGAAATGCTACTCTTGTAATTGTTAGGTGTTAGGGCCTTAACTGAGGAAGAGCAGCTTTATCTTAGGTTAAGTAGATTAGGTGAGTACTTCTCTACCGGAGAGGAAATTTTCACCTACTCTTTTGAAGTGATTTGAATAGAGCTTTGAATTTGTTGTAAGGCATTCATTCCGAGCATACTGCATCTTTCACTATGCATTCATGAGATTTATTATGCACTCATGCAATAGGTGTTCTGGAGGGGGTGACACTCCTCGAATTCGAACAAGCGATACCAGAGGAGGTGCAGAGCCAACTGGAGGAGCCGACAGAACCAGTCGGCGAAGGAGACGTCGTTGAAGATCTACCCGAGTGCCCGGACCACAGACCTTCAACTTTTCTCAAAGGCAAGCCCCGGTGCATGCTGAACCCATTGTTTTATAAACATATCTTGAGTACTTTTAATTGTTTACTGCATTAAGTAGTAGGAGTTGTATGAAAACAATTGTTGCATTATACCTGTCCTTGTCCAGATATTGTACTTAAATCCTATATTAGGTTTAGGCACGTGTCAATGCTTAGCCCTGCTTAGTACGGTAGAAGTCGGGTGATTTTCGGTCATCCGCGAGAGATAGGATTGGGTCGCGAGTGGCTTATGGCTATCGTGATGGAACCATGCTTTAAAATGAAATTGAGACCGGGCGGGAGTTCGATGGTACAGCTGCAAGACACTTCACGTCTTGGGTGTGGAGCCATGCCCGTCTGAGTCGTTTAAGGACCGATTCGCTGTACGTCCTTGAGTCATGTTGAATGCAGTCTAACACTTAGTTGGCCGGATAAGTCGTTCCGACCGCGAAGTCGAGTAGTATGGTTCAGGCCAGGAATCGAATGGTAGGTTGCTTCTTGGAGGAGAGAAAGGATGTGCTTGGGGACATTGGCGTGAGACCAAGGGGGGGTTAGAGTCCCTATCACCTGGCAGAGTGTCGCCCTTGGGGTCGCGACATCATTCGGACCCGCGATTCCTGAACTGTACGAAAGATGACCTGAGCAGCCCTCGCCAGGCGTGACTCGATGAGTGTTAGAAATACCCCTCCAGCTGGATAGGAATTCGATTCGAATCGTTGTCGCTCCCGGTTAGTGAGCACTTGACTTGAGTAGCGGCAACGTAGATATCATTAATTGAACAGATGGTTAAGTGAATGATATAATGTTGCCACAATTTATACCTGCTATGGAAATAATATGAATAATTGTTTGATGATAATCAAGTGCATGTTTAGTACAGGTGCTAAGATAGATGACAGGTAAATGCTAAAAATAACTGCTAGTACAGGTTATAAGAGTTTCAACTAATTATGCCTTTATGCAAAATGTGGTGTCAGCTAGCCTCTTGTGTAAGCCCTGCATAATCCTTGGTGTCTTATTATTTTTGGTTTATGACGGGTAAGTCTAGCTGAGTACATTCCAGTACTCAGGGTTTATTCCCTCCTGTTGCAGATGACATGCTTTATCAAGGTTTCTGCAAGACGTGTCTCCACCCTACGGGTGATGATGACTAGATCGCTAGGGCATGATCGTCTTTATGTACTTTCCTCATGCTTTTGCGGGTTGTTGATCATCAAGACTGGCAGTATTTAATTAACTAGTGTGCGTGTTATGCTTCCGCTACTTTCCAAACTTGGTTTGTAATATTTGCTACTCCGTGGTGTAAACTTATTTCGGAACTACTTGTGAAATGTAACGTACGATGTGTATGTTGAATGATGCGATCCTGGTTGTAAGCAATTTGGTTTGAAATCCTTCGTGGTTTCGATTGACTACCGGGATTATATGGGCTCAAGTTTGAAAATTTGAGCGCTTCGGTGCTTGTTTTCGTACTTGTGCTCTTATAATTTGGTCGGTTCTGTTACAGCTGGTATCGGAGCATAATTCAACATTAAACACATCTTACGAGTAATTAAAAACCAAAGTATTTGTTTGCGAAAAGGGTTAAACTCTAAAAAAATTATTTTTATAGGTATGTCAGTGATCACATCCCTTAGCCCAAATAAGGACTCTTAGGTGGCTTATTATAAAGACTAACTTGTGGGCCGTGTTTGTTTTTGTTTCGTCGTCCATACGGCGTGATATTGTATGGATGCCATCCACTTGGGTGGTAATGTATGGATCAATTACCTCGACGCTCTGGTAAGTGGGAGTTGTGAGAGCATGATCGTCCAACCGGCGGTCTAGGGGAGAGTAGTTTTGGTGACTTGCATACTTACATGTTCAAACCATGTAACTATGTAAAAGCACTTAATTGTGGGCATCTATCAATTGGGTAGCTTTGATACTGAAATATATACATCCGGGGATGTGTATATGGAAAGTATTTAGTTTATTGTTTTCTTGTATGTTATTTTGGGAATTGTTGGGCTGCAATGAGATTTTCTGCAGGTACACTAACAGCGTAACGAGTAGACCGATAGTTTCGCTTATATGAGAGAACATATGTATGCCACCGCTTAGCGTTAGCACTTTAGTTTTCTACTAAGGTGAGAGGACGTACGGAACGTGCATGCATCATGTTAATTATATCATACATGTCATTCACTCCCTCCTTAAAAAATTTCAATAGTCCCGACTAAATTAAAATTCGTATCCCCTAAATGATTCTCACTTTAAGACATATCTTGTTGATACAGATGGCACGTACTAGGATGATAGCCCGTAAGTCGACCGGTGGAAGGGTCCCTCGCCACCAGCTAGCTCCACGCGAGCCCCGTCCTGAGCCCACTGAGGTGGAAAGGTTACGGGCTGAGTTGGCAGAGGTGACTGCTGCTAGGGATGCAGCGCGGCAGCAACTGGAGCAAGTGATTCATGACCGTGATCAGGAAATGCTTGCAGTCCAGAGGTTGACAGTGGCAAATCGCAACTGTCAACACATGCTGGTCCGTGTCATGGAACAGAGGGATGAAGCCTGGCACGAGGAGAACGTTCTGAGGGCTCGTCAGTTTGAGCTCGAACAACAGTTAGAAAATGTTGAAGAATACAATGACAACCTCCATGAAGAAGTGCACCTCCTGAACAACCAGCTTAATCCTCTGCTACCTAGAAACAACAATGTAGATGAAGATATGGGTTCGGGAATCTTCATGGCTGAGGATGATGATGAAGTGGAGGTCAACGGGCCACAGGATGCCCCACCTGCAGAAGCCCCAGAGGAAGAGCCAGAAGAAGAAGAAGAAGAAGACAAGGAGTTAGAGCCTGTTAGTGATGAGGACGGCAGGGAGATCCTTGACACCGACTCTGAGGATGATGATTAGAGTAGTCGTCATGTAGCTATGGTGTAGAATCGTCTTTTGTGCCCTCCCTGTGTAGGAGTGAGGCCTTGTAATAACTTGACTTTGGGATGTAAGGTTGAACCGTATGTTTCCCGAATGAAGTTTGAACCTGTTAATTTCGATCACAATGGGATGTTTTATTGTGTTGCGTTCAATGATGGTGTCACGATTAGCACCCTTCGGTGCCGCGATGAAACCGAGGGCCTCCTATGGCATGCGACATAAGGTTGTGCTGCTTGGCACGCGCAGGTATCGAGGTGGCTAGTCATGATCCACCATGGAACTCTCCATTGAGAAGTCTCTTAGTGGTCAGTTTGAAGTAGCCTTTCATAGTCAACTAAAAATGGTGAGATCGAATCCAAGTACCGTGCGAAAGGTCAAAAATCACGTAGCTAGTGGTGTAAACGGTTCAGTAACTGTTGTGCTCCCTGTGAGTGAGCCTTTATCAAAGAACATCTTGTTGGATTCCCTCGTATGATTGCACCAATTAATGCGCTTGAATGGATTGTGCGGTTGTGATGAATTATTGTGCCTTAATTATTATGAGAAGTCTATTTCATGAAGTCAGTTTGACATTTTGCAATAATTCATCTATAAATTTCCCACATCGTCAGTGCTCATTGGCTATGCATTTTGCAGATGTCGTACAATCTCCATCGGGGTCGTGGCAATGAGGAGGAACAGCCGCCCTCTCCGCCACCACCTACTCCGGCTGAATTGATGCAATCAGTGGTTGAAGGGCAGCGCATGTTGGCTGACGCCATGCGCCAACTGGCTAATCGAGAGGCTCGTCATGGCCGCCAGGGCCCAGAGCCAAATTAGTATAGCGATTTCAAGGATTTTCTGGATACAAAGCCCCCGCTCTTTAAGGAAGCGGAAGAACCACTGCAGGCTGACGAGTGGTTGAATACTATTGAACAAAAGTTTCATCTACTACGCCTGACTGATGAGCTGAAAACTGAGTATGCTTCCCATCAGTTGCATGGTCGAGCGGGCATTAGGTGGAGCCACTATCGTTCCACACTGCCTGCCAATGTCCCGATTGCTTGGGACCAGTTCAAGGCAGCATTCCGGGGGAACTATATTTCTCCAGGTCTTATGGCAATCAAGCACACGGAGTTCATGAGGCTGTCGCAGGGAAACAAAAGCTTGACTGAGTACTTGCAGTCTTTCAACAACCTGGCAAGGTATGCCACAGAGTTTGTGGATACCGACGCCAAGAAGATTGCTAGCTTCAAAAGGGGCCTCGGCCCAAAGCTGATGAAAACTATGGGCACTAGCAAATGTACTACTTTCAATGATTTTATCAGCGATGCTTTGACCCAGGAGAACAACAATGCTATTTATTCTACCTCTAAGAGCCGTAAAAGGGCCCTTGAGGCGAGTGCTTCTCAGTCACGGGCCTCAGCTGCACCAAGGTCTTCCCCACGCCCACCTGCTCAGAATACAAAGTTTCGTCTGCCCCAGAAAAAGCTAGCTGCAAAAACTAGATTCCGTAAGGCTTATACCGTCGCTCTGCCAAAGGGGACTTCTGGACAAAGCAACTCTAGTGTTCCTCCCAGCAACATGCCTTGCTGGAACTGCAACAAGCTAGGCCATTGGGCCCGGAACTGCCCTTACCCTAAGAAGAATGTCAACCAAGGTGGCCGTCAGGGACACGCTCATTATAACAGTATTGAGGAAATTCCATCTGGTGAGGTGGTCACTGCTGGTAAGTTCCTAGTTGACCAATACCCTACAGTGGTACTTTTTGATTCAGGTGCTTCGCATTCCTTTATCAGTCCTAAGTTTGCATCCAAATTTGCACACAAGTTGCATACTGTTGAAGGTGTGGGTTATTGCATTAGTGCTGCAAGTGGGAATATTTCCACAAACAAAGTAGTGGGGAACCTTAAGTTTGAGATGGAAGGGCGGAATTATTCGCTTGCTCTATTGGTTTTACCGGGTCTAGACATAGATGTTATCTTGGGCATGAATTAGATGAGTCAGAATGGGGTACTCATCGATACCTCCGCTCGGGTAGTTATGCTCAGAGATCCTACAGATCAAAAGGGTTTTCTAGTACAACTTTCCAGAAAAATTGAATTGTCGGGTGAAGTCCATGCTGTGCAAGCAAAGGCGTTGGCTGAAATTCCCGTGGTAAATGAGTTTCCGGATGTTTTTCCCGATGATTTGCTGGGACTCCCTCCGGATAGGGACGTGGAATTTAAAATTGAGTTGTTGCCTAGCACGGCACCCATCTCTAGGAGACCCTATAGGATGCCTCCCAATGAGTTAGCTGAACTTAAGGTGCAGTTGAATGAACTTTTGAAGAAGGGGTTGATTCGTCCTAGCCCGTCTCCGTAGGGATGCCCTGCTATCTTTGTAAAGAAGAAGAATCAGACCTTGCGGATGTGCGTGGACTATAGACCTCTGAATGCAGTCACTGTTAAGAATAAGTATCCTCTACCGCATATCGACATCTTGTTCGATCAGTTGTCCAAAGCTAAAGTCTTTTCCAAGATTGATCTAAGGTCTGGGTACCATCAGATTAAAATCCGTCCTAAAGATGTTCCAAAAATAGCCTTCTCGACAAGATACGGCCTTTATGAGTATCTTGTTATGTCCTTCGGCCTGACCAATGCCCCAGCACACTTCATGTGCTTGATGAATTCGGTGTTTATGCCCGGATTGGACAAGTTTGTGGTGGTGTTTATTGATGACATCTTGGTATATTTAGAAAATGAGGAAGAACACGCTGAACACTTGCGTATTGTCCTCAGCAGACTGCGTGAACATCAACTGTATGCGAAGTTCAGTAAGTGTGAATTCTGGCTTCGTGAAGTACCTTTCCTTGGGCATGTGTTGTCCGATGGAGGAATTATGGTGGATCCCACTAAGGTACAAGAAGTATTGAATTGGAAGGCTCCTACTTCAGTTCATGAGGTCCGAAGTTTCCTTGGGTTGGCTGGCTATTATCGTCGCTTCATCCCGGATTTCTCAAAAATAGCCAAACCCATGACTCGGTTGCTGCAAAAAGACACCAGGTTTGTCTGGACTCCTGAGTGTGATGCGGCTTTTCACCAACTGCGAACCCTCCTAACCTCGGCTCCGGTTTTAGCACAACCGGACATCGAGAAACCATTTGATGTTTACTGTGATGCCTCAGGCATAGGTTTGGGAGGTGTTTTGATGCAGGAAGGCCGAGTAATTACATATACCTCGCGGCAACTTCGGAAGCATGAGGTGAATTATCCGACCCATGACTTAGAACTGGCTGCAGTTGTTCATGCTTTGAAGGTATGGCGGCATTATCTGCTGGGCAATGTCTGCAATATCTATACAGATCACAAGAGCCTCAAATACATCTTCACCCAATCAGAGCTAAATATGCGTCAGAGAAGATGGCTTGAGTTGATTAAGGATTATAATCTTCAAGTGCACTATCATCCAGGCAAGGCAAACGTGGTTGCGGACGCTTTGAGCCATAAGTCTCACTGCCATTCCTTAGTTGAAACTGATTTTCATTGATCCCGCCTGTTACATCCGGCAGTCTTGTACAACATCACTGTCAGTGGTACTCTCAGAAACAGAATCATTGAGCTCCAAAAGACTGATCCGGGTATATTTCACATAAAGCGGAAGATGAAAGAGGGTGAGACTAAGCATTTCAGGTTAGATGACGAAGGTGTGCTGTGGTTTAAGGATAGATTAGTGGTACCTAAGGACCGAGAGCTTAGAGATCAGATCTTGTCCGAGGCACATTCTTCCAAGCTGTCCATTCATCCTGGTAGTAATAAGATGTACTATGATTTGAAGCCACTTTATTGGTGGACCAAGATGCGGAAAGAGATAGCTGCATATATTGCTAGGTGTGACACCTGTTGCAGAGTTAAAGCTGTGCACATGAAAGCTGGGTTACTCCAGCCACTTTCCATCCTAGGCTGGAAATGGGAAGAGATAAGTATAGATTTCATTGTCGGACTTCCTCCTACTGTCAAAAATCATAACTCTATCTGGGTAATTATTGATCGTTTGACCAAATCAGCTCACTTCATCCCAGTGAGAGTGGACTATCGTCCCACTGACTATGCTGAGTTGTACTTCAATCAGATAGTCCGGCTTCATGGGGTACCTCGTACTATCGTTTCTGACCATGGTCCCCAGTTCACTGCTCGCTTTTGGGAGCATTTGCATCACCTTCTGGGAACCAAGTTAGTGAGAAGCTCTGCTTATCACCCCCAGACGTCTGGTCAGACGGAACGAGTTAACCAAATCTTGGAAGATCTGCTGCGAGCATGCGTCATTTCATCCAAGGGTTCTTGGGAAAAATGGGTACCTTTAGCCGAATTCTCGTACAATAACAGCTACCAAGAGAGTATTAAGATGGCCCCATTCGAAGCTTTGTACGGTCGAAAGTGTCGAACTCCACTAAACTAGGTAGAAGCTGGGGAAAGAAGGTATTATGGCATCGATTTTGTCCAGGAAGCCGAGGAACAAGTCCGTACTATCCAGAAACACATGGCTGCAGCCCAAGCTAGACAGAAAAGCTATGCTGATCGTCGTAGAAAACCACTCGAGTTTGAGGTTGGAGACTTCGTTTATTTGAAAGTTTCTCCAATGAAGAGTGTCCAATGTTTTGGTGTTAAGCGGAAACTTGCACCAAGATACGTGGGTCCTTTCCAGATCATAGGCAAGAGTGGAGCTGTTGCGTACAAAATCCAGTTACCTCCTGAAATGAGAGCCATATTCAACGTTTTCCATGTATCTCAGCTTAAAAAGTGTCTTCGAGTTCCTAAGGAACAAGTTCCTTTAGGAGATATCAGGCTTGAGTCCGACCTAACCTATGAAGAAAAGCCAGTCCGAGTGATCGATACTCAGGAACGAGTAACTAGAAGTAAAGTGGTTAAGTGGTACAAAGTGATGTGGAGTAATCAGGGTAGTGAAAGTGATGCTACGTGGGAACGGGAAGATTAGGGACGAGATTTTTATAAGGGGGGAGGGCTGTAACACCTCAAGTGTTTAGTCCATAATTGTATTGCATTTGCATAAGCATAAGCATGCATAATTCATGTTTACTATTTTATGTAATGCAACTCATGTGATTGTTCTAGGGTTTGTTTGGCTCATATCATGAGTACTTGATAGTTGGTGTAACAAAAGGGTAGAGTAGCCAATCATGTCCTACAACACCCTAATTATACTTAGGATAACCCTTGGAGCAAGGTTCATGTTGATCAAAATGACAAAATTGCCCTCCAAGAGATGGTTGACCACCATTTGGCCCTAGAATGTTCTAATTTGACAAATTAAAAAGTCTAACTTAAAGACCTTGCTGGAAGAGCACCCTTAAGCAAAGTTGTAAAGAATTTTATGGGGAACAAAAGTCTCAATATGACCATCTCATGAAATTGACCAGAACATGCTCAAAAGTGGCCCACAAGTCAGCTAGAGGAGTGGCCTCAATACTTAGAATTTTTCCAAGTCCTCAATTTGACCCTCCAGTTTTGCTGAGGCCTACTTTAGAGGCTTGTAGTTTGCAAACCAGGTCAAACCAGCTTCCACTCATATTGACAAACTTGTAGTCCTCATGTAGCTCTACAACATTGCCAACATCACCCAAGTCTGGTTCTCCATAGTTTATGAGTTATGATGTCATGAAGTTGGGGTTTCAGTCGGTTTAACCACTGAAATCACATTTCAGTTTCACCGAGCACCACTTGACGTCCTTGTATCTCACCAACTAAACCGAATCAGCTCTTGAGGCCTGTTACAAACTTGTAGTGCTTACATAGGTCTATAACTTTGTTAATTGGGGGTTCCACTGAAACGAGCTGGAATAGAAGTTAATCACCTCCAAAGTCGCTCTGTCAGTCACTATTAAGGGCGCTGTCATCGCGTTTCAGTTTCATCAGAGAAGAGGGAGTGGCCGACCGGCCACAGAGCCTCGTCGACGCGTGGAGGCATGGTGGCGCCCGTACGCCAGTCCTGGCCCCACCGGTCAGTCCGCGACGCCTTCAAGACCGCCATGACGCGTCGAGCCGGCCTCCATCCCCTCCGCCTCTCTCTTCCGGTTTCAAATCGCCAGACCGAGCCGCCATTGCCGCTCCACCTCCGGCGAGCTTGCGCACGAGTTCCACTGCATCACCGACCACCAAACCACGCCATTTCCTCCGCCTCACCGCCCTCCATCTCCTCGACCCACCGACGGCCTTGATTGAACTCGAGGTGAGCCACATTGCCATCTCCGCCGCTTCCGAGAGGTCACCGGAGCTCTGCCATGGAGGCTCACCGTGGCCGGGGTAGCTCGGGTCCCTCTCCGTCCTCCCTTCCTACCTCAATAGCTCCGCCTAGCTTCAGTGAAGCTCGTACCGAGCTTAGCCGGGACCGTGCACCCTCACCGGCGACGGTGCACCGCCACCCGACCCTCACCGGCCGCCACTCGCGGTGGCGAGTCCCTTCTGCTCCAACCCAACCCCTCCCGCTGGCACAAATCGACGCACCGGGTGACGGAGAACGCGAGGGTGTGCTTGGTTTCCCGAGCGAGCTCCCCTCCGGCGAGCTTGAGCTCGTCGGAGCTCGCGGGTCGCCGCCCCCCTGCTCCCGGTCGCTGACTTCGGGGGCCCGCATGTCAGCGCCGCGCGTAGGCGGGCATCCGAGCGGGCCACGCGCGCCGTTGTGGGCCGCGCCTGTTCCCGGGCCGGCCCAGTTCGTTTGAAATTTATTTCATTTAAATTATTTGTCACAGATTTTTGTAGAAGTTTGAAAAATGTAGATCTAGGGTTTTACTTACCCAAAAATCATGAGATAAATTTTTTTAGGATCTACATGATTTGTAGTATTTTAGAAAAATATAAATCTGGTATGTTATGTTTAGTTTCTGGGAGAATTAAATAGATCTTGCAAATGTGTTTTTAAATGCATGCAAATTTGTTAAATTTATAACTTGAGCTGTAGTGTCCCAAAAATCATGAAAATTTGTGAGTAGGTTATTTTATACTTGCTCTAGCTCTGGTAAAAATTTGGGCATCAGTGCTTAAGTAATTTTTAAGTTATGAGGCTATCTTGTTATTTTAGGAAATAGTTGAATGAATTTTAGTAATTTTTCTACATGTGCAATGTTCTTGTAACTTTTTGGAGAATGTCTTGGTACCCTAGAGTATCCAAGAAAAATATGAAATCTGATGTTTGATACTTTTCAATATGATGTATTAATTATACAAAAATCAGCCTTTTGGACTTGTGAATTTTGTATAGGGAGTTTCTGTGAATAAAATTTGTTCAAATTTTTACAATGGTCTCTTTTTGGGTCGGAGAGCCCCCTGTAATTTTTGTAAAATTTTAGGAGCAGTTTACATATATGTTTAAAATTCCACCTAATTAATTAAGTAAAATAAGAAATGAGTATAAATAAATGTTCTAGGTAGTCACACCCTACTTTCTGGTGTTTTTGTACCCCATGTGAACTTTTGGTAACATTAGTTTGGTTTTAGGGGACTTTGGCCACATCAATAAATATTTAACCCTTGTAATTTTAGGTTTTCTGGATAGCTGGTAGTATTTCTAAGTTTGGTCTTTGATAAAAATGGTTGCTGGAAAACTTGTAAATACCAAAGTTGTAGTAAACTTGATAAACTAGCTTGTGTCAAAATTTGGGAGCATTTGGCTTATTAGTTTGAGAGTTATTGTTGTTTATTGTGGCAGTTCAGATTCTGCTACTCTCTGTTTTGAGAGGACAGATTCTGGAACTTGTGAAATTCGACATGGAAAACTTAGGAGTTTGGGGTTGAGGTCTGAAAATGAATTGTAGTGCATTTCTTAGGCTTTCCAGATTGTCTTAGATCACATCTTTTGGATTTGGGAATCTCTAGTTATGATAAAAACAAGTAGCTGCTGTTCAGGATGTTTTACTATGGTATTTTGTTGATTTGTTGTGGTGTGTTATCCTAAGAAATGCTACTCTTGTAATTGTTAGGTGTTAGGGCCTTAACTGAGGAAGAGCGGCTTTATCTTAGGTTAAGTAGATTAGGTGAGTACTTCTCTACCGGAGAGGAAATTTGCACCTACTCTTTTGAAGTGATTTGAATAGAGCTTTGAATTTGTTGTAAGGCATTCATTCCGAGCATACTACATCTTTCACTATGCATTCATGAGATTTATTATGCACTCATGCAATAGGTGTTCCGGAGGGGGTGACACTCCTTGAATTTAAACAAGCGATACCAGAGGAGGTGCAGAGCCAACCGGAGGAGCCGACAGAACCAGTCAGCGAAGGAGACGCCGTTGAAGATCTACCCGAGTGCCCGGACCACATACCTTCAACTTTTCTCAAAGGCAAGCCCCGGTGCATGCTGAACCCATTGTTTTATAAACATATCTTGAGTACTTTTAATTGTTTACTGCATTAAGTAGTAGGAGTTGTATGAAAACAATTGTTGCATTATACCTGTCCTTGTCCAGATATTGTACTTAAATCCAATATTAGGTTTAGGCACGTGTCAATGCTTAGCCCTTCTTAGTACGGTAGAAGTCGGGTGATTTCCGGTCATCCGCGAGAGATAGGATTGGGTCACGAGTGGCTTATGGCTATCGTGATGGAACCATGCTTTAAAATGAAATTGAGACCGGGCGGGAGTTCGATGGTACAGCTGCAAGACACTTCACGTCTTGGTTGTGGAGCCATGCCCGTCTGAGTCGTTTAAGGACCGATTCGCTGTACGTCCTTGAGTCATGTTGAACGCAGTCTAACACTTAGTTGGCCGGATAAGTCGTTCCGACCGCGAAGTCGAGTAGTATGGTTCAGGCCGGGAATCGAATGGTAGGTTGCTTCTTGGAGGAGAGAAAGGATGTGCTTGGGGACATTGGCGTGAGACCAAGGGGGGTTAGAGTCCCTATCACCTGGCAGAGTGTCGCCCTTGGGGTCGCGACATCATCCGGACCCGCGATTCCTGAACTGTATGAAAGATGACCTGAGCAGCCCTCGCCAGGCGTGACTCGGTGAGTGTTAGAAATACCCCTCCAGCTGGATAGGAATTCGATTCAAATCGCCGTCGCTCCCGGTTAGTGAGCACTTGACTTGAGCAGCGGCAACGTAGATATCATTAATTGAACAGATGGTTAAGTGAATGATATAATGTTGCCACAATTTATACCTGCTATGGAAATAATATGAATAATTGTTTGATGATAATCAAGTGCATGTTTAGTACAGGTGCTAAGATAGATGACAGGTAAATGCTAAAAATAACTGCTAGTACAGGTTATAAGAGTTTCAACTAATTATGCCTTTATGCAAAATGTGGTGTCAGCTAGCCTCTTGTGTAAGCCCTGCATAATCCTTGGTGTCTTATTATTTCTGGTTTATGACGGGTAAGTCTAGCTGAGTACATTCTAGTACTTAGGGTTTATTCCCTCCTGTTGCAGATGACATGCTTTATCAAGGTTTCTGCAAGACGTGTCTCCACCCTGCGGGTGATGATGACTAGATCGCTAGGGCGTGATCGTCTTTATGTACTTTCCTCATGCTTTTGCGGGTTGTTGATCATCAAGACTGGCAGTATTTAATTAACTAGTGTGCGTGTTATGCTTCCGCTACTTTCCAAACTTGGTTTGTAATATTTGCTACTCCGTGGTGTAAACTTATTTCGGAACTACTTGTGAAATGTAACGTACGATGTGTATGTTGAATGATGCGATCCTGGTTGTAAGCAGTGGTTTGAAATCCTTCGTGGTTTCGATTGACTACGGGGATTATATGGGCTCAAGTTTGAAAATTTGAGCGCTTCGGTGCTTGTTTTCGTACTTGTGCTCTTATAATTTGGTCGGTTCTGTTACAGAGCTTAAGCTAGCTGCTGTCTTGCCTGTTGCCACTAACCTTGAGCAGGTAAAGAGCATAACTACTAGAGGAGGGAAATCTACCAGAGATCCCCCACACCTAAGAGAGAAGCAAAAAACACCAGCTCCAGTGCAACCAGCAATGATAGAAGAAGAGAGACCAGTTGAAGCAGAAGATCTGGTACAACCATCAAGAACTGGAGAAATGAGGAAAGATTTTCACCAACTATTTGCCATTTCCCAGAAGAAACAGAGGACTACAGTCAGATGAGCAGTTTGGTAAGTTTGTAGAGATCATTCAAAAGTTATATGTCAACATACCTCTACTTGATGCCATACAGGTACCCACATATGCGAAGTACAATAGAGATATTCTTAACAAAAAGAGGCCACTGCCCACCACTGAGGTAATCAAGCTAACAGAAGAATGTAGTGCGGCCATCCTCAACCAACCACTAAGGAAGAAGAAAGATCCAGGATGTCCTACCATTGATTGCTCAATCGGAGACCAGCACTTTAACAATGCACTTTGTGATCTCGGAGCAAGTGTCAGTGTGATGCCAGCATCAGTCTACAAGAAGCTTGAACACACAACCCTAGAACCAACATCAATGTGCCTACAACTAGCAGATCAATCAGTTCGACACCCGATGGGCATCGCAGAAAATATCCCAGTCAGAATAAGAGATTTCCTTGTGCCAGTAGACTTCGTGGTACTGGACATGAACCCCGACTCAAAAGTGTCCATCATCCTTGCAAGGCCATTTCTGAGCACCGCCAATGCCCACATTGATGTCAGTAAGGGAGAAATCAAGTTCAGCATAAACGGACAAGAAGAACACTTCACATTCAAGCCCAGACCAGAGAGAGACTCTACAGTGGAGGAGGTTCACGAAGAGAAACCACTGGAGACACCATCTCCAGAGGAAGGTAATTCAGAAGTTTAAAAAGATTTGGAGGTCCAGCTTGGGGGACCTAAAATTCCCAAACCCTCGCCGGGAAGTAATTCGGTATTTATCCACATCATTTAATTTTTTGCATAATTAATTCTTGCATTAGTCATACTCATCCATAGCATTATTATAAAAATCAAAAGTCCCATATAAATAATATTTGTGGTGTGTAAAAACCCATAATTATTAATTATTGTGGAGGCACAAAAATATTTTTCCATGATCATTTTTTTAGTTTCAATTCTCATAATTTTTCCTGCATTATATTTATTTATAGCAATCTTCTAGAAGCATGACCCACATCCTTTGGTCCCATATGTCATACACTACACCTCACATACATCATAACACATAATTTCACCCACCAACTCATCTCCACTCAACCAGACAACTTCCACCGACCAACCACCACCTATGCAGCATTATTTGGCATAGGAGTGAAGCATGTGAGGGAGTGGGAAAGTTTCAGCCACAGAGGGCACTCAAGTGGGGTGCCCGCCCTGTTGGCCAGGGCGCCCGCCCTGCCCCCAGCTCCAACTATAAAAGGCCACCTCTCTACCTCATTCTCATCGCACACACATTCCAGAAAACATATGCAAGCTTGAGCTCTCGACTTTCAGAAGAAGTGATCTAGTGGGAGAGTAAGAAGGAGAGTGGAAAGGGAAAGAAAGAGTGGAAGAGAGTTTGGAAAATTTTTGAGATAGAGAGTGAGATCGCCTAGTAATTAGTGTTCCCGTTGTCCCAAGCGGAATTAAAAGTTGTTTAGGGGGAAGTGCTGCTAAAATTTATAATTCTCTCGGACGACTAACCCCTGGACGACTGACTTCTCGGACAGCTAACCACTAATATATTTTTCTCACATATTTCCATGAGTTTCTGTTTGTCCCTATTATTCTGCAGGATGTTTAAGAAAGTAAAGAGCGCGGCCAAGTCTCTCAGGAGTGGTACGAGGAGTTCGTCTCGACTCTCCTCACGCTAGTCGGAGATGAGTGTCGATCTGGCACCTCCGCAAGCTCCATCGTCTTCGTCGGGTGCACCAAACAAGGTCCTACTCAAGACAGGAAACCTTGGGCTTAGGAATCGCAGGGAGAAGGAGATTCTCCAGCAGTTGAAAAACAAGACATTCATTCACACTCCCACCATCGATTTCGCCTTACTCCAAGAGACAGGTATGGCTGCTGAATTTGACTTAATTTTTCAAATGATAGGATGGACGGATTTTTGGAATATCACTGAGCATGGTTCCCGTCTCCTTACTATTGAATTTCATTGCACATTACAATATTGTGAGGGGGGATTTCTTTTCGGATGTTCAAGCAGGACATTATGCTGTCCTGGAGAGAGCTGAGTAATCACCTCGGTTTTCCTCCACGGAGCATTCTAGACCTTGACTCCGGCTTGCCCAATTTTGAGAAACATCAGTTTTGGAGAGAAATCTCTAGGGACGAACTCTTTTACCAACCCCGAACCAGCGACATGGAGCATCCTACACTCCGGATGTTCCACAAATGGCTCGGGTACAATTTTTTCTTTCGTGATGACTTGAGGAAGGTGCGTGTGGGAGATCTACAACTCATTTATGCCGCCATAAACAAAATCCAAGTTTCACCTGTTACTCTTTTAGTTGCCCATTGGCTTGGCACACCTACTCTTCATGGACCTGTCGGGTGTACTTCACTCATAACTCGTTTAGCCGTTAGCCTTAAGTTGTTAGAAAATTCATCGTTAGAATTCATTGAGGAACCTAGATTTTATCACAGCTACGACACTTTTAGATACGCACGGATGTTTAAAAGGGAAGCGGGGATAATGTACATGCTGTATGACAACAACACCAAGGTTCGGTTGCCTAACCCGGACCTTGGCATATATTCTGTTCGAAATTATTTGATTGAGACTGCAGCACCGGTGAACCGGAGAGCTCCACAGCGCGCGGCATCCACACGGATGGCCACCCATCAGGAACATACATGGCAAGGAGCTGATCCCGGGTCAGAAGAGGCAGCACATCTACACTATAATGATTACAACCCCAGAGTTCTTCAGGACCCATGGGCGCGACACGTCCAGCCAGAAGAACCACCACAAGAGACATGGCCGGAGGGACAATATCACCAGTGGGAGAACCCGCCTTTTACAAGAAGGTACTCCACTGACCCATATGGAGCTTTAGGGTCTAGGCCCCAGCCCCAGTTTGATACAGGAAGATACTCCGACGCCTCCTACGCCTTCTCGGGGGACTACTACCAAGAGACTGCCACCTTCTACACCCGCACCGACAACACTCTCCTCGACATCCGCACTACGCAAGCAGAGCATGGAAGACTCCTGGAGGAGCAACAAAAATGGAACCAGGAGCAAGCCACTAGAGTGCAAGCAATAAGGGAAGACACCACAACCTTGAACAACAACGTCACGACCATGCTGCGCTACTTCAACATTGAGTGAAGAGAGCCACGACAACAACCAGCTTGGGGGAGTTCCTCCCCAGTTACCGAGTGAGTTTTAATTGTTTTTCCTATTTACTTTTTAGTTTTTTCTTTTTCTGTTTTAGATATTTATATCTTCAAAAAAACTTAGAAAACCCAATAAATATTTTCTTTCTTAATTTACTGCATTCCTAAAAAATGAAAACCAAATAAAAAGAGTGTGTAGATAAGTGTGCTTTATTTTCCTGTTTAGTTCAATCTCTAGACACAAATGAAGAAAATTCAAAAATATGTATGATGGAAATGATGAACAGTTGCTCTGTTTACTTACCTTCAAGTGCCTAGCTTTTATATTAGAGTTCTCCGAAGACTTGCTAAAATCTGAAATTTACTATATGTGGGAACATGAGCCTAAAACTAAAGTCTAGGTAAAAGATAAGACATGATATAAAGTTTGAGCTGCTGTTTATCTTGTTCTTACAACACTAAGTTCTGGAAATTTATTTTGAAAAAAAAAACCTGCAAATCACATGATGAGTTCCTAGCATAACATTCTTACCATAGCCATACTTGCTATAATTGTTGTATCTTTTGAGTTTCATTGAGCTGTGTAGATCCTTAGGAGCTTTTCATGTGGTTAAATCAAGATACTCACTTGCACACATCTATTACACCAATCATTAAAAATCTGTTAAAAATATTGTTATCACTCACTGTCCCAAAGTATTGTTATTCTCTCTCTCCTAAAAGATCAAATGCAGAAAGAGACATGGGCTATGCAAAAATATGCGAGGAAATAAAAAGGGGCAAGTGCCCGGAACCTCAAAAAAGAAAAGAAAAAGAGTGAGACGAGAGGTAAAAATGGACAAGTGTCCGACAGTAGAATTAAGGGTACAAAGATACCCACCTGAGCGGAAAAAATGGACAAGTGTCCGACAGTAGAATTAGGGGTATTTACTACCCACCTAAAAAAAAGAGAAGAAAAAAGAGATAGCCCATGTTCTCTCCCAATAAAAGATCAAGAGAGGAGGAGAGATAGCAATATGAGGAACAGTGAGCGATAAGTTTTATCATCACCATCACTATTATTTACTCCACCACACATGCACATCTTGATTTAATTGTATGTTGAGTTCCTTTGGATCCGCAGTTCGATTAAACATATGTATGGGCTGTTGAAGTGAATCATGTCTAGGAACTCTGAGCTTTATTTTGAAAACTTATGCAAAACTCCAGAACAAAGGTGAGGTATAGACAGGAGGAATAGTGCTTGGCTTACTTATTTTGTCTTTCAATTACCTAAGGCTTAAGTACAGGTGCTAATCCCCAAGACACTTCACTCTAATCTGGGAGAATTTTATATGAAAGCATGTGTGCCTTTTAGGAAAGAAAACATCAAAGCAACTCCTGATCCATCTGAGTTTTAGTTGTTTGCTCAGGGACAAGCAAAGGGTAAGCTTGGGGGAGTTTGTTGACGATCCTAAAGTATCAAATTTAATTGTCAACTAAACATGGAAAAGGATCAATATGCACTAGACATCTAGAATTAGGGTTTTATCTGACAGAATTCCACGAGTTTTGGTGTTTGTCTATTTCTGCAGGGGGTTATCAGAAAATACGGAGAGAAGGCCCACACGTCGGGTTTACATAGAGATATTAACATGTGCGCTAATTTTCTATCATCTAGAAGACTCCAGAAGACACGTGAACGAACGGGAGGCCGAACGGGGCCTAGCCCAGGGCGCCCGCCCTAGGGTTTGGGGTGGCCGCCCTACTCCCGCGGCCAATTAGCGTCAACTTCGCGGATTATGCTCCACCGACCTAAAGGATCAAGGAAAACCGTGCGATTAATGTCGGTTTGATCCGACGGCCCACGATCATTTGAGGGGGCTATATAAGCAGGGCCTCTCCACCCCAGGGGAAGAGGAGAAATCATTATCAGAGGAAGCCATCAAGTTTAGGGTTTAGAAACTCTCTCTCCCGCAGAGAATTAGATTTAGCTACTCCCAATTCTTTTAAGTTTTATAGGATTGATTAGATAGAATTAGAGAAGTAGGGCCTAGCGCTCTAGATTTCGGATCTTCATCAATAAAGATTGGTATTATTTCATATCTTTCTCTACGACTTTATTCTAATTGCATTATGTCTTTATTTATTATGTTCCTAGTTTGCTCTAGTTCTATAAGTGATATAGTTATGATTGATGATGAGTTCATGCATGAGTTTGCAAAGCGTTTAGCTCTTTTCACGTGGGAGTTAAGTGGTAGATCACATGTAGGCGTGGTGCTTAGATGTTATTTACCTGCAAATGTATCCTATTGGCCGGGTCGTGTGGTAGTTCGCGATGGTGACAGCTTCGTTGATTCTTATATAGTCCACCCTCCGTTGATAGGACAGGCAGAATTTGTATTGCGGAGTAAGTCTTGCTATGTTCTGATTTACTTTAGCAATGTTCCTTATACATGAATGAAGAGTCTTTTGTGCTATATATGATCGTGTAGATGCTTAGAGTAGATTATGACTTAGTAAATAGTAGATACTTAGAATCCATTCTCTTGCTAGTCCGACGTCACCTTACATTTATGTGGAGTAGTCTATTTCTAATCGCTGTGTTATTTACCCATGAGCTTATATTTCATTATCTTTATTATTATGGCTTACCCCCTGCCAAAGCAAGTGACTGTGTGATGAGTTTCTCAGTAGTAATCATGTTCTTGCAAGTTTATCTCTAGTCTAAGCCTTGATAGATTTTACCCCTGTTTTCGCTTTCACTATTCTCTTAAGCAAAATTATAAATAACGATACCTGGAATACTTACCCTGGTGAAATGCTACAATGAGGTATTTTATCTGTGTGCTTGCGGATAGAATAGATTATTTTCTAGAGAGCCCTTATGTTTATAAATACCTTAGTACGCTCTAGCACCATGCTAGGGATGACAACCTAGTATTCAAGTGGTGTTAGCTAGTGTCAACACCGTAGTCCATCGTAAGCCAGCCACTATGGACTCTAGCCCGACAGGAGCCCAGCAGCGCGACGTGGTAGCGCCTGAGTGCACCACGTGGCGGGCCCAGCCCGGCCTAGATCTGGCCCAGCCTAGGCCCAACCGAGCCTGGTCGCGGCCCGGTCAACGTTGACTGTTGACCGGTCAACGCCGACCGTTGACCTGGACCCACTTGTCAGTGACTCGATCAGTTTCGGCCAATCAGAGCGTGACATGTGTCACCGCTGGATTTTCCTTTTCTTTTTCTTTCTTAGAAAATCATTTAATCTTTAGAAATTCATAACTAATTCATTTTAACTCAGAAAAATACCAAACCAGTTTCTAAATTTCTCTAAAAATGAGCTCTACATCTTAGGCTTGTGTTTGAGTGAATTTGGATCTTTTGAATTTCTGTTGTTTCTTTGTGCACCTCTATAGAAGTCGTTAATGCGACTCAACGTTACGTTTAACAAAGCCGGAGGACCTGTCGACTGAGGAGTACGACCTCGACTACAGCGAGGACTTGGGAGACGACCTGCCAGGTGCCACGCCCCACCCATCTCCGTAGAACCTATTACGCATGCAAATATAGAATTGCTAGCGCTTTACCTTTTGTGAAATAATATGATGATAGACTGCATGGTAGATGCTTTACTTTGAGGCTTTTACCTTGTTGCAACCTTACTCCTGCTCACCCTGCTGTTAGGCTAGATGCTCGCTTGTTACATATTACTGCTTTTACTCTTACTCGCATTATATCTATGATGTGATGCTGGTGAGTGAGAGACGTATATGTATAAGGCACGTAGTGCTGAGAACATGGTAAACCTGATAAAAGGAATTGGGGAGATCTTGGCATGCGTCTTGGGTGAGTGGTGAGGGTTGAGTCGATCGGACAGGATCCTACGACGAGTCTTTGGGACAAGTCTTGCTGGAGGGGTGCGACCTAGGCATCCCTCACGAGAGATACCTATGGCAGGCATATTATGAGGTGAACTGGGGTGTTGGTTATCCCTGGTGGAGGTGCTGTCATGGCACGGGGAAGACGGTGTTTCCCCTTTGAGAAGATATCCTGTCTGGTCCTCCTAAGGACTGGTATGTCTTGAGAACCGGAACCATGGGACTTTCGTGCACACCACTCGCTCCCAATGGGCGGGAGACAATTACTCGACTGACTAGGGTGGTACCACTACTACTAGGTTGGAAGGTGATAGTGTAGGGAGGTACGGCCATAGGGACCCACACCCTCCTAAGACAGCGTAGTGACCTTGGGGGCCCGGTACTACGTCTCACAGTCTCAGCGTTTCGGTGGACACCGGGGTGGCCTAGGGCTGAGTGGTAGGATGGTACTGTACTGGTTGCGAGGCAGTCGGAATCAGCCTAGACGAGTCGGATCGTCGAGGATGGCGATCTTGTGGATTACCAGGTGTACACACTCTATAGAGTTGATTGATCTATACGTATAGCCGCGTCCGCGGATATGGACATTCCCATGACCTACGCTTCACTTGATTAGAGAGAGGAGTCCTTTCTACCTTTCCCCGGGTTGTGTTGGTTTCCGGCTTTGGCCGTTGAGATGAGATCTGAGCGGGAGTCAATCTCGTCGCCTAGAGAGAGTGAGATGAGAGGTGTCGTGTGTGATGGGAATGGGAAAAATGTGTGACTAAGATGGTTTAAAAACTGCTAAACGTCTTATTATTAAAGTACTTGCATAGGAAACCCACAGCCTAAATAGGTCTCTTTCTACTTCCCCCGATGCATTCCAGTTTCCACAAAGCATTGCAAGCATAGGGTGGGCGATGCGTGGCCAGTACCAAGAGTACTGATAGATTTTTGTCAGGTTCAGAGCCCGAGTACGACTACGAAGGCGACGATTGGGAGGACTAGTGGGTCTGTTCTACGCTCAAGTTGGTTCTAGAAGATCGTTTTCCGCTGCTATCTACGTCGGATGTTGTTCCAGATGCTTGTGTGAGTGTGTTCCGCCCTACAAGGCGATGATAATAAGTTATGTAAAACTCTCTATTGTACTCTGATATTCGTGCATGACTTTATGTATCACTGAGATTTGGGTAAATTGATGGAATGTTTCGTCATTTTACACTTTGTTTCTGTGGATTTCCCTTCGTAGAAATAAAGGACGTTTCAGTTGGTACCAGAGCCATGCTGACCCTAGGACAGACCCATAGGATTGGACAATAGAATTAGGAGAGATCTTGACACTTTTGGTTATATTACTGACCGTGCTGCATTTTCGTGCACAGCTCATCTCAATTTCACACTCTCTTACCTATATTTCGTTCTACCTTACCTATCACATCGCTCTGTTCCATCCTGAATCACCCTGTTTCACTCAAGATTTATCAAGTATCACTCTGAGTTACATAGTTTCGCCTTGTCTTATCAAGTTTCACTCTGTAATACTCAAGTTATTACATACACAACAAGGTACTGACTCCGTCTTACGGTTAATTTGCAGATGGCCCCTGTTGTCGAGCTTCCTGTGGACAAACTGGCCTACCGAGGGTTCGCCACGATCCTATACGACGTGCTGGACTCACTAGGTGTTCCCACAGAGCAGATCGAGTATGTATGCCGGGGTGGACCCGACGGGTTCAAGGGCCACATCGTGGTCCACCTCAAGGTTCCCGCCCGTGAGTTCGTACCCATGCTGCGTGCCTTCGAGACACTGGAGGTGGAGAACTCTATTGCTTCGTGTGTACAATCCGTCTCACGCACAGCTCTTCGCAGTGTGATGCGTGATGCACATGACTACCTCAAGACGGGACCGTACCGCCTGCTGCCTGCCGCTCTAGACCTCAATAGGTTCTCAGAGCCGCAGATCACTACTGCAGACCATGCTACGTGCGATGAGGTTGACCCCTATCTGAGGCCCTCCACGCAGTACATCATTGCCTAGGATCACTACATCATGGATGTAGAAATGCAGAACCACCACTACCGAGACCTCCTGTTCCGTTGCGACGAGGAGTTTCACAAGGTGGAGCGCAACAAGGGGGAGATGGTCGGCAAGCTTGAGGAGGAGCGTATGGGCTATGATAGGATGAAGACCTTCTACGAGAACCGTGAACAGTCACTTTGGAAGGAGATCGCCAATCTCAAGGACAAGGTTAGGGAGGCTGAGCTTCGCCATGACTATCTTGAGTCCAAGGTGCTTGAGTGCGAGGATCGGATTGAGCGTCAGAGGCTTACCCTGAGGGAGTTCCACGAGAAGGAGAAGCAGCATGGCATCAGAAAGCTTGCCCTAGAGGCCCGTTGCAACACAATGGAGAAGCTAGCTGTGGAAGCTGCCGTCACCACCACTTACAACATGCACCACCTGGTTCACTACATCAAGAGCACCGAGTACCTTTAGGACAAGGTGAACCGCATCAGTTAGGCTTGGATCGACGCTGATCGTAAGTGCGTCCAGGAGATCGGGAAGGTCTAGGACGTCCTCTTACCTGGGATGCACAAGAAACCGCGCAGACAGCCTTTCCACGTTGAGGCCACCAAGCTCAACTTCAAGGCTTGCCTGACTGAGGGTTACTCAGAGGTTCCGAGGACTGAGATGCTGGACCACGCTCTCACCTACATCGTGAGGATCCACCACTCCGACGACGAGCTTCGTGCCATGGAGGGCACACCCGAGGCTTCCACTTCTGGTCCTTCTACACCACCCACCACCCCTGGATAGTAGTTATTTTTTCACATAATCATGTAATAAGGTAGTAGTAGACATGTTGAGCCCTGTGTGGCAAGAGTTATGATGATGCACTAATGGAGTAATGTAGGATGTCCCACTTTTTGGAGCTGCCTGCGAGTAGCACGATTCCCGTGAATCTGTCAGAGTAGCTACTGGAGATATCGCTATGTAATAAATTAATGTAATGGATGTTTTGGATCTTATCGCATCTTATGGTTCTTATTTGCATCTTTGTATGAGTGTTGGATAGTTACCTCTTTTGAAATTAATAAATCGCTTAACCATGCACCTAATGAAAATGTGAAACAATGATTTGACCCTACAGAGAAATGTCTTGCCGCCGATCCGCTCGTCTAAACAACCGCTCGCTTTCCCCCGTGTCTATGGCCTGTGGTCGTGGTCGAAGCCATGGAGGAGGCCAAGGAGTACCCTTCAGTGTCATGGAGGAGCCTGCGCCAGAGGAGCCTGCACTGGGGGCGGGTGCCGCCCAGCATCCTGAAGGAGAAGCACCGCCGCCGCCGCCACTGCCACAGTTAGCGGAGGTGATGGACCACCAAACCCGCCTCTTGGAGACACTGGCTCAGGGAATGCTTCACCACCATGGGGGTCCTCCCAATGACTTCCAGCGAAAGTTGGAGGGTTTTCTCAAGCTGAGGCCTCCTACTTTCGACACCTCAGATGATGACCCCATCGCCACCGAGGACTGGCTCCATGAGATAGAAAAGAAGCTGGATCTCACCACCTGCACTGATAAGGAGTGTGTGGGGGTAGCCGCCCACTAGCTCGCTGGCGCTGCACGTGCATGGTGGGACAGCTACTGCGATGCCCACGAGGACCCGGGGAGTATCTCTTGGGAGGAGTTCGCCGAGGCTTTTCATGAGCAACACGTGCCTGAGGGCGTCATGGATGCCAAGGTGGAGGAGTTTTGTAACATCTCCCAAGGCTCCCAGAAGGTTCAGGAGTACACTACTCGTTTCACCCGCATGATGAGGTATGCTCCAGGTGAGACCGATACCGAGAAGAAGAAGATGTACTGTTTCAAGAAGGGGCTGAACTCTCGTCTCAAGGTGGCTGTCTCGGGTCATGCATGTCGCACCCTTCGCGAGATGGTCAACAAGGTGCTGGAGATGGAGAGGGATCATCTGGAGGTGGACACCCTCCACAAGGAGAAGAAGCGTCGGTTCGAGAGTTCCTCTCATGGCCTGGCCCTGCAGAGGCCACGTGCTCATGTGCTTCCTTAGCCCCGCTCTCGCTACACCCAGGGGGCAGTGACCGCTCCGAGCCATGGAGGTGGTACCTACACCGCCAACTACCACCACCCCGCTTAGGGCTGTCCTGCTCCGAGTCGCCCCACTCAGGGAGCTGGCACGTGGAGGACCACTACGCCTACCCCCACAGGTAGCGCGCCTTTCACCTGTTTCGGTTGTGGCAAGCCTGGTCACAAGATCACTGAGTGCCCCGTCAAGAATGGCACACCGCCTGCTTTGACCCAGACAAGACAGACTGCTACACCTGCTGCTCCATGCAAGAACGTTGCTGGGGCTGTCTGTAGTCGTCTCAACCACATGACCATCGAGGACGCTCAGGACGCTCTCGACATGGTGTACGGTATGTTTCTGGTACAGGGAGTTATAGCTTCAGTCTTGTTTGACTCTGGAGCTACTTGTTCTTACATTTCCACCAAGTTTGCATGAGAGCATAGCATACCAGTGACTCCTCACAAGGAGCCCATTGACACTAGCTCACCTTTAGGTCGCATTATATGCACCAAGAGATGTCAGGGAGTGAGTATCACTATTGAGGGCTACCCTTTTCTAGCCAACCTCACCTTACTTCCATCCGATGGGCTAGATGTCATACTAGGGATGGATTGGTTGACACAGCATAAAGGAGTGATATCTTGTTCACCAAGGTATGTGGAGATCACACACCTGAGTGGCCACATAATCCACTGTAAGCCAAATCAGGGAAAGACAGTCTCTATGTTGTATGCCCTAGAGGCCAAGACAATCGAGGAGGTACCTATAGTGAGAGAGTACCTTGACGTGTTTCCTAAGGAGTTGCCAGGCATGCCACCTAATCGGGATGTGGAGTTTGTGATTGACCTTCTGCCTGGTACCGGGCCTATTGCTAAGAGGCCCTACCGCATGTCAGTCGATGAGCTGGAAGAGCTGAAGAAGCAACTCAAGGAGTTGTCAGACAAGGGATACATCAGACCCAGAGCTTCACCCTGGGCTTCCCCTATTTTGTTCATGAAAAAGAAGGATGGATCTATGAGGATGTGCATTGACTATCAAAATTTGAATGCCGTGACAGTCATGAACAAATATCCACTACCCAGGATCGATGACCTCCTAGATCAGCTTAAAGATGCAAAATTCTTTTCCAAGATTGATCTCAGATCCGGATATCATCAGATGAAAATCAAACTCGATGACATTCCTAAGACAGCTTTCGTCACCAGATATGGGCAATATGAGTTCACAGTGGTGTCCTTCGGACTCACTAATGCTCTGGCTTATTTCATGAACATGATGAATAAGGTATTCATGGATGAACTGGACAAGTTCGTAGTGGTGTTCATTGATGACATCCTTATCTATTCCTCCACCGCCGAAGAGCATGAGCAACATTTGAGAGTGGTTCTGGAGAAGTTGAGGCAGAATCAGCTGTATGCCAAATTCAACAAATGTGACTTTTGGCTCGAAGAAGTTGCCTTTCTTGGTCATGTTCTCACTATTGAGGGAGTCATTGTGGATCCCGCAAAGATTGATGCAGTGAAAGAGTGGGAACAACCCCGCAATGTGACCGATATCCGTAGTTTTCTTAGATTAGCCGGGTACTACCGCAGATTCATCGAGAACTTCTCAAAGATAGCCAAGCACATGACCAACCTACTGAAGAAGACTAATGAGTTTGAATGGACGCTCGAGTGTGAGCACAGTTTCCAGACTCTGAAACAGAAGCTCACCACCACTCCTGTCCTAGCCTTACCTGATATCCAGAAAGACTTCGTGGTCTATTATGATGCATCCAGATAGGGACTCGGCTGTGTTCTGATGTAGAGTGGAAGTGTCATTGCCTATGCGTCCCGATAGTTGAAGGACCATGAGCAACGCTACCCAACCCATGATCTAGAGCTTGCCGCTGTTGTGCATGCTCTAAAGATTTGGAGGCACTACTTGATCAGAAACAAGTGTGATATATACACCGATCACAAGAGCCTAAAGTATTTCTTCACTCAAGAGGATCTAAACATGAGACAACATAGATGCCTGGAGCTTATTAAGGACTACAACCTGGAGATTCACTATCATCCGGGAAAAGCTAATGTAGTCGCTGATGCTTTGAGCTGAAAAAGTTATTGCCACAATCTGTCTATGGAAGCTGTACCACCCGAGCTATGTCAGGAAATGGGTGAACTTTGTCTTGAAATCCTACCCAAGGGTATGTTGAACGAGCTTCGACTGCAATACAACCTCAAGGATTGGATCCGCAATGCTCAACTGGAGTGTTTGGAAATTTGGGAGATCTGAGAACTCATGAAGAAGGGCAAGTGCCCTGAGTTCAGAGAGGACGTACAAGGAGTGTACTGGTACAAGGATAGAATCTGTGTACCATCTGATTCTGCCTTGTGGCGAGAAATCTTGGAAGAGGGTCATGACTCCAAGTATTGTATTCACCCGGGAAGCACCAAAATGTATGCCGATCTAAAGAAACAGTTCTGGTGGAAGAACATGAAGGCAGATATTGTCGGGCATGTCGCGCGATGCGACATCTGCAATAGGATCAAGGCTGAACACCAAAGACCAGCCAGGTTGCTTAAACCCTTGGACGTTCCGATGTGGAAATGGGAGAGTATATCCATGGACTTTATAGTAGGTCTACCTCGAACCCCTAAAGGCCATGATTCGATTTGGGTGATCATCGATCAACTGACCAAGGTAGCTCACTTCATAGCTATGAGGACTGACTATAGAGTTGAGAAGCTAGCAGATTTGTACATCGAGCACATTCTCAGACTCCACGGAGCCCCCACCAGCATAGTGTCTGATCGTGGTACGCAGTACGTGTCCAAGTTCTGGAAGAGTCTCCACAAGGCTATAGGGACTCGACTTGATTACAGCACCGCATACCACCCACAGACAGATGGTCAGACAAAGAGGGTTAATCAAATTTTGGAGGACATGCTCCAAGCTTGTGTCTTGAAGTATGGGTCTGATTGGGAGAAGAGTTTGTCCCATGCAGAGTTCTCTTACAACAACAGCTACCAGGCTAGCCTCAAAATGTCACCATTTGAGGCTTTGTATGGCATAAAATGTAGAACCCCTCTGATGTGGTCAAAAGTGGGAGAGAGGTCATTCTTTGGCCCCGCGAAGATCAAAGATGCCGAAGAAGGAGTTGCCCAAGTGCGAGAAAACCTGAGGATTGCCCAAAGCCGACAAAAGAGTTATGCAGATAACCGTCGGAGAGACCTCGAGTTTTAGGTTGGGGACTATGTCTATCTCAAAGTTTCCCCACTCTGAGGTACCGTCAGATTTCATGTGAAAGGAAAGTTGGCACCTAGGTACGTGGGACCATACAGGATTTGTCAGAGGATTGGCAATTTGGCATACAAGGTAGAGTTGCCCGAGGAGTTGACAGGAGTACACCCAGTGTTCCACGTGTCTCAGCTACGCAAGTGCCTACAGTTGCCAGAACAAGAGGTACACATAGATGCACTGGATATCCAGGACACCCTGGAGTACAAGGAACACCCGATCCGGATATTAGACAAAGCTGAGAAGGAGACTAGAAGCTCTGTGATACCCATGTGCAAAGTTCAGTGGAGTAACCACACAGAACGGGAAGCAACATGGGAGAAAGAGTCTGAACTCCGGATGCTTTACCCCTACCTCTTCGAAAGGTATGTCACCCCTTAAATCTCGGGACGAGATTTTCATGAGGGGGAAGACTGTAACAACCCAGGAATTTCCAACAGACCAAAAATCACAACTACAAAAAAAATTCCAAAAACAACCTATGTTTGGTGAGTGACATGTAGGAAAACTACTACTTAGTTGCACCAGTAGACCCTAAAGTAGATTTTACATTTCTTTTTGCATTTAATTAAATATTCATGAGTTGGTTTTTATGTTCTTTGTATTGTTAAATAAAAGCAACCACCTATATTTAAATAAGAACCAAATTAAATAAATGTACTAATACGACCTTGTTATCTAGTGTAAACCCTAAGATACATCTTGTGGGCCCCATTGTGGTAACCAAGTAGAGGTAATATATATTTGTATGCATACAAAAGCCTTGTCTTAGTTGGAATAAAGAAAACACAAATGGAAAACCCAAACAAATAAAAGGAAATGGAAAGAACCTTTCCAGCCCATCCAACCACAGCGGCCCAGCCCAAACCGCGGCTACGCGCCCCTCTTCGCGCGTCCGCGCGTGCGCCCAGAACATGGGCCGGCCCAACCTACCGAAGGCGCCCGGCCTGCAAAAGCCAAGAGCGGCTCGCCCCTCTTCTCTCCCGCGGTCGCTGATGAGAGGGCCCCGCGGTGTCATCCCCTTCCTCCCGAATTCCCCTACTCTCTGCTTCACCCGATGAGAAGGAGAAGAGGAGGGTAGACAGGGTCACGGTTTTGGCATGGGAAAGATTCCCTCTGCCCCCTCCCTTTTGCTCTACCGTGCACGCCAAGGAGCAAAACGGTCCCATTTGTCAGCCGCTCGTGCTTGCCTGTCGCACACCGTGAGCATGCCCGAAGCCGCGCGCGATCGCGCCATGGCCCTACCGAGCTCTGCCGCCCTCTAACACCACGAAACTGTCGTGGAATCGTAGTTGGCACCACTGTTTTTGAATCACACCGACCCCACGCACCTAGGGTCCTAGCCAGGGGGCGTGGATCACCGCCATGTGGCTCGGATGACCCATCACCGGTTGCTCGCCATTGATGAGCTCGGACTATAAAGTCCCGAGCCGAGCTCTAGCCCCTCCCATCCTCCACACGCCACCGCCCTGGTGGTTTCATCGCACCGCATCGCTCCAAAGAGGAGGAAGGGAGGAAGGGAAGGAGGAGCCACAAGGAGGAACCGGGACCACGGAGGAGCACAATCTGACCTCGTCGGAGATGAAGGCGGCGCTGCTTGACTTCTTCACCGAGGGTCTCCTCTGCACTGCACGGCAACGGCTCTTCACTGCTCTGAATCACCACCGCACCACCATCCTACTACCGCGAGCCCAAGGTGAGCCGCCCCGCTCACCACCCCTTCTCTACTCACCACCCTCCTCTGCTCGCCACCGTGTGCACGTTGGCACCGCTGTGATCATTTTCATACCGAGAACGGTCAAGGTCGGTGCCTGATCATTGTTTGCACCTACACACACTCATGCGAACACACTTGCACCCAACGTGGCCTTACCGAGCCGTACTTGCTCAGGAACGCCACCCTCATAGCGGTGCTTAGAGCGCCCGCCATGGCCAGAGCACAGCCATGGCGAGCTCGTTCCTTGTTGACTCGAGACGGTAGAGGCAGGAGCAAGGGGTCCAACAGGTTCGCCTAGGCGAAGAACACACCATGCGCTCCTTAAGAGAAGGAGGGACCCCTAGTAGCATGGTTGGCGGCGCTCGGCCCGGTCGGAGGCGTTAAGCCACCACCACCGCGGAGGGTTCTGCTCAAGCTCAATTTCGTCGTTTTGACCCCACCTACATACTCCTCTTGCGATCGTGAATCAGTAGGAGACCTCGCCACCCGAGCCAAGTCGCCGTGGAGGCCTTGCCGTCACTCACCGCACTGGCCAAGCCGCAACCGCCATGGGCAAGCTCCTTAAACACTCTAATCCGCACTATTGACCCCTCTATCGAGTTCCATGGGACCACGCGGTACTCTAGAGCCTACAAGCTTCGCCCGTGAAGCCCCAGAGCGAGAGCTTGGCCGCTCGCCGCCGGTGAGAGTGCGGGTAGGAAAGAGGAAGCAAGGGGAGGAGCTGAGACAGCAGTCGGTGCACTCGGTCCATTGTAAACCAAGAGAGGGAATGGAGAAAGTGGACATAGTTCACCATAGACCCCGCCTGTGGCTCATACACCGCACACCCGTAGTCCACCGTAAGCCAGCCGCTATGGACTCTGGCCCGATAGGAGGCCAGCAGTGCGATGTGGCAGCACCTGAGTGCGCCACGTGGCGGGCCCAGCCCGGCCCAGTTCGGCCCAGATCCGGCCTAGCCCAGGCCCAACAGAGCCCGGTCGTGGCTCGGTCAACGTTGACCGGTCAACGCCGACCGTTTACCTGGACCCACCTGTCAGTGACTCGCTCAGTTTCGGCCAATCAGAGCGTGACACGTGTCACCGCCTGGATTTTCCTTTTCTTTTTCTTTTTCAAAAAATCGTTTAATCTTTAGAAATTCATAACTAATTCATTTTAACTCAGAAAAATACCAAACCAGTTTCTAAATTTTTCTAAAAATGAGCTCTACATCTTAGGTGTGTGTTTGAGTGCATTTGGATCTTTTGAATTTCTATTGTTTCGTTGTGCACCTCTATAGAAGTCGTTAATGCGACTCAACGTTACGTTTAACAGAGCCGGAGGACCTGCCGACTGAGGAGTACGACCCCGACTACAGCGAGGACTTGGGAGATGACCTACCAGGTGCCACGCCTCACCCATCTCCGTAGAACCTATTACACATGCAAATATTGAATTGCTAGCGCTTTACCTTTTGTGAAATAATATGATGATAGACTGCATGGTAGATGCTTTACTTTGAGCCTTTTACCTTGTTGCAACCTTACTCCTGCTCACCCTGCTGTTAGGCTAGATGCTCGCTTGTTACATATTACTACTTTTACTCTTACTCGTATTATGTCTGTGATGTGATGCTGGTGAGTGAGAGACATATATGTATAAGGCACATAGTGCCGAGAACTTGGTAAATCTGATAAAAGAACTGGGGAGATCTTGGCGTGCGTCTTGGATGAGTGGTGAGGGTTGAGTCGATCGGACAGGATCCTATGACGAGTCTTTGGGACAAGTCTTGCTAGAGGGGTGTGACCTGGGCATCCCTCACGAGAGATACCTGTGGTGGGTATATTGTGAGGTGAATTGGGGTGTTGGTTATCCATGGTGGAGGTGCTGTCGTGGCACGGGGAAGACGGTGTTTCCCTTTTGAGAAGATATCTTGTTTGGTCATCCTAAGGACTGGTATGTCTTGAGAACCGGAACCATAGGACTTTCATGCACACCACTCGCTCCCGATGGGCGGGAGACGATTACCCGACTGACTAGGGCGGTACCACTACTACTAGGTTGGAAGGTGATAGTGTAGGGAGGTATGGGCATAGGGACCCACACCCTCCTAAGACAGCATAGTGACCTTGGGGGCCTGGTACTACGTCTCATAGTCTCAGCGTTTCGGTGGACACCGGGGTGGCCCAGGGCTGAGTGGTAGGGTGGTACTTGTAACAGAACCGACCAAATTATAAGAGCACAAGTACAAAAACAAGCACCGAAGCGCTCAAATTTTCGAACTTGAGCCCATATAATCCCGGTAGTCAATCGAAATCACGAAGGATTTCAAACCAACTTACTTACAACCAAGATCGCATCATTCAACATAACACATCACACGTTACATTTCACAAGTAGTTCCGAAATCCACTTACACACACGGAGTCGCAAATTATTACAAACCAAGTTCACAAAGTAGCGGAAGCATAACACACACCAGTTGTTTAAATACTGCTGCCAGTCTTACTAATCAACATCCCGCAAAAGCATTAGGGAAAGTACATAAAGGATGATCACGCCCTAGTAATCTAGTCTTCGTCACCCGCAGAGTGGAGACAGGTCTTGCAGAAGCCTTGGTAAAGCATATCATCTGCAACAGGAGGGAATAAACCCTGAGTACTGGAATGTACTCAGCTAGACTTACCCGTCAAAAACTAGAAATAAGATGACACCAAGGATTATGCAAGGCTTACACAAGAGGCTAGCTGACCTCACATTTTGCAGAAAGGCATAAGTAATTGAAACTCTTTTAACCTGTACTAGCAGTTATTTTTAGCATTTACCTGTCATCTATCTTAGCACATGTACTAAACATGCACTTGATTATAATCAAACAATTGATAACATTATATCCATAGCAGGTATAAATTGCGGCAACATTGTATCATTCACTTAACAATCTGTTTAATTTAATGAGATCTACATTGCTGCTGCTCAAGTCAAGTGCTCACTAACCAGGAGCGACGGCGATTCGAATCGAATTCCTATCCAGCTAGAGGGGTATTTCTAACACTCATTGAGTCACGCCTGGCGAGGGCTGCTCAGGTCATCTTTCGTACAGTTCAGGAATCGCGGGTCCGAATGATGTCGCGTCCCCAAGGGCGACACTCTACCAGGTGATAGGGACTCTAACCCCCCTTGGTCTCACGCCAATGTCACCAAGCACATCCTTTCTCTCCTCCAAGATGCAACCTACCATTTGATTCCCGGCCTGAACCATACTACTCGACTTCACGGTCAGAACGACTTATCTGGCCAACTAAGTGTTAGACTGCGTTCAACATGACTCAAGGACGTACAACGAATCAGTCCTTAAGCGACTCAGACGGGCATAGCTCCACACCCAAGATGTGAAGTGTCTTGCGGCTGTACTATCGAACTCCCGTCCGGTCTCAATTTCATTTTAAAGCATGGTTCCATCCACAATAGCCATAAAGCCACTCGTGACCCATTCCTACATCTCGCGGATGACCGGAAATCACCCGAATTCTACCGGACTAAGCAGGGCTAAGCATTGACACGTGCCTAAACCTAATTTAGGATTAAGTACGATATTTGGACAAGGACAGGTATAATGCAACAAGTGTTTTCACATAACTCCTACAACTTAATGCAGTAAACAATTGAAAGTACTCAAGTTTGATTTATAAAACAATAGGGTCAGCATGCACCGGGGCTTGCCTTTTAGTAATGTGGACGACGGTGATCTGGGCACTCAGGCTATTCCTCAGTGGCGCCTCCTTCGCTGACTGCTTCTTCGGGCTCCCTGGGCTGCTCCTGGATTTTCTCCGGGATCGCTTTCTCAAACTCGAGGAGAGTCACCCCCTCCGGAACACCTATTGCATGAGTGCATAATAAATTTCATGGATGCATAATGAAAGATGCAGCATGCTCGGAATGAAGTGCATTACAACCACTCCTAAAGCTCTATTCAAATCACTTCAATTATTAAGTATAAATTTCCTCTCCGGTAGAGAAGTACTCACCTAATCTACTCAACCTAAGGTATAGCTGTTCCTCCTCTATTAAGACCCTAACACCTAACAATCACAAGAACAACTTTACTTAAGTTATCACATCCAAACACAAAATATCACAGCAAGACATTCTGGACAGCAGCTAACTGTTTCTATCATAACCGGAGATTCCTAATTCCAAAAGATATGATCCAAGACAATCTGGAAAGCTTATAAAATACCCTACAAATAATTTTCAGACCTCAACCCTTAATTCCTAAGTTTTCCAGGTTCAATTTTCAAAGTTCCAGAAATCTGTCCTCTCTAAATAGAGAGCAGCCATTTCTGGACAGTCACTTAAAACAGCAATAACTCCTAAACTACTAAACCAAATACCCCCAAATTTTTGACACAAGCTAGTTTATCAAGTTTACTACAACTTTGGTATTCACAAGTTTTCCAGCAAACACCTTTATTAAGGGTTAACCCCAAAGATACAACTAGCTGTCTAGAAAACCTAGAATTGTGAAGATTAAATATTTATTTATGTGGCAAACTTCCTCTAAGACCAAAATAATGTTACCAAAAGTTACCATAGGTCACAAAAACACCAGAAAGTAAGGTGTGCCCACCTAGAACATTTATTTTTCCCCCCTTCTTAATTTACTTAATCAATTAAGTGGAAAATTAATCATATATGTAAACTGCTCATAAAATTCTACAAAAATTACAAGAGACTCCCTGACCCAAAAAGAGGCTACTATAAAAATTTGAACTAAAGTTACTCAAAAAACTCCCTACACAAAATTCACAAACCAAAAAGGCTGATTTTTGTATAATTAACAAATCATATTGAAAAGTATCAAACAACAGAATTCATATTTTTCATAAGCACCAGAGGATACTAGGACACTCTCCACAAATTTATATGAACATTGCACATGTAGAAAAATTACTAAAATTCATTCAAGTATTCCTTAATATAACATGACACCATCATAACTTGAAAAGTACTCAAGCACTAGTGCGCAAATTTTTACCAGAGCTAATACAAGCATAAATTAACCTACCCATCAATTTTCACAATTTTTGGGACATAAGAACTCCAGTTATTCATTTATCAAGTTTATATCCCAATTAAGACATATTTCAAAACCCTAATTATTTCTTCCAGAAAATAAACATCACATACCTATTTTATATTTTTCTTAAATACTACACACCATGCAGAGCCCAACAAAATTTACATCATAATTTTTGAGCAAGTAAAACCCTAGATATTAATTTCCTAAACATTATCTAAAACTATGACAGAATAAAGAAAATCAAATAAATTCTAAATCGCTACTGGGCCGGCCTGGGAACCGACGCGGCCCAACTGCGCACGCGCGGCCCGCTCCCGCACGCGGCCTGCGGTCGGCCTCCCGCCCACACGCGTGCGACTGCCAGGAGGGCCCTCTTTGTCAGCGGCAGAGGGACAGGGGAGCGGTGAGCCGAGAGCTCCGGCGAGTGATTTCGCGCCGCCGGCGGCTCCTCCGTCCAAACCAAGCACACCGCTGGGTTCCCCAGACCAAACCGCACCGAGGCAAACACTTTTCCCCAAAACTACCACACCGGAGCACCCTTGCCGACGGTGAGGGCGGACGGCAGTGATGCCTGGCAGCACGCCGGCGAGCTCCGGCTGCTATGCGACCGGCAGAGGGGTGCACCCGCTCCCTGGAACCCTAGCGGACCTCCCGAGGCTACGCAAATGGATAGGGATAGAGCGGAGTCGCTTGGCCGCGTGAACACCTGGCCGACAGCCATGGCACGGCAGTGCGCGGCCGTGTTCCAGCCCGACCGGACCGAGGATGGTGGTAGCGTCTTCACCCGAGCATCTATGTGTGATGGGAAGGAGGGGACGTGAGCGAGGGAAGGCGGAGGACTATGGTGCGGTGCTGGCCACGGTGACCCTAAACACGGCGGAGCTCCGGTGGCATTTGGGATGGGCGGAGGTGGCAATGCGGCTTACCTCGGGCTCGACTGGTGCTGCTAGGTGGTTGACGAGGTCAGCAAGATCCTGGCAGAACTCCGGTCAAGGTGGCAGAGGCTGCGACGCAACGGCGAGGGCTCGGCGGCCGGATGGAGCAGTGGTGCTCGGTTCTCCGCCCCGGGCGAGGACAGAGGGAGCAAGAGGGGAAAGGGATTGGAAAAACCGACGAGGGGAGACATTTAACTTCCACATGCATGCAAACACGACGCCGTGGCGTCCTATGCGCGCTCGGGCGAGACACGCGGCAACTGGACCCTGGCATCGGTCGGCCACGGCTTGACTGACGAAAATGAATGACAGCCTGAAACCGGTGACTGACAGGGCGACTTTGACGTTGATTAACTCCCAATTCAGTTTGAGTTAGTGGTAGATGTTAACATCAAAGTTGTAGAGCTATGTGAGTACTATAACTTTGTCAATTGGATCTTGGGCTGGTTCGGCTTAGTTAGTGAGATACAGTGTCCTAAAGTGAGGCACCCGAAAACTAAAACTGAGTTTCAGTTAACTACACCGATTGAAACCCATTTTTCAAAGCACCATATCTCCTAAACCATTTAGAACTAGGTGATGATGATGTTGACAATATTGTAGAGCTAAGGGGTACTACAAAAGTGTCAATATGAGTTAGAGCTGGTTTGGCCTGGTTTTCAAACTACAAGCCCCCAAAGTAGACCACTATCAAACTGAAAGGTCACTTTTTAGACTTAGAAATTTTCTAAGTGCTGGGGCAGCCTCTCTAGCTGACTTGTGGGCTATTTTTGAGCATGTTCTGATCATTTTCATGAGATGACCATATAGAGACTTTTGTTCCCTAGGAAATTCTCTACAACTTTGATTAAGGTTGCTCCTCCATACAAGGTCTCTAAGCTAGACTTTTTAATTGGTCAAACTAAAGCATTCTAGGGTCAAATGTTGGTCAACAACACCTTGGAGGGCATTTCGGTACATTTGGTCAACATGAACATTGCTCCATTAGTTACCCTAAGTGCAATTAAGGTGTTGTAGGATATAATTAGCTACTCTACCCCTTAGTTACACAAAAATCCTAGGGTCACAAGATTGAAAACAAATCAAAACCATAAAACACCCAATAATGTTGCAAACCAAGTAGAACATAATGAGATGATGAATGTTCATGCTTATGCAATGCAATGCAATTATGGAAGCTAAATACCTGAGGTGTTACAGCCCTCCCCCCTTATAAAAATCTCATCCTGAGATTTGGAAAGCGTACCATTTTTGATAGAATTCCTTATAACCATCACGTAAATAGTCCTCTCGTTCCCATGTAGCATCACTTTCGCTACCCTGATTACTCCACATTACTTTATACCACTTAACCACTCGACTTCTAGTTACTCGTTCTTGAGTATCGATCACCCGGACTGGCTTTTCTTCATAAGTTAGATCAAATTCAAGCCTGATATCTCCTAAAGGAACTCTTTCCTCCGAAACTCGAAGACACTTCTTTAACTGAGATACATGGAAAACATTGAATATGGCACTCATTTCAGGAGGTAACTGGACCTTATACGCAACAGCTCCACTCTTGCCTATGATCTGGAAAGGACCTACGTATCTCGGTGCAAGTTTCCGCTTGACACCAAAACGTTGTACACTCTTCATTAGAGAAACTTTCAGATAAACGAAGTCTCCAACTTTGAACTCGAGCGGCTTTCTACGACGATCAGCATAACTTTTCTGTCTAGCTTGGACTGCAGCCATGTGTTTTTGGATGGTACGGACTTGTTCCTCAGCTTCCTTGACAAAATCAATATCATAATACCTTCTTTCACTAGCTTCTACCCAATTTAGTGGAGTTCTACACTTATGACCGTACAAGGCTTCGAATGGGGCCATCTTAATGCTCTCTTGGTAATTATTATTGTACGAAAACTCAGCTAGAGGCAACCATTTTTCCCATGAACCCTTGGAAGAAATTACACATGCCCGCAACAGATCTTCCAAGATTTGGTTAACTCGTTCAGTCTGACCTGACGTCTGGGGGTGATAAGCAGAGCTTCTCACTAACTTGGGTCCTAGAAGATGATGCAAGTGCTCCCAAAAGCGAGCGTGAACTGGGGACCACGGTCAGAAACGATAGTACGAGGTATCCTATGGAGCCGGACTATTTGATTGAAATACAACTCAACATAGTCAGTGGGACGATAGTCTACTCGAACAGGAATGAAGTGAGCTAACTTGGTTAAACGATCCACAATTACCCAGATAGAGTTATGATTTTTGACAGTAGGAGGAAGTCCGATGATGAAATCCATACTTATCTCTTCCCATTTCCAACCTGGAATAGAAAGTGGTTGTAGTAACCCAGCTTTCATGTGCACAGCTTTAACTCTACAGCAGGTGTCACACCTAGCAACATATCCCGCTATCTCTTTCCGCATTTTGGTCCACCAATAAAGTGGCTTCAAATCATAATACATCTTATTACTACCAGGATGGATAGACAACTTTGAAGAGTTTGCTTCGGACAAGATCTGATCTCTAAGCTCTCGGTACTTAGGTACCACTAGCCTATCCTTAAACCACAGCACACCCTCTTCATCTACCCTGAAATGCTTAGTTTCTTCCTCTTTCATCTTACGCTTGATGTGGAATACACCAGGATCAGTCTTTTGGAGCTCAATAATTCTGCTTTTGAGAGTACAACTGATAGTGATGTTGTACAAGACTGCTGGATGTAGAAGGCTAGATCGATGAAAATCAGTTTTAACTAAGGAATGGCAATGAGACTTACGGCTTAAAGCATCGGCAACCACATTTTCCTTGCCAGGATGATAGTGCACTTGAAGATTATAATCCTTAATCAACTCAAGCCATCTTCTTTGGCGTATATTTAACTCGGGTTGCGTGAAGATGTATTTGAAGCTTTTGTGGTCCGTGTATATATGCAGACATTGCCCAACAGATAATGCCGCCACACTTTCAAAGCATGAACAACTGCAGCCAGTTCTAAGTCATGCATTGGATAATTCACCTCATGTTTCCGAAGTTGTCGAGAGGTATATGCAATTACTCGGCCTTCCTGCATCAAAACACCTCCCAAACCTATGCCTGAGGCATCACAATAATCATCAAATGGTTTCTCGATATCCGGTTGCGCCAAAACCAGAGCCGAGGTTAGGAGGGTTCGCAGTTGGTGAAAAGCCGCATCACACTCAGGAGTCCAGACAAACCTGGTGTCTTTTTGCAGCAACCAAGTCATGGGTTTGGCTATTTTTGAGAAATCCGGGATGAAGCGACGATAATAGCCAGCCAACCCAAGAAAACTTCGGACCTCATGAACCGAAGTAGGAGCCTTCCAGTTCAATACTTCCTGTACCTTGGTGGGATCTACCATAATTCCCCCATCAGACAACACATGTCCAAGGAAAGGTACTTCATGAAGCCAGAATTCACACTTACTGAACTTCGCATACAGTTGATGTTCGCGCAGTCTGGTGAGGACAATACACAGATGTTCAGCGTGTTCTTCCTCATTTTCAGAATATATCAAGATGTCATCAATAAACACCACCACAAACTTGTCCAATTCGGGCATAAACACCGAATTCATCAAGCACATGAAGTGTGTGGGGGCATTAGTCAGGCCGAAAGACATAACAAGATACTCATAAAGACCGTATCTTGTCGAGAAAGCTGTTTTTGGAATATCCTCAGGATGGATTTTAATCTGATGGTAACTAGACCTCAGATCAATCTTGGAAAAGACTTTAGCTTTAGACAACTGATCGAACAAGATATCAATGCGTGGTAGAGGATACTTATTTTTGACAGTGACTGCATTTAGAGGCCTATAATCTACACACATCCACAACGACTGTCCTTCTTCTTCACAAAGATAGCAGGGCATCCCCATGGAGACGAACTAGGACAAATCAACCCCTTCTTCAAAAGTTCATTCAACTGCACCTTAAGTTCCGCTAGCTCATTCAGAGGCATCCTATAAGGTCTCCTAGAGATGGGTGTCGTGCCAGGCAACAACTCGATTTTAAATTCCACATCCTGATCTAGAGGGAGTCCCGGCAAATCATCGGGGAAAACGTCAGGAAACTCACTCACTACGGGAATTTCAGCTAACGCCTTTGCTTGCACCGCATGAACTTCACCAGACAAATCAATTTTTCTGGGAAGCTACACTAGAAAACCCTTTTGATCTGTAGGATCTCTGAGCATAACTACCCGGGTGGATGTATCAATGAGTACCCCATTCTGACTCATCCAATTCATGCCCAAAATAACATCTATGCCTAATCTAGGCAAAACCACTAAGGCAAGCGAGTATTTTTGCCCCTCTATCTCAAAATCTAGATTCTCCACTACTTTATTTGTGGAAATATTCCCACTTGCCGCACTAATGCAATAACCTCCACCTTCAACAGTATGTAATTTGTGTGCAAACTTTGATGCAAACTTAGGACTGATAAAGGAATGCGAAGCACCTGAATCAAATAGTACCACTGCAGGATGTTGGTCAACTAAGAACTTACCAGCAGTGACAACCTCACCAGATGGGATTTCCTCAATACTATTATAATGAGCATGCCCCTGACGGCCACCTTGATTGATATTCTTCTTAGGATAAGGACAGTTCCTGGACCAATGGCCTGGCTTATTGCAGTTCCAGCAAGGCATGTTGCTAGGAGGGACACTGGAGCTGCTCTGACCAGATTTACCCTTTGGTAGAGCTACTGTATATGCATTGCGAAACCCAGTTTTAACAGTAGGCTTCTTCTAAGGTGGATAGAACTTAGCATTCAGGGCAGGTGGGCGAGGAGAAGCCCTCGGTGCAGCTAGAGTCCGAGACTGCGAAGCATTCGCCTCAAGGGCCCTTTTACGGCTCTTAGAGGCAGAATAAATAGCATTATTGTTTTCTTGAGTCAAAGCATCACTGATAAAATCATTGAAGGTAGTAGACTTGCTAGTGCCCATGGTCTTCATCAGCTTTGGGCCGAGGCCCCTTTTAAAGCTAGCAATTTTCTTAGCATCGATATCCACAAACTCTGTTGCATACCTTGCTAGATTGTTGAAAGATTGCAGATATTCAGTCAAACTTTTATTACCCTGCGACAGCCTCATGAATTCCATGTGCTTGATAGCCATAAGACCGGGAGGAATATAATTCCCGTGGAATGCTGCTTTGAACTGGTCCCAAGCAATCGGGACATTTGCAGGCAACGTGGAACGGTAGTGGCTCCACCAAATACCCGCTGGACCATGCAGTTGATGAGAAGCATATTCAGTCTTTAGCTCATCAGTCAAGCGAAGCAGACAAAACTTCTGCTCAATAGTGTTCAGCCACTCGTCAGCTTGCAGCGGTTCCTCTGCCTCCTTAAAGAGCGGGGGCTTAGTGTCAAGAAAGTCCTTGAAATCACTATATTGATTTGGTTCCGGGCCCTGGCGGCCATGACGAGCCTCCCGGTTGGCAAGCTGGCGCATGGCATCTGCCAGCATGCGTTGCCCTTCCACTACAGTCTGCATCAGCTCAGCCGGGGTAGGTGGTAGCGGAGGGGGTGGCTGTTCCTCATCCTCAACGCCATGACCCCGACGGAGGTTGTATGACATCTGCAAAATGCATAGCCAATGAGCACTGACGATGTGAGAAATTTGTTAATGAATTATTGTAAATAGGTCAAACTGACTTCATGAAAATGACTTCGCAAATAATCAAGGCACAATAATTCATCACAACCGCACAATCCATTCAAGCGCATCAATTGACGCAATCACGCGAGGGGATCCAACAAGATGTATTTTGATAAAAGGCTCACTCACAGGGAGCACAGCAGTGACTGAACTGTTTACTTTAATATCTACGTGACTTTTGACCTTACGTACAGGTGCTCAAATTCGATCCAAACTTCTAGCCGAAAGAGGAAGACTACTACAAACTGACCACAAAGAGACTTCTCAACGGTAGAGTTCCATGGTGGATCATGACTAGCCACCTCGATACCAGCGCGTGCCAAACAGCACAGCCTTATGTCACGCGCCACAAGAGGCCCTCGGTTTTGTCGCGGCACCGAAGGGTGCTAATCGTGACACCATCATCGAACACAACACAATAAGACATCCATTTGTGATCGAAATTAATAGGTTCAAACTAAACATCCAGGAAAACATAGGGTTCGACTTTATATCCCAAAAGCCAAGTTATTACAAAGCCTCACTCCAACGCATAGAGGGCACAAAAGATGATTCTAACATCGTAGCTACGTGATGACTATGCTAAGCATCGTCCTCGGAGTCGGTGTCGAGGATCTCCCCGCCATCCTCGTCGCTAGCAAGCTCCAACTCCTCATCTTCATCTTCTTCTGGTTCTTCTTCTGGTGAGGCATCCTATGGCCCATTGATCTCCACATCATCCTCATCTTCAGCCATGAAGACTCCCGAACCCATCTCCTCATCCTCGTTATTGTTCTGAGGCAGCAGAGGATTGAGCTGATTATTCAGGCGGTGCACTTCTTCATGAAGATTGTCATTGTATTCTTCTGCATTCTCCAACTGTTGCTCGAGCTCCACCTGACGAGCTCTTAGGATGTTCTCCTCGTGCCAGGCTTCATCCCTCTGGTTCATCACATGGACCAGCATGCGTTGGCAGTTGCGATGGGCTACTCTCAACCTCTGGACCGCAAGTGTTTCCTGATCTCGGTCATGGATCACTTGCTCCAGTTGCTGCCGCGCCGCATTTCTAGCGGCAGTCACTTCAGCCAACTCAGCCCTCAACCTTTCAACCTCAGTGGGCTCAGGGCGGGGCTCACGTGGAGCTAGCTGGTGGCGAGGGACCCTGCCTCCGGTTGACTTGCGAGCGGTCCTCTTAGTGCGTGCCATCTGTAGCAACAAGATATGACCTAAAGTGAGGATAATTTAGGGGATACGAAATTTAATTTAGTCGGGACTATTGAATTTTTAAGGAGGGAGTAAAATGACATGATGACATAATTAAACAAGATGCATGCACGTTCCGTACGCCCTCTCACCTTAGCAGAAACCTAAATTTCTAACGCTAGGCAGTGGCATACATACATTCTCTCATATAAGCGAAACTATCGGTCTACTCGTTACGCTGTTAGTGTACCTGCAGAAAATCTCATTTCAGCCCAATAGTTTCCCAATATAAGCACACAAGAAAGCAGTAAACTAAATACTTTCCATATACACATCCCCAATGTATATACTTCAGTATCAAAGCTACCCGATATATATTCCCACAATTAAGTGCTTACATAATTACATGGTTTGAACATGTAAGTATGCAAGTCACCAAAGCTACTCTCCCCTAGATCGCCGGTTGGACGATCATGCTCTCAGAACTCACACTTACCAGAGCATCGAGGCAATTGATCCATACATTACCACCCAAGTGGATGGCATCCATACAATATCACGCTGTATGGACGACGAAACAAAAACAAACAAGGCCCCCAAGTTATTCTTTATAATAAGCCACCCAAGAGTCCTTATTTGGGCTAAGTGATGTGATCACTGGCACACCTATAAAAATAATTTTGAGAGTTTTAACCCTTTTCATAAACAAATACTTTTGTTTTTAAAATACTCGTACGATGTGTTTAATATTGAATTATGCTCCGGTACCAGCTGTAACAGAACCGACCAAATTATAAGAGCATAAGTACAAAAACAAGCACCGAAGCGCTCAAATTTTTGAACTTGAGCCCATATAATCTCGGTAGTCAATCGAAATCACGAAGGATTTCAAACCAACTTACTTACAACCAAGATCGCATCATTCAACATAACACATCACACGTTACATTTCACAAGTAGTTCCGAAATCCACTTACACACACGGAGTCGCAAATTATTACAAACCAAGTTCACAAAGTAGCAGAAGCATAACGCACACCAGTTGTTTAAATACTACTGCCAGTCTTACTGATCAACATCCCGCAAAAGCATTAGGGAAAGTACATAAAGGATGATCACGCCCTAGTGATCTAGTCTTCGTCACCCGCAGGGTGGAGACAGGTCTTGCAGAAGCCTTGGTAAAGCATGTCATCTGCAACAGGAGGGAATAAACCCTGAGTACTGGAATGTACTCAGCTAGACTTACCCGTCAAAAACTAGAAATAAGATGACACCAAGGATTATGCAAGGCTTACACAAGAGGCTAGCTGACCTCACATTTTGCAGAAAGGCATAAGTAATTGAAACTCTTTTAACCTGTACTAGCAGTTATTTTTAGCATTTACCTGTCATCTATCTTAGCACATGTACTAAACATGCACTTGATTATAATCAAACAATTAATAACATTATATCCATAGCAGGTATAAATTGCGGCAACATTGTATCATTCACTTAACCATCTGTTTAATTTAATGAGATCTACGTTGCCGCTGCTCAAGTCAAGTGGTCACTAACCGGGAGCGACGGCGATTCGAATCGAATTCCTATCCAGCTAGAGAGGTATTTCTAACACTCACCGAGTCACGCCTGGTGAGGGCTGCTCAGGTCATCTTTCATACAGTTCAGGAATCGCGGGTCCGAATGATGTCGTATCCCCAAGGGCGACACTCTGCCAGGTAATAGGAACTCTAACCCCCCTTGGTCTCACGCCAATGTCCCTAAGCACATCCTTTCTCTCCTCCAAGATGCAACCTACAATTCGATTCCCGGCCTGAACCATACTACTCGACTTCGCGGTCGGAACGACTTATCCGGCTAACTAAGTGTTAGACTGCGTTCAACATGACTCAAGGACGTACACTGAATCGGTCCTTAAACGACTCAGACAGGCATAGCTCCACACCCAAGACGTGAAGTGTCTTGCGGCTATACTATCGAACTCCCGTCCGGTCTCAATTTCATTTTAAAGCATGGTTCCATCCACGATAGTCATAAAGCCACTCGTGACCCATTCCTACATCTCGCGGATGACCAGAAATCACCCGACTTCTACCGGACTAAGCAGGGCTAAGCATTGACATGTGCCTAAACCTAATTTAGGATTAAGTACGATATCTGGATAAGAACAGGTATAATGCAGCAAGTGTTTTCACATAACTCCTACAACTTAATGCAGTAAACAATTGAATGTACTCAAGATTGATTTATAAAACAATAGGGTTAGCATGCACCGGGGCTTGCCTTTCAGAAATGTGGACGGCCGGTGATCTGGGCACTCAGGCAATTCCTCAGTGGCGCCTCCTTCGCTGACTGCTTCTTCGGGCTCCCTAGGCTGCTCCTGGATTTCCTCTAGGATCGCTTCCTCGAACTCGAGGAGAGTCACCCCCTCCGAAACACCTATTGCATGAGTGCATAATAAATTTCATGGATGCATAATGAAAGATGCAGCATGCTCGGAATGAAATGCATTACAACCACTCCTAAAGCTCTATTCAAATCACTTCAATTATTAAGTACAAATTTCCTCTCCAGTAGAGAAGTACTCACCTAATCTACTCAACCTAAGGTATAGTTGTTCCTCCTCTGTTAAGGCCCTAACACCTAACAATCACAAGAACAACTTTACTTAAGTCACCACATCTAAAAACAAAATATCACAGCAAGACATTCTGGACAGCAGCTAACTGTTTCTATCATAACTGGAGATTCCTAATTCCAAAAGATATTACCCAAGACAATCTGGAAAGCTTATAAAATGACCTACAAATCATTTTCAGACCTCAACCCTTAATTCCTAAGTTTTCTAGGTCGAATTTCCAAAGTTTCAGAAATCTGTCCTCTCTAAACAGAGAGCAACCATTTCTGGACAGTCACTTAAAATAGCAATAACTCCTAAACTACTAAGTCAAATGCCCCCAAATTTTGACACAAGCTAGTCTATCAAGTTTACTACAACTTTGGTATTCACAAGTTTTCCAGCAAACACCTTTATTAAGGGTCAACCCCAAAGATACTACCAGCTGTTCAGAAAACCTAGAATTATGAAGATTAAATATTTATTTATGTGGCAAACTTCTTCTAAGACCAAACAAATGTGACCAAAAGTTTCCATAGTTCACAAAACACTAGAAAGTAAGGTGTTCTCACCTAGAACATTTATTTATACCCCCTTCTTAATTTACTTAATTAATTAAGTGGAAAATTAATCATATATATGTAAACTGCTCATAAAATTCTACAAAAATTACAGAAGACTCCCTGACCTAAAAAGAGGCTACTGTAAAAATTTGAACTAAAGTTATTTATAGAAACTCCCTAAACAAAATTCACAAGTCAAAAAGGCTGATTTTTGTATAATTAACAAATCATATTGAAAGGTATTAAACAACAGAATTCATATTTTTCTTAAGCACCAGAGGGTACCAGGACACTCTCCACAAATTTATATAAACATTGCACATGTAGAAAAATTACTAAAATTCATTCAAGTATTCCTTAATATAACATGACACCATCATAACTTGAAAAGTACTCAAGCACTAGTGCCCAAATTTTTACCAAAGCTAATACAAGCATAAATTAACCTACCCACCAATTTTCATAATTTTTGGGACAAAAGAACTCCAGTTATTCATTTATCAAGTTTATATCCCAATTAAGACACATTTCAAAACCCTAATTATTTCTTCCAGAAAATAAAAATCACATACCTATTTTATATTTTTCTTAAATACTACACACCATGCAGAGCCCAACAAAATTTACTTCATAATTTTTAAGCAAGTAAAACCCTAGATATTAATTTCCTAAACATTATCTAAAACTGTGACAAAATAAAGAAAAACAAATAAATTCTAACTCGCTACTGGGCCGGCCTGGGAACCGACGCCGACCTGCATGCTCCCGCGCGGCCTGCGGTTGGCCTCCCGCCCGCGCGCGTGCGACTGCCAGGAGGGCCCTCTCTGTCAGCGGCAGAGGGACAGGGGAGCGGCGAGCCGAGAGCTCCGGCGAGCGATTTCACGCCGCCGGCGGCTCCTCCGTCCAAACCAAGCACACCGCTGGGTTCCCCAGACCAAACCGCACCGAGGCAAACACTTTTCCCCAAAACTACCGCACCGGAGCACCCTTGCCGACGGTGAGGGCGGACGGCAGTGACGCCTGGCGGCACGCCGGCAAGCTCCGGCCGCTAGACGGCCGGCAGAGGGGTGCACCCGCTCCCTAGAACCCTAGCAGACCTCCCGAGGCTACGCAAATGGATAGGGATGGAGCGGAGTCGCTTGGCCACGTGAACACCTAGCCGGCAGCCATGGCGCGGCAGTGCGCGGCCGTGTTCCGGCCCGACCGGACCGAGGATGGTGGTAGCGTCTTCACCTGAGCATCTAAGTGTGATGGGAAGGAGGGGACGTGAGCGAGGGAAGGCGGAGGACTACGGTGCAATGCTGGCCACGGTGACCCTAAACACGGCGTTGCTCCAGTGGCATTTGGGATGGGCGGAGGCGGCAATGCGACTCACCTTGGGCTCGACCGGTGCTGCTAGGTGGTTGACGAGGTCAGCAAGGTCCTGGCGAAACTCCGGTCAAGGTGGCAGAGGCTGCGACGCAACGGCAAGGGCTCGGTGGCCGGACGGAGCAGTGGTGCTCGGTTCTCCGCCCCGGGCGAGGACAGAGGGAGCAAGAGGGGAAAGGGATTGGAAAAACCGACGAGGGGGAGACATTTAACTTCCACAGGCATGCAAACACGACGCCGTGGCGTCCTACGCGCGCTCGCGTGAGACACGCGGCGACTGGACCCTAGCATCGGTCGGCCACGACTTGACTGACGAAACCGAATGACAGCCTGAAACCGGTGACTGACAGGGCGACTTTGACATTGATTAACTCCCAATTCAGTTTGAGTTAGTGGTAGATGTTAACATCAAAGTTGTAGAGCTATATGAGTACTACAACTTTGTCAATTGGAGCTTGGGCTGGTTCGGCTTAGTTAGTGAGATATAGTGTCCTAAAGTGAGGCACCCGAAAACTGAAACTGAGTTTCAGTTAACTACACCGACTGAAACCCATTTTTCAAAGCACCATATCTCCTAAACCATTTAGAACTAGGTGATGATGATATTGACAATATTGTAGAGCTAAGGGGGTACTACAAAAGTGTCAATATGAGTTAGCTGGTTTGGCCTGGTTTTCAAACTACAAGCCCCCAAAGTAGACCACCATCAAACTGATAGGTCACTTTTTAGACTTAGAAATTTTCTAAGTGCTGGGGCAGCCTCTCTAGCTGACTTGTGGGCCATTTTTTAGCATGTTCTGATCATTTTCATGAGATGACCATATTGTGATTTTTGTTCCCTAGGAAATTCTCTACAACTTTGATTAAGGTTGCTCCTCCATGCAAGGTCTCTAAGCTAGACTTTTTAATTGGTCAAACTAAAGCATTCTAGGGTCAAATGTTGGTCAACAGCACCTTGGAGGGCATTTTGGTACATTTGGTCAACATGAACATTGCTCCATTAGTTACCCTAAGTGCAATTAAGGTGTTGTAGGATATAATTAGCCACTCTACCCCTTAGTTACACAAAAATCCTAGGGTCACAAGATTGAAAACAAATCAAAACCCTAAAACATCCAATAATGTTGCAAACCAAGTAGAACATAATGAGATGATGAATGTTCATGCTTATGCAATGCAATGCAATTATGGAAGCTAAACACCTGAGGTGTTACAGTACTATACCGGTTGGGAGGCAGTCAGAATTAGCCTAGACGAGCCAGATCGTCGAGGATGGCGATCTTGTGGATTACCAGGTGTCACACTCTACAGAGTTGATCGATCTATACGTATAGCCGCGTCCGTGGATATGGACATTCCCATGACCTACGCTTCACTTGATTAGAGAGAGGAGTCCTTTCTACCTTTCCCCAGGTTGTGTTGGTTTCCAGCTTTGGCCGTTGAAACGAGATCTGAGCGGGAGTCAATCTCGTCACCTAGAGAGAGAGTGAGATGAGAGGTGTCGTGTGTGATGGGAGTGGGAAAAATGTGTGACTAAGATGGTTTAAAAACTGCTAAACGTCTTATTATTAAAGTACTTACATAGGAAAGTCACAGCCTAAATAGGTCTCTTTCTACTTCCCCCGATGCATTCCACTTTCCACAAAGCATTGCAAGCATAGGGTGGGCGATGCGTGGCCAGTACCAAGAGTACTGATAGATTTTTGACAGGTTCAGAGCCCGAGTACGACTACGAGGGCAACGATTGGGGGGACTAGTGGGTCTGTTCTACGCTCAAGCTGGATCAGAAGATCGTTTTCCGCTGCTATCTACGTCGGATACTGTTCCGGATGCTTGTGTGAGTGTGTTCCGCCCTGCGAGGCGATGATAATAAGTTATATAAAATTCTCTATTGTACTATGATATTCGTGCATGACTTTATGTATCACTGAGATTTAGGTAAATTGACGGAATGTTTCGTCATTTTACACTTTGTTTCTGTAGATTTCCCTTCGTGGAAATCAAGGACGTTTCATTCATCCCTACATATAAATTAAGAGAATCAATACAAGATTTGTGTTTATCTTGCAAAGGTGGGCAACTAAATCTATATATTGGCAGTTAACAAAGGAACTTTTTTTTCTTCCAGCAATTATAACTATAGGCATTGATATGATAATATATCATCATCAGGACTCCCTATTTGTCCTTATTAAAGATCCATGGCGCTACCAATAAATGAAAATATGTCCATGTAAAATGCTAAAGCCTATATAGACAATAAGAAGAGCATCAATCGTCGAATTATAACCACATATGTATTAATCTGAAAATGTGTCGTCCAAAGCATTCTCCTATTCTTCCTTTTACTCAAGATCCTCCTCGTTAAACCTCTAACCTATTATTCAAGCAATAACAAGAGAACAGTCCTCCTCTTCTTCTCATATATTATATATTTTTTCCTTCAATTTTAGCTTCCTCTAGATTTTTGCAAAAATCTTTGAACCCTCCCATTCCATTGACTGCTTACGGAAACCAAAACATTAGTACCTGCCATCAAAGCATTAGATGATTCAGTGCAAAAAACTGCATGGTTCATCAATGATAATTAGATCCTAAACTAAAATCGTCTTTATAAGGAAAGGAGGATATTTTCAGGCCCTTGATCTGGTCAGTGAACTTGACATGTCCTTCACAAGCATCACCATGAAAAGCAGATAATTCTCCTTGCCTGGATCAGGTCATGACATTCTTTCCAACTGAAGAATACCCCACTGCACCGACCATCAGTCATCATTGTCTATCAAAAAAATCATAACCGTATTGTGAAAACAAATAATATATATTCCAAAAACGTAGAAACTAAATGAGATGCATGTAGAAACAGAAGGACTGCAACCCAAATCTTTATTTTTTTCTATGCTGAAGATCGACACAATGTAAAATCAAAGGCTTTTCTGTTTGGACACATAAATCACCAAATGAATGACCTAGATGCATATAAACCGCAATCTGTAATTTCAGAGAAATCCAAGCTGAATGAAGCAAGAAGCATCCGTGCATCCGTGTTGGTACAAAAGAAAGTTCCTAAAAAAATGTGAACACCAAATCAACCAAACAAGAGACAGTCCCTCACTAATCCCAGTGCCTACAACACACCCAAACCCTAACCACGAATCCAGGTAGATTCTATGGCAAATCACGATGGAGGAAACATCTCTGCACTGCCCGAGGCACTGTGAAAAGCAAGGAAGGGGAGGAGGTTTCCAGGGGTGGCGAGATGGAGGTGGAGTGTCGGAACAGGAACCACGACATCATCGAGGTCAATAGGATCCACTGGCTCCGCAAACATTCCTTACGTATTCTTCCTGCGGAATAGAGCAGTGGAAAAAATGAGGAGAAATAAGCTCATTAAAACTTGACAAAACAAATCCCATCTTGCGTTTGCGACAAAGATCTGAAACACGCACTCTTGAAGCTTCTCGAGAATCATCCCCAGTCCCTTTCGGTCCGGCCGCGGCGGCGTCCTCACGGTCCCTAAATCCAGCAAGCGGGAAAAAATAAATCAAATTTCACGCAAAAAGGCATGCAAAAATCAAATATCAAACAAGCAGGGCCGAGCAAACAGAAAGCAAATCGGACCTGGTACTGACAACCGTTTCATCCGCGGCGCGCTCGCGGGGTCGCTCCTCCCACCACCGCCAACCTGCAAGGAGCGCAAATCTAGCGTTAGCAAGCAGCTGTGCGGTGAAGCAAAAGCAAAGCTGGCGGCTTACTCGGCGGCTTGGCCCACCTCGTGATAGCGAGATCTGTCGGCGTGTAGCTGGATCCGGCCAAAATAGGACATGACCAGGCCAGATCCTGTGGGTGAACGAACGGATCCGGCCCCAGGCGACAAGCACAGACCGATGCTCGACCTCGGCACCAGCGAGTGAAGGAGAGGAGGAGCAAGAGAGAGAGGCCACTTTCACCTGTGTCTGCTCGCGCCGGAGTCCTCGCACATTGGAGCCAGCTGCCGTGTGGAGGCTCCGAGCCCGCACCAACCCCTGGGGCCTACCCGCGCCGCAGCCCCACCAGCCGTTGGGGCGAGCTCGCCCCGCAATGCCACGCCAGGGGCGCGCCGGCCTCTCACGGCCACACTCGCCCCGCTCTGGGGCCGCAATGCTGCACCTGGGGGGGCGCGCCGTGGCACAGCGGTGCCGGGGTGTGCGCCTAGCCGCCCTCGCTGGGGCTTTGGCCTCCCTCGCCCATACGCGCGCGACCGATGCCCGCCCTAGCCACCGCTAAGAGGGAGGAAGAAGAGGGAGAAGAGGCGGATGCGGACGGCCGAGCTAGGGTTAGAGCCGGTATATATAAGATATGGGAGGAGACAGCTGCACCGTCGATGTCCAAATCGAACGCACCAAAATATTTTTTTTCTACCGTGGCAACTCTGTGCGTACGTGGCCAAAGGCTCTCTTGTCTTTAAATGTAAAAACCGTGCAAAATTGCTCCACCAAGCCCAAAAGCCCGCCGTTTAGACAATCCGGCCCGAACAAGGAAACCTAATAAAACCCTAACTAACGAAGAGCTCGCCGCACCCCACCCCACAAAACCTTGAACCCCAAAAATGGCACCGGCGCCGGAACCGACCGCCGGCCGCAAGCGCAAGAAACCGCATGGGCCCTCCGAAATCCTCGCGAAGAAATCCGCGGATCCCAAATCGGCATACGGGAAGAAGAAAGAGAAGCATAAGCATAAGGAGAAGAAGCCGCGGCCAAAACCCGCCGAGCCGGACCAAATCGCCGCCGCCGTCGGAGATGGGGCCGCAGGGGGAGCGGTCCTACTGTCGGCAGTGATGCAGCCGGCGCGGCAGCTCGAGTTTCTTCTTCGTAGCTTCGAGCGCGCCGCTAAGATGCGACTATCTCCTCTTGAACTCGATTCCTACTCAGGTATGCACCCCGTTCATCCTCGTGTTGGATTCAGTTCAATGAAGTCCAATTCCGCATGCAAATTTGAGGGACACTACCTGAAGGCCTCCTCTGTTTGTACTCACTGCAGAGGGGTGCATGGTGAAGCTCACGGAGGGAGCAGCCCAGGACGTCGAGAGCTTTGGTGATCATGTAAAGGGGATGTTCGGCTCTTCTTGGAAGGAAGAGCTCTGTGAGGGAAATCACATCGATGGGGAGATCGCCGTGGGCAGCCCGACACTTCTGGTTATCAGCTCGTCTGCTCTGCGATCCTTAGACCTACTGAGGTAGAATCTGTTGTTCCAAAGTGCAACAACAGGTTTTTCAGTTTTGCACTGCATCCGTTTGTAATTCTTTTAGATAATTAATGCAGCAACTGGTTTGTAGGGGCTTAAAGATGTTTACTAAAGAATGCCGCCCAGTAAAGCTCTTTGCCAAACACTTGAAAGTGGAGCAGCAGGTCTGTATTTACTCAGAAGTTAAAAATTGGTGTGGTTTATTTTAACTGCTCCAATTTAATCTATTTGTGCATTGATCAAAATCGCAGCTGATACTCTGTATATTGCAATTTCTGAATTGGTAATTTTATCACTTCAACCATTACAAATGTCTCACTCGTGTAGAGTACTGGATTGTTTGCTTTAATGTGCTGCTGCATCTATAAGTGACTAAAATCATAACTCTACTGGTACAACAAATATTGTTTTGGCAAGGACATATTCTTTTTTGTTTACTGACCATCTGCAGATATCACTCACAAAATCTAGTGGTAAACCAGTACATTTGGTGCAAATCAGACAATATTCCATTAATACCATTATCTTGGTTGATTTCTTTGGGTCCAGCATTTCACTAAAAGAACGTGAATATGCTTTGTCCATGTAAGAGTTTTTGGAAAATGCAAGATTTTTTATTCTTGAAAAGAAGTGCAAATGTAAATGATAATACCAGACTCTGTTCTGTGTTATGCCACCTGTATTTTTTGCTATTGTTTTAGCTTCCTACTGTTTTGTCTTTAGTTTTTTAAACTACGAAGTTTTCATGCAGGTGGCGATGCTTCAAGCTCGAGTAAATATTGCCTGTGGTACACCGAGCAGGCAAGCAATCTTAACTATTCCAATTTTTATCTATCTATCTTTTTCTTGTTGTGTTTGATCCATGTCGATTGGGCTTATTTAACTTGTGGAACAAAGACCATTTTTGTGTCGTTCTCCAAAGTTCGAAATGCTAGTAGTCGGTGTTTATTATATCTTACACAAAGAATACCTATTTTGTTAGGCTTCTTACATGCTAATGTTTGTGTCCCCTTTTCTTAAAGTAGCTTCAACTAGGACCTGTTGTCTGTATCACCTTTTCCACCTTTAAGATAGTCCTTTGGCATATCTATCAGCACTGGCACTAATTCTTTTCTAATGCACAGGAGATCTATGTTTCATTTCATTAAGAAAGAGTACCCAAATTTTCAACACCATTCACGCAACACCCACACACAATCCATCATACATAAGACAGATACACTGCTAGAAAGAAAAGGAATGGCCCGAAAAGCTATGGAGACAGGTCAAGTAAGGTTTCGGAGGTAGCTAGCCCGGGCTGCAGACTGTAGGGCTCCCTCCTCCTTTACTGCCAACACCACTGCTCTTGCACGCAGGGAAGCACCATTAAACATGCAGCCCCTGTGGTGTTTACACAAATCCCAAGCTACCAAAATTATTTTCTATGTTGCCCATCCGCCTTTTTGATTGTATATGCCACCATCATCTGCTACTCATCAAGCCTTGACTGTAAATTCTCTTATCCATTTGTTCTTCCTTCTCCACTCCTATGTGTGATATGGATTGGGCGGGGTAGCAGGAAGAAGGAAGAACTCTTTCATCCATAGACTACTTCTTAGGTTCTTCTTGCTTGATTACAATCGATATTGGGTTCTCTCTTTTATAGAGATGATTGACTTGACTCCTAAGGAAATATCCTAACCGATTCAATCTAACTTATCTCTTCCTAACAAACCAAACCAATCTAATCTAATCTGGCACTATTCACACTCTAGAGTGCCACATGGGCTTCTGCGCCGGCTCCACTTGCCATAACACTACTCCACCCCTTCAAGACAGCTCGTCCTTGAGCTGTGGCGATTGTTGGAGCAGAAGACCTTGCAGGCTACTCGATTTTTGTGACGATGCCTTCCCATGAGTAAGCTGCTTGGATAATGTTGTCCACATGACACACTCGTGGTGACTTAAAGGAGGTCGCCATGGCGGCTCGTGCAGATGGGCCCTCGATAGATGGCACTGAGGTCGCCTCTGCCTGGCGCACCAGCACAGAAGACAGCATCAGGTTGAGCGGCTGCGATGCTGAGCATCGCACCTGGACTTCATGCCGCCACTCCAACAGTTGCCTCCTTGAGTAGAGGGTTGATAGTCCCATCGCGATGGCTGGCGGTCCCAGGTGAATGAGCCCATGGGATGGGGACACAACCAAGGTAGCAGGGGCTGTGACATCTAGTCTGGAGCCAACACAACCTGAACTGCTGCCAAGGGTGCCAAAACTGTTGGTGATGGCACAGGAGGTGTTGATGTGGTCACCATGACCGCCATAGTTGGTACAGGGGCGATGGTCTGCGTTGGTGACGCTGGTGCCGGCGGGGCTGTTGGTGAAGCTACTAGTGGTGAAGATACAGCGGCTGCTGGTACGACATTCTGGGACTTTGTTGTTGGCGAAGGAGGTGATGCCCCCGCAGAGGTGGTGGTGCTGCAGATGCCAGCGTTGTGGGGGGTGCCGAGATTGCTGCAGAAGATGTAGAAGCCATGGGCATCAGGGTGGGTGTGGCAGAGGCTGCCGGAGATGAGACTACCGGAGTTGTGGCAGCCTGGGCCTTCGCTGGTGGTGTCACAGTTATCGAGGTAGGGGTCGCTGATGTCGGAGATACCAGCGGCCCGGAGACGATGCTGAACGCATGTTCCTCGCACACGATACGCTGTTCACGGGCGTCAAGGTGCTTGTTGAGGGTGATGAACTGGGCCAAGATGAGGTCGAGCAGGATCGGTGTCGAGGCCGGCCATGGACGGCGATGCCTCGGTAGTGGTCTCTGATACCAATTGATATGGATTGGGTGCGGTAGCATGAAGAACCCTTTCGTCCGTAGACTACTTCTTAGGTTCTCTTTTATAGAGATGACTGACTTGATTCCTAAGGAAATATCCTAACCAAATCAATCTAACTTATCTCTTTCCTAATGAACCAAACCAATCTAATCTAATCACATGGGCCCTGGGCTGGTTCGACTTGCCATAATAATGTGCCACATATCAATTTCTTTTACAAGACATTTGTGGTTGATAGGCTGGCAGCAACCCTGACCACTATGCAATTTCCTAGTGAGGGCAACTCTTGGATATCAAGCTTGCCTATGCAATTTCCTAGTGAGGATAGCTCTTGGATATCAAGCTTGCAAGCTATTTCCTAGTGAGGGCAACTCTTGGATATCAGGCTTGAATTGACCTATTGCTAGTTTATTTCTAGGGCCACTATAGAGTTGGATCTAGGCATTAGAGCAACTCTAGCAGGGCCCCTTCGACGCGTTTGACTCCACCGGCGGCGTACGACTCCGTCCCCCAGCGGCGCGCGTGATTCCCACAGTGGCGGCGCGACATTCCCCCGGCTGAGCGAGATCCCGGCGGCACGACTCGCCCTACCCACGCACGGCGGACTCCTGGCGGCGCACCCCGTGACGACCACCACCGCAACAGCGAATTCCTGTGGCAGCTGTTGGTCTTCTTCCCCGATTCACAGTGTTTTAGCCAAGTTAGTCTATGATAACCGGGTCCTGATATTTGGGGCTCTATTTTGAGGGCCAGTGCTGGAGTGCAGTCTAAAAAACAGGGCCCTCAAAAATGGGGGGAGCACCCAAACGAGAAGTAGGGGGGCTGTTTTAGGGGCTACTGGAGATGCTCTAAGAACTTTGGGTGTTTTTGACCCTTTATAATTTATGGAAATGGTCAAGAGTATCCTTATTTTCCAAGACAAAAAAGCTATGGGTTACTGGTTTCGCCTATTTCCATGATATTGCTATTCACGTTTGCAAATTCTGTCTTTCGCCTTATCCTGTTATTTCTACAAAATGTTACGAAGTTCTATCGAACTTCGTGAACATGTTTTGCACTGATTTGTTAGAGATTCTTCGAAAGAATCTTACTGCTTTAGTTTAATTGCATTGCGGCCCTTAAAGGCTGGAAAAAAACTTTTTTTAAAAAAAATGTTTTCATTGGTAGACCTTCCATTTTGCTGGGCTTTTTGCTTATGTGCTGACACCGAAGCATTGTGCCGATTATCGACTGTGCCAATGTCCAATCTTGGTAACATATAATCACCATTTTATTACAAAAACTGAAAAAACATGGGAAGCAAACATTTCCATTCAAATTTATTAAGCAGTCTGTCTATAAAATATCTTTCTTATTAGTCCTTGTTCCATTCATACTTCATAATTGTCATTCTGGTTACGTTAAAGGATATAATATGTTTATTTATTTCTAAACAGATCCTAGATAGTTTGGGTGTTCACACAGTGAACTCTGTTTTAAGGCTGGTGTTCCTGTTGTAGTTTCTATGCAATTTAACTTGATGTATATTTCCTTTTGTCCAGTAGTAACAACAACGGTGTGGTTTCAAAAAAAAAAACAATGGTGTGTTTCTCAGTAGTTCTACCTCCTATTGCTGCTCCTTATAGTTCAGTCTCAGTGCAGGATCAAGAAACTAATTGACATGGAAGCTTTGTCCTTGTCACGCTTGAAACTAGTGGTACTTGACATGCAGAAAGATGCCAAGTCCTTCACCTTGTTTACATTACCACAAGTCAGGTACTAATTTCATTAGCAGATTTCAGCTCCCAGAAATTCGTACAAAGCCTTATCTATTTCTGATCTCAGTATGAATTACAATGCAGCAATGAGTTCTGGGACCTGTACAAAGGTTACATAGATCCAAAGATTCGAGAAGGGAACATGAGGATATGTTTTTATGGTGCCGTGTCTGAGAGAGACATCACCAAAGCACTTCCACCAGCTGAGTAAATGTCTGTATGAGTCCATTGTATTCTGTAGATTAATATAACATTTTTGGAGCTGTTTTTTTATGATGTTAAGAAATTAGAAATTTTCAGTGCGTTCTTTTATTCCCCGACAGTTTCTCAATTGAGTGTCATAGTTGGTGCAATGCAATTATATAAAGGGGCCGCGTAGTGGCAATGTTATCAGTCTATGTCACAGTGGTTTCAGAAGGTGAGGACAGGTCATGCTAGTTGGCAGATTGCCAGCAGCCCACCAAGCCAACGAGGAAGTGACTGAAGTCTTATTTTTGTGGTTTTGAATTGTTGAGAAATCGTTCTATTTTTCAGTGTATGCACCCACAGAGTACAACATCTAAAGATATGAGAACGTGAAGCCACGACGCGGCCTCACGGTGGCCATGTCGATGAATCAAATGCTGGCCGTTGGATTTGGCGATCGACAGTCCTGCAGTTTCCTCCCATGTCAAATATATACCGGCTGTAACCCTAGCTCACTGTCTTGGATGCACATCAGTCTCTCCCTCTCCCTCCTCCTGGCGACAGCTCTCCCTCGTCTCCGCCTCTCCTTCCTTGCCCTATCTCGCGGCGGCTCCGGCGCCGTGGCCTCCGGGCTCCGTGTGGAGCTGGCGCGGCGGCACAGAAGGGCCCAGGCGTGGTGGCTTCGGCGCCGTGGCCTTCGGGCCCCGTGTGGAGCTTGAGCTGCGGCGTAGTGCTAGCGCGGCGCTGCGAGCTAGCGTCGCGGCACCCTGGCGCAGGGCGCACCAGCACGGGAACCCTAGCACGACGGCGCCCCAGCTCGGACGGTTCCATCGCGAGGGAGGCGCTGCAGCGTGGGAACCCTAGCGCCTCGGTGCGGGTGGCAACCAGCGCGGGAGGCCGCCGGTGTGGTGCCGCACTTTCGGATCTGGCCTGGTGGCGTCTTCTCGTAGCGTCCGTCTTCGAGGGACTGTGCCCTGGCCAGGCTAGGACGGCGGAGCTGGCTGGTTGGCTGCTCTGTCCGTGTTTCGCTGCTCTGTCCGTGTTTCCTCGTCATGTTGTGCTCCCGTTCCACTGTGGTGAGCTCCTAATTTCTGATGAATGCATGCATTGATGGATGTTGAGATATTGATTTGGTGAATCCGTGCCTGAGGCGAGGGAGCAGGTTGTTGCTCTGCTGCTTGTGCTCATCCCCACGGTTCTTTTCCCCCACGGTTCTGCTGCTTGTGGTCATGTTTCTGCTATGATGGAACTGAATTGATTCAGGAAGTTTTTGTATGTAGGTGAAGTTCCAGCTGTGGGTGCCGTTGTTGAGGGCTATTTCCTGGAGGTTGGGCTGAACTGTTGCAGAGCAGGCAAGGCTCCTCACCATGTCTCCCTGCTCCGATGAGGTGTTCTTGTCCATTCCATTCTCTTCTAATTATTCTTGTGATAGGTGGTCACGTACACAAGCATCCTAGGAAGATGCCTGCCTATACCGAGAGGATGCAGAGGATTAAAGATAGGATGGAGATTGCACTTATCTGTCATGTGTATGATAAGGTGAAATTACTTGTTTCAAAAAGTCTCCTCTTTAGCAAAAGAGTTTCTATTTCAAAGGAAAATGGTTTCAAAACTTCTTAAAAGTTTTCCCCGTTCAAAAGAAAAGCGGTTTTAATTCCTTTCTCAACCCGATTTGGTTTCAAAAGCTATTGGCGAAACAGTTTGAAAACCCATCTCCTTTCAAAAGTGTTAAAATTTTGCTTCCGAAAAACAAAAGTTTTGCTTTTCAATCAACAAAATGCTTTCAAACCAAAGTCTTTGGCTCAGTTTTGTTAAAAAAAGAGCTTTTGATTTCAACCTCAGAGTCAAATTCCTTTCAAAATAAACCGTGCTTTCAAAAATGATTTGCAATTGATTTATAAAACAAAACACTTGCGAAAAGATTTTGGTTGTAATCCTTCCAAAAATTTAGCAAAACTGAAACTAACTTTCTAAATCTAGTTTCAAAAAGTGTTGCTTTGGAAAAGGTTTCTAAAAACAAAAATTCCATTGCGAAAGCTTTACCTTTCCAAAATGAGAAATGATTTCGAGTCATCTTCAAAACTATATTGTTTGATTCAAATAAAAGGGAACCAACTCCTTGTTGTCAAAACTAAAATGAGTTTCAAAAATCTGTTGATTTGAAATCATTCAAAAAAAGGGTGTGTTTTGATTTAGGCAAACAAAAGTTCCCAAAAGATTTTGTTTTCAAGAACTTGCATTAATATTAACTCGTATTCAAAAGTCTGATCTACCCTGGATTTTAAAAGTTTTGTAAGTCACCCCTCCCCCTCATCATTCGAACAAGGTTTCAAAACTACTTGTCTTAAAAGTTTTGGATATTTGCAAAACGTTTTCATCAAAATGATTTCAAATTCCGTATACTCGCTATTTCAAAACGTCTTTTTCCAAAAAGCCCGTTTGGAAAAGTGTATAAACCTGAATTGATTTCTAAAACTTTTCCCCCTCGAAAGGCCCAAATGTTTCTGAAAAATCATTTTGAAAGAGGTTTTGGAAAAATAAAAACTCTTCTATGAAAGTTTTGATTTCACAAACTGAAAATCTATTCAAGGTGTTTTCAGAAATCTCTTCTAATGAACTATTTCGACCAAAATTTGAAAGTTTTGATTTGAGTTTCAAAAACCAAAGTGGGTTACAACTTATTTCAATTATTTTTGTGTTAGTTTGATTTCAAAATCAAAAGGTTGTGCCCTTCCTCCTTGCAAGAATTGCGAAACAAAAGTTCTATAACTATGTTTTTCCAAAACATGACCTCCAAAACCATTTTATAAAGGCTCTTCCCCTCCTTTTCTAAAAACTCTCCCCTCCCTCTAGCTTGGGATATCGAGTTGTTGCCGGGGACTTAATTGGTAGTGTGTCGTAATCATAACCCCTGGTACCACTACGAAACTTGGGGCCCCATGTGTGATGCATCCATATGGCTTGCTGCCGGGCGTACGCAGGTATCGAGGTACGTGACTGTGACCGCTCCAAGTGGTACCCGCATACCACAATAATCCTAAGTTAAACTTTTCAAAATCTTACTTCAAAAGCATTCGCTTGACAAGAGTTTACTTAAAACTAAGGAGGTTTTGGATTTAAAAAAATATTCATTCAAATACCCTATCTTGTTTTAAAAAAACAAAGAGATTTCAATCAAAAAATCCTTGTCAAACAAACTTCTATTTTAAATAAAACAAACTTTTGAAGGAAAAGAATTTTGAAAAGTTTTGTTGTAAGAAAAAGCCCTTTGCCGTCAAAACTCTTGGTCTGTTTCAAATGTTTTGAAAAACCTTGCTCCTATTTCAAAATGCTTTGCGAAAGATACTTCAAACCCTTTTGTTTGTTTCTTGAATAATTTGAGAAAAGTGGTTTTCACTTCAAATAACGTTTTCCAAAAATGGATTTAAGAAAACCTATTTCCAAAGCTTCTCCAAATGCTATGTGAATTTGTGAAAGTTTTTGGTTTTCTGAAAATTCAAAAACTAACTTAAAAAGGGGATTTTGTTTTCAATCAGAAAATATTTCAAGTTGCTTCTCTACCTTGCAAAAAAATCATTTTGGGTTGAAAACTACTTCCAAAATAGTTTTGCTCCAAAAACCATTGCTTAATGAAAAATAACTTTCCCAAATGGCATTAAACTTACATTACAAATTTTTAGTGCATGAAAATGTTTTCAATATTATTTAACTTGCTTCCCAAAAACCTTTCTTTACAAAAGCAAAATGATTTCAAAAGAAATTTCAACTTGGTTTGCAAAAGTTTCAAGAACTCTCTTGTGAAAGAGTTTTCCTCCCAAAAACTAATTTGTGAAAGCAAAACTACTTCTCCCTTCTCCGTTCAAAAGGTTTTATGAAAACTACTTTTCAAAAGTCCTTCATTCAAAAGCTCCATCGCAAAATCATGATGCACTAATACATGTTGAACATGTAGTGAAAGCCATCAACCCTAGGTAAACCTATCTGCCACCCTTCAGGAGTAACGGCCCTAAATCTCGGGGACGAGATTCTTGTAAGGGGGTGGACTGTAACATCCCAGGTTCTTGAGTAACCAAAAATACAAACTTTTTTAAAAAATTTTACTGTAATTGTGTGATGCATGTAGCTTCTAGGATTAATCGAGACTAACTAACTAATAAATCATGGCATGCATATAGAATTGCTTGTAGGAGTGTGCCAGAGCTGATTAGTTGGATTAGGGTTTTGTGTTTGGAGTGCACAAATCCGTAGCAAACCCCATTTGTCCCATCTCGAATCCTTGGAGCGTAACGGGAAGACCATCCTTCTCCTGTTCGGCTCAAACCCATTTCAAATTTCTTTTGAATATCTCCTAAACTACCAAGTCACAAAAGGTGAAACCCTTTTCCCTTTTCTCTTCTCCAATATTCCCGGTTGAGTCCCTCTCAAATCTCCCCCAAATTCTTTCCCAAATTCACTTGGGAATTTCTCCTCTCAAATCCCTTCCAAATCCCTTTTAAATCTCTACCAAATTCATAAATTCATAAAGTCACAAAAAGGTAAATCCTTTTCCCTCACTTCCTCAATTCGGCCTACCAATTTCCCTCTCCCCTTTCCTCTTCCACTGGCCCAGCCGGCTTCCTTTCCTCCTTCTCGGCCCGCACAGGCAAAAACAGCTAGGCCCAGCCTTTGCTCCTCTCCCTCATCCGCCTTGGACCAAGCCCAACTCGCCTCCCTCCACTTTTTGCCAAGCAAGACCCAGCCTCCCCGCCTATCTAGCCTCTCGCCACGGCGCACAGCAGCTGGCCGGGCCAGCAGCACCCGTAGGCCCAGCATGCGTGCCGCCCCAACTCAGAGCCCACATCGCCATGCCACCCTAACCCTAGGTGCGAGCCGCATTAGCCGCGCCGCCGCCGTGACCGCGTGCCCGCACACGCACCGGGACGCCTCGACGTCCGTACCTCAAACTCCGCATCCAGCGCCGCGTGTCCCTGCCTTCGCACAAAGGACGAGGATGACCGGCTCCCACTAGAACCCTAGCGCGTCGTGCTATAAAAGGCCGCCACAGCGTCGCCCCTTCTCCTCCATTTTTCTAGCCGCCGCCATCCCTCTCCCTCTTCCTCCATGCGAGCAACCGCTTTTCACCGCGCCACCAGCCGCTCGCCACTGCAAGCCTCTACTCCATCTTGTTGTGCCCTGCATCTCACCGGTGAGCACGCCAAGCCGGAGCCACTGTCAAGCCGATGCCCTCGACACTGCTTTCCCTAGCTTGAGGCCTGCACCCACGCCACCCAGCTGAAGCCCCACCTCGACACCTTGCTCCACCTCCGCCTCGAAGGGAGACATGACCCCCACTACGACATCCGTCATCACCACGCAGACACGCTGCTTCGCCAAGCCCGGTGACCGCGGCCGCGACCGCGAGGCCATGCTCCACCAAGCCAGTCACCACGTCACAAAGCTCGCGGACACGCTCGCCGCGTCACTACAATCCCGAGCACCGCATCCACGCCACCGGCGTTCCTCGCGTTGCACCCCTGCTCTGAGTCGTCAAGCCAAAGACCCCGTGACGCTGGCCCTGCCGCGTCCACGACGCACCCTACCATCCTCGTCACAGCAGCTGGCCACGGTGGCCACGACGTCGAGCTTTCGACCACATCAAGCCACCGCCGGGTTGCACCTCCTCTACCTCCTTTTTGTGATGACCGTGAGCATGCTATGCCATTCCATCGGTGCCCTGGAAGCACCAACTCACTGGCTGCTCCATTTCCATCACCGAGGCAGCAGCCCTGCTCGTCACCACCAGGAGCCGGGAGCCGGAGTGCTAGACCTCGTCGTTCCATCATCATGTCTAGCCTTCGTGCCATGGGATTATTGCCATGCAGGGAGGCTGCAGCGGGTCAGCAGCTGGTCACAGCCTATCGGGATGTGCTGCAGCAGCCCTTCGCCCTTCTCACAGCAAGGTTAACCCTCTTGACCTATCCGACGTCATCCTCGACGTCGGCAAAGCTTTGCTCTTCATTTCTTTTGCTCATTTATGCATTTGTAAATCATCATTCACATTTGTTACATGATCACCTATCAATACAAATGCCTGTGTCGTGGCTTCATGCCGGTCTATCTATCTACCAATCTCTTGTGATAGCTATGGATGCGTGCTACTCCATGTCGGGTTGTGTTTTGTGGTTGCGCTATGGTCCTTTCTTGGTTGTGTGATGATCGTCTCTGCCTATGGACCATGCCTTCGAGCTGGTTTGGAAGCGTTGTGTTCATCCATCTCGGTCGTGGGTTTATCCCGCCGTGGCCATGGTGCCGAGCATAACTCGTTCCCTTGTGTTTAGTTGTCTTTGTGGTGCCATGATCGAGAGCTCCTATCTACGTCCCTAGGATGTGATCACTGTTGACTTGATGTCCTTATCAACGCAATTCTCACCCGCACCATTCGAGTCCTATGAGACCTAATCTAGTGGGATATGATTAAGGGGATGACAATCGTGGAACAATGGAAGCCAACTCATGGGTAAAGCTTGTGGTCGCGAGTTCACCTCGCCATGACCATCGGGCTCTACCCCTCTTTATCTCGTTCTTGTCCTAACCATCTCATATGTTTGTACCACTTCTACCACGGCGTTCCTTCGGGTCTAGCGATGACAACTGCATCACTATGAGCCGCAGGAATAGCCTTGTGTAGTTTAGTTGCACAGTTGTGGTGCCCTATGAGTTGGTTCGGATCATAGGATCGTGCTTCCTTCCTTCCAACCTTCGTCCGTTCCATGACGAGTTGGTCGAAGGAGTGCGGATTCTGTTCTTCTCTCTCTTTGTTCTCGATCCCCGCCAATCCAGTAAGGTGTGGGTTGAGCCTTTTGCTTATCAGTGTTTGTTGCTCTTTTGATTTCATTTCTTCGGTTACCGTCGTTGCTATGGCGAGTGGATCAAAGGAAGGTGAATCCCATGTCTCCTATCGTCTTTTGGCTCTACTGTGCTCGAGCCCTTGTATGCTTGTACCATCGTCGATCGCAACATTTCTTCGGTTCTTGCGGTGACAACCGCACCGCTAAGAGCCTGAGAGATGTCTAGTGCATTTAGTGCACCCAGGTTGTGGTACCCTACAAGGAGCTTGAGCACTCGTGTTCTTTTGTGTGTCATTCCTCTCCAATGCCTCGCCTTTCGCCATGGCATGTGTATTAGAAGAAGTAGACCGCCTCTCTTCTCTCTTCTCTTCACTCCCCGTTCCACCCTCTCTTGGTTTCCATCAATTTTAGTGGCATGGGGATTGAGAGAGAACGGAACTTCTCCTACTTGTAGTCTGTTCAGTTCTAGTCAGTCTCCATGATGCTCGGATCGAAGGTCGCGAGCCGTGGTGTTTGCTTAGGATGAGCTAAGGCCTAAGCCATTTCTATTTAAGCCGTACAGGTCGACACGATCGACCAGAGAAGTACTAGCTAGGCTAAGACATAAGCTTGAGTTTAGCAAACAACCACTCCTGTTCTTTTCGCCCAGGGATCGAACATCTACCGAGAGGGCTAAGTCATTCTCCCTTTTGTGCTCTTCCAGTGTAGTTACTCTTTTGTGCCTTGTTGCCTCTCTTTCTGTATTCTTTCTAGGTTTAGTGGTCTAATTGTTCTTTCATTTGTCCCTGGACCAAGGTAGCTGCATCGAGGTTAGCGCTGATCGGATCAAGACCGGAGGAAGGACATGCGGATGGAGAAAGGACCATGGAGGAGTATGACTACAAGTGCACTGAGGATCTCGGATATGACAATTAATAGGTGTTCCACGTCCCACCCAACCTCATAGAACCTATTAAACATGCTACATGTAGATGCTAGTGCTTTACTTTCTTGCAAATGAACTGTGATAGGTTGCATGGTAGACTGCTTGTAAGCCATTACCTTGTCGCAACCTATTCCCTTGCACACCCGTTGTTAGGCTAGACGCTCGCTTACTACTTACTGCTTTACTTTCACTACGCATTATATCTATGATGTGATGCTTGGTGAAGGAATAACGTGAATGGATAAGGCACGTGGTGCCAATAACTTGGTAAAACTGGATAATGAACTTGGAGAGATCTTGGCGTGCGTCTTGGGTGTGTGGTGAGGGTTGAGTTGATCGGACAGGATCCTATGATGAGTCTTTGGTGCAAGTCATGCCGGAGGGGTGCGACCTAGGCATCCCTCGTGAGAGGTACCTGTGGCGGGTGCATGTGTGAGCAGACGAGGTGTTGGTTATCCCCGGTGGAGGTGCCATCGAGGCACGGGGTGTTGGTTATCCCCTTGAGAAGATATCTTGTCTGGTCCCCCTAAGGACTGGTATGTCTTGAGAACCGGAATCATAGGACCCTTTGTGCACACCACTCGCTCCTGATGGGCGGGAGACGATTACCCGACTGACTAGGGCAGTGCCACTACTACTAGGTTGGAAGGTGATAGTGTAGGGAGGCACGGGCATTGGGGCCCACACCCTTTCAAGACAGCGCAGTGACCTCGGGGGCCCGGTACTACGTCTCACAGTCTCAGCGTTTCGGTGGACTCCGGGGTGGCCCAGGGCTGAGTGGTAGGGTGGTACCGTACCGGTTGGGAGGCAGTTGGCATCAGCCTAGGCGGGGCACCACCGAGGATGGTGATCTTGTGGATTTCCAGGTGTACACGCTCTGCAGAGTTGATCAATCTATACGTATAGTCGCGTCCGCGGATATGGACATTCCTATGACCTGCCACTTGATTAGTGAGAGGAGTCCTTTCTACCTTCCCCCTGGGTTTTGGTGTTGTATCCGGCTTGGCCGTTGAGGCAAGGTATGAGCGGGAGTCGTCCTTGCCGCCTAGAGAGTGTGAGAGTGTGGTGAGATGTGTGTGATGGGATGGGAGAACGTGTGGTTGAGATGGATTAAAACTTGATGAACTATTATTATAAAATTTTGTTGAACTTGCATAGGAAACCTACAGCCATATATAGGCCTTTTGATCTACCCTTGCATTCCACTTACCACAAAGCGTATGCAAAAGCATAGGGTGGGAGACAGTGGCCAGTACAAATTGTACTGATAGATTTTGGGCAGGTTTGGCTGAAATCTACAACGACCATGAGGACATGGATTAGGAGTAGATGGTCTCGTGCCTACGCTCAAGTGTGGTTGAGAAGATGGAGTCTACGCCCGCTAACATTCTACACCAACTTTGATGACTACCGTGAAGGAGGAGCCTTCACCTACCGATGCGCTACAACGAATCTGATGAAGATGTGTGTGCATTTCCGCTAGATTAATCGATGTAATAGGTGTGTTAACCAGTGTTGTAAAGCCTTGTAACTTGTATTTCTACGATGTATGACTATGATATCAGCTGATAATTGATAATGTGATGGATTGCTCTCATGATCTACTACATCATAAATCGTATCTGTGGATTTTCCTTTTGAGGAAAATCAAGATCGTTTCACCAGCAGACATCGTTCCCGGCGTGGTTCTGTGCACCGCCGAACATCGTCAAGTACTCCGGGACACCAACCCCACTGTATAGCTAGAAGACTTCCACCTTGCCTATCAAGCAGGTGGGGCAGACGATGATCTCTTCATCATCCAATACTTGCCACTCTACCTCACGGAAAGCGCCCGAGCATGGCTCGAGCATCTCCCTACGGACAGCATCCACTCGTGGGTAGACTTCAAGCGCATCTTCATAGGAAATTTCCAGGGCATATACATGCACCCTGGGAACTCCTGAGATCTCAAAGCCTGCAAGCAGAAAGCAGGAGAAACTCTGTGCGAGTACATCCACAGCTTTTCCGAGCAGTGCAATGAGCTTTCCAACATCATGAATGCGGATGTGGTCGGAGCCTTCATCGCCGGCATGACCAATGAAGCACTCATCCACAAGCTCAGACGTAGCAAGCCACGGACGACACAAGAGTTGCTCGACCTCGCCACAAGCCATGCCTCCGGTGAGGAGTCCATCTGGGCAATCTTTTGCAAATACAAGGGTAAGGCTCAGGTTGAACCCATGGATGAGGCTAAGGACCGCAATCAGTGAGGGAAAGGCAAGGAGGATAGCTAGTGGCATCGCGGTAGCGAGTTCATCACAGTGGTCGACAAGGTCCACAAGCAGAAGACTGGCAAGATCAACCATGTCAGCTTCGACAAAATAGTCAAGTTGTCGTGCCGCAACCACGGTTACCCAGTTGAACACACCCTTGAAGAGTGCAACCTCATCAAACGCTACTTCAAGGGAGGCTACAAGGCAACCGGCATAGACACATGTTGGTATGAATTAAATGTACACAAGATAATAAGGTTATCCGTAAGCGCACAGATAGTATACCGATGTAGCACTTCACCTGGGAGTATTCCAGAGTATTGTTATTTATATTTTATCACAAGGAGGAACATGTGAGAAACTAAGCCTATGCTTAAACCCCTGAGAAGCAAGCAAGGACGGAGAGTATAGGGCTATAGAGAAGATTTCTAAGGTCTCTAGTTCTAACCTTCGCAAGCTATGTTATGATTGTTCCAATGGGGACATTACTTAAGAAAAGACACCAGCAGAGGATGTTTTCCTTAGCAACCAGGTCCTACTAGTCCTATAGACGGGAGGTGGACTATGGAAGATTCAACGAGGTAAAGTCACCCTCGCGAGCTACCACCGAGCCAGAAAGTAGCGTGTATCTACAAGTAATCGATGTCTAAGCGCCATGCTTACACTATGAATACTACTTCAATCAAGGAGCTACCAAGATTAAAGCACTCAAAAGACTCATAAACCAAAAGAACAATAATAGTAATGTTACTTACTCAAATTAGAAGTTGAATCCTAGAGAAATCTCAGAAGCAAGCTCCAATGGAACTTGATCCCGCAAGTGCAAGCTGTAGAGGAGGCATCGATAGGCCAGCAACTCCTCCAAACTCTTTTCCAATACTCTATCTATCTATCTCTAAATAAGACTAGTCCTAATCTTTGGAAGACTACAAGACTAATCTCCTCTTGAATGCTTGCCTCTTGATCCTATCTAGGGTTTCTTGATTGTAGAGGAGGCTCAGGGTTTCTACCCAGGATTGAGGATGCTCTGACCTAGGGGGTAGGGTTCTGCTTATATAGACCAATGGGATGCACCAAAGCCCTTGGATCAAACCGACTTGAATCAATGGCAAAGATGAAAACCCTAAGGCGGTGGAGAATCGACTTGTGAAGGAAGTTGGCAGGTGGGACCCACCAGGGTCGGCCGACCTAGGGTGGGGTCGGCCACCCTGGCCCCCGCCAGGTAGGCCCTCCCTTTGGTGGCTTGCCTTCTCGTGTTCTCTAGAATCTTCTTGACTTGGGGTCGCGGTGGAATATGATTTTTAGTCCGACATGTGGACCATCTTGGGCTCTTTTCCTGTTTAATCCCTGCGAAACATAGATTCATCAAAACTCATGAAATTCTATCAGTTTAACCCCTATTCTATGTTGGTGATTCCTTTTGTGCAGTTATTTTGAGTCAAATTGACGGTTCATGATGGTTGTTAACTAACGTAAACAACGTGCCATTCGGATCTACCGACGATGAGGAAAAAAGGAATGCGTATCTCGACCCGAAAGGGTGCCCCATGATCTTTGGTGGACCGACAGCGTATGAGTCCAAATGCTGGCAGAAGCTCACGGACAGGGAGGTCAACGTGGCCGCCTTGGGCGAGGCCGTCCCGGCCTTCCTAAAATGGTCGAAAACTACGATCATTTTCGACAGAAAGGATCACCTTGACCACATTCCACAGCTGGGACATTTTCCCCTTGTCGTCGACCCGATCATCAGCAAGACCTGCCTGTCTCGAGTCCTCATGGATGGCGAGAGCAGCCTCAACCTCCTCTGTCAAGACCTACGATGCCATGGGGTTGTCACGAGCGGCGATAAGGCCATCTGGTGCTATGTTCCACGGAGTCATACCTGGGCTCCAGGCATTCCCCTTGGGCAGGTCGACCGGCCCATAATGTTTGGGGGTCGTGCAAACTTCCGCACGGAAACGCTCACCTTCAAGATAGCAGACTTCCCTAGCGCCTACCACGCCATCTTAAGGTGACCATGCTACGCTAAGTTCATGGTTGTCCCCAATTACAATTACCTCAAGCTCAAGATGCCTGGTCCTCATGGGATCATCACCATAGGTGGTGACCTACAATAGGCCCACCTCTGTGAATTGGAGAACTATGGCATCACAATAGCCGCATGCCAGCCCTCGGAGCCTAGAATCGCTTGGGCAGCAATGAGTGACGCCATGCCGGAGTTAAGCTCTAGGGAGCAACCCCTGGGAGCTGAGCCTGAGTGCAACTTTCCTACATGGTAGGGGAGTACGCAGAGGTCAAGCCCAGCGAGGGTGACCCACCACAAGGGTGACGTGATCGATGAGCTCCGGAGGGCTCATGACACAGCGCACTCCTCGGCTCGGTGTGCTGCACCAAACGTTGCAGGCTCTAAGTGCCTCATTAATAGCACGAACGTCCATGCGTTCACTTCAAAGTTGCTTCCAAAAAAAGAAGCCTTCCCTAGGCTAGAATCTTTGTACACATTTACTTGTGTAAATTCCTCCCTATGCACAGAGATTGAAACACAACCGCCATGATGCATCAAGGAGCACACGCCAAAGGTGACACTTCGGCGACGCGCTCGTTCCCAAGTGACCTATGTCAATCGGCACGTGTCGATCAACGAAGCTCACTCGTAGGGGATACACCACGACACATTGTGCATCGATGCGCATCAACGGGTCGCACAAAGCCAAACCCCAAGAGCCAGCTCTAGGTAAGGCCATGCTCCCGCGCATAAGGAAAAGGGAAGAAAAGTCACTGCGACCTAAAGAAAAGAGGTCGAAGGAGGGCGTGATGCCGCCGGATCTATCCTACGACACTTCGATCATGAAAACGGAATTGCACTGGGCTAAGCCTCGTGGGTCGATCCCTGGGCAAGGTCGCGTGACTACGGCATTCGAGCGATCGGATCATTGGCAAGCACGGCGAGTCGGTAGTGCACAAAAGAAAAGAAACAAGAGACACAAACTAAGAAGATTTCTTCATTAAAGGACCCTAGGCACAACCTAAGCCCTTGGCCACCGCCGTGAAGGATTTCCTCCACGTTCACGGCGACCATGACAGCAGCCGCCGCGGCGGCGAAGTCGGTGACCAGTTCCGCTCGCTCTGCCTGCCCTGCGTGGTCCGGGGACCTGGGCTCCACCCGGCGAAAGTCCTAGCCAGTGCGCAGAAGATGTGCAATCATTAAAGTGCTCTCTTGTTCAAAATCTTGCACTACGTGTACTAGGCTGCAGCCTAGGAGAACAAGGACGAGGAAGAGTGTATCTGTTCTATATCTATTCTGAAAGATTGAAGTTGGAAGAGTGTGTGCAATGAGGCCAAGAGGTGCACCCAGACTCGGCTTAAATAGGCCAAGCAGAAAGGAGCAGTTAAGATGCGTGATCTAGGCATACACATCATGGAAGATGAGGTATACGATGGTTCCCGGTGGAAGTGATGAGATGGTATTGGAAGTTGGGACATTCAACACTCACGCTGAATTTACCGCCGGCAGACCAAATGGTCATGTAGGGCCGGCGGCCATAACACGTATCTCAGTTAGCTCGGCTTTCCAAACGATGGTGAAATTCAACCCCACTAGCACCGCCACATTGATGGTTCAACCGTCGGTGCTAGAAGTTTCATCTACTGGTTTGATTCCTTTCCAGGCCTCGAAATCAATCCAACCGGTTGTCTTCTATGGCAGTGAAAGTGGCGATAGTGGTAACTCAGTCTGTAGTAGTGAGACCAATTATTGATTCAGTCATCATTGCGTGAGAAGGTGAGAGTGGCTCGGTTGCAAGATCGCTTACTCTAGGCTGTTTGCAAGCACGTTGACGTAGGTAAAACCCATGAGTTTAGTATGGAGGTTAATGGCACTATATATTTTAGATGTCGTCTATGTGTTCCATAGAAAGCTAAGGTGAAGATGGATATTTTAAGGGAAGCTCATCACACTCCATATATAGTTCATCCATGTGAGACGAAGATGTATCAAGATTTGAAGCAGAGTTTTTCGTGGAAGTAGATGAAAGTTGATATTGCTAAGTACGTGGCTTCATGTGGTATTTGTTAGAAGGTGCAATGTTTTCCTAAATGCTAAACGGTAAACAGTAGGTCACCTTTGGTTTAGCGTTTAAACCGTTTAAACACCATTTAAACAGAGTTAAACGGCCTAAATGGTTTTGTACAATAACAATAAAATATACATATTTATGCACGTAAAAATAAAATTTGCTAGAACCCATACATATTTACACATGTAAAAAGCAAATATTCTACCAAATAATCTTGTTGGAAGAAATCTAAATCCCACAACACTTCATATAATTATAATGTTAATTAGTTTCATGTTGATTGTGATAGACGTAGTCCTTTAATTCACTTATTTATGGATTAAATGGTTGTTTAGCTCATTTAATCACGTTTAATCTGATTTTGTTTAGACCGTTTAGACGGGATTGAACGGTTTAAACGGGTTTAAACGGCCCAACCGTTTAATTCACCGTTTAGGGGCTAAACAACACAGCTGACTTCTGTTTACCGTTTAAACGGTGTTTAAATGGATTAAACGGCCGTTTAGACAAACAGTGAGAAGGTGAAGGCTGAGCATCAGAGACCAGCTGGGTGGCTAAAGCCATTGGAAATCCTTGAGTGGAAATGGGCTAATATTATTTTTGGTTGAATTGTCTCACTCTCCTAGAGACAAGGATGCTATTTGTGTTGTTATGGATAGGCTCACCAAAGTGGTTTACTTCATTCCAGTGAAGACGACTAACTCAGTTATAGTTTTGGTTCCATTGTTTATCAAGGGGATTATGAGGTTACACGGTGTGCCCAAGTCTATTGTGTCAGATCAGGACTTTAAGTTTGTGTCTAATTTTTGGCGAAGATTGCATAGTGCTTTGCATACAAATACTCGACATCAGTACTTCTTTCCACCCTCAGACAGATGGTCAGTCGGAGTGTACTATTCACACCTTGGGGATATGCATGCCTGTGTGCTTTCATGGAAGGGAAGTTGAGAAGATCTCATGCCTTTGGTGGAGTTTGCTTACAACAACAGTACCAAGCTAGTATTCGTTTGGCACCATACAAAGTGTCGGACATAGATGTATTTGTCCACTTTGTTGGGATCTGGTTGGTGAGCAATCTTTAGCCGGTCCACATTAGGTACAACAGACTCAAAATAAAGTACATGATATTCGACAAAACTTGTTGACTGCTCAAAGTCGGTAGAAGAGTTATGAAGATATTGGGCTTTGGATTTTGCAGTTGGTGAAGAGGTGTTCCTGAAGGATTCACCGACAAAAGGCATTGTTTATTTTGGTACCAAAGGGAAGCTTAGCCCGAGGTACACTGGACCTTATGTGATTATCACTCGTGTTGGCGCATTGACATATCTGTTGCAGTTGCCAGAGTTTATGTCAGGAGTACACCCAATGTTTCTGTCTCTATATTAAGAAAATACTTGAGAAACCCTGAGTAGATGATTGAAGTTGAGCCAGATGCCCATTAAGCGAGCAGAAGCCCCACTCCACCTCCCTCCTCTATGCTCTCACAGATAGGCGAGGCTTGCCTGTTATCCCCGAACTCTGGACTCCCATCTTCCATCCATGGCGTCAGGGCACCAGGCCGGCCAAGCGTACCCCTCCCCTCTGCCCAGTCCGAACGCCATCACCGCACTTCACACCGCAATCACCGACTCCTCCTTCCTCTTCTTTCCAAGCGCAATACAGCCGCCATTACCGCCCCAAATCAAGCTCTGCAGCCCGGCCCTCCCCCTCACCTCCTCCCCTATAAAGCCCCCAGAGCTTAGCAGAAGCACGCAGCCGCCTTGCCACCCCTTCACTTGCCCTCTCTTTCCCTCTCCAATGCCTTCAATCACCGCAGCCGCCATTGCCAAGCTCGATTCAAGCTCATCGATCTCCACACACTCCGCCCCAAACGCCTACCCTTTTATTCTGCTGGCACCGCAGGAAGACATGGCGCCCACCCAACCACTCCTTGGCACCATTCCACACGTGCAACACATGCTCCCATGCTTGCCGAATCTCACCGCCACCTCCGTCTGCCCCTTGCCGTCGTATGTGAACTCCAAGCCGCCTGTGTCCGACTATTAAGACGGTCCAAAAACATAACACAAGGCAAAAATATATACTGATGCCGACCTTGAACATAAAGCCTTCCATGTTCAGGCACGACCACGTCTTCCTTCAAAACTAAAAATCCCCCCTCGCTACGAAACAATAGCCATCTAATTCTTACACTGGCAATGGAGGAAAATCTTATCGAATGGTGCCAGAAGCAAATCAAACTGGCAGCGATCAGCAAGAGTATTAATCAAATGCAATGTACACAGGTAATCTACAAAACTTCTGCTCTAAGAGACAGTCCTTCTGGATTGTGTGCCTCGATGTCAACATGTTTAATCCCAGGCACAAGCTTTTGGATCTCAGACTCCAGCCGATCAACTTCATATCCCAAAGCTTCAACTACATCCTCACCTGTCGAAGCAGTGTAGTTTCAGACCAGGGTAGCAAAGCTTAGATGCATCTATAGAGCAACATGTATTTCACATACCGTAGTTAGCCATGACCCTTAGTAATTCCGTATCATCCTTGGACATTGCAGCTTCCCGGAACTGTAGAATGAAAATGATAAAGTCAGAGAGTAAAATGTGTTACCATTCCCCACAGTATGTTTGAGATATTGGCAGTCTTTTCTCGAGGATGAGTTGCCTAATGTGTTGGAACAGCTCTCTTAATGTTCTTTGTGAAAGGTGTAGTGGAAGAAGGGTACAAGACCACAAGCTCAAACTGCCAGACAACTGCAATAAGATGAAACTAGGACATAATCTGCTTCCTTGACATCATTCTTTTCCAGATTAAACTAGCCAAACATCAATAAAATGGCAGCTAGAATTTTAGCCACACAATTTGAACTGACTAATAATAGGGCAATAAATCACCTAGTTTAAAGGCTGAAAATTTTGCAATTATTTCACTACATTACTGACAAAAGAATACTGAATATCAAAATGCACATCAGCTAATGACTGTAGATAAAGTATTTTCAAGGTAAGGCACCTGTTTTGCCCAAGTCCCACGTCCAGTCCTTTCCAAATAATTTTGTACCAGAACAACTCCATTGAAATCTATAAGACGATTTAGATGACAATAAATATCAGAATTTTTTGAAGTAAAAAAAACATCTATTGCACTGGGAAATGAATTGTAACAAGGATATAAGGCCATGCAAGAGAAGACAAAATAATTGGCAATAAGTAACCTAGGTAGGGATGCCAATGGCAATGAAGCACTACCACCTAGTCCCTACCCCCATAAACTATGCTAGTGCCTGCCCCCAACAAACATGCAGAAAAGCTGACCCACAGAGAAAAACCATGATATGTTGTTGTGATATAAAATGTAGATTATCTCCTAGTGTCTGCCCCCATGCTACATGTAGATAATCTCCATCCTCAAGTGAAAGTGTACAAGTTCATCAACTGAATTAGAGCAAAAAAGAAAGATGTCTGCAGCATGTCTCAAACTCAGCACCTTCCATATTTAAACCATTAATGCAAAGGTGTGATAACTCTTTAGATATAGATCAAATCAACTTGATTAAGTTACAAATCAAAATTCACTTCACGGGAAAAGGGGGGAAACAAGATTAACCATCTGAAATGTTCAATAACAAGGATTATCCAAAAGTTATTCAAATTGTCTGTCTCGGTTAACAGGACTTCGGATGACAATATCGCTGGAGGCTAACTGGTACCAACTTCACACCATCTACCAGCAGAAGATCAAGACTGTTAAGGATATTATGTCATAGATCACTGCATACTGGATGATTTCACCCATAACCATGGAGCATGCCTCATTCTGTTCCTACTATTCCAATAGCACTACATTCTGACAAGTAGTAAACAAGTCTAGTTCAGATTAAGTCCAAAAAGAGCCATTCAGGATTAGAAATAATGTGCACAAATTTTCAATAGCACCTCTGCCCAGACCTGGCCATGCTATCACACATACGAACTGAAAGTGATGAAAATGATGCAACTGTTTTAGATATATGGTGAAATGCCAGAATATAAAGACTAACCAATTTCAGCCTTGAATCTAAAAAAACCTGGCCCAATCACCTCACTTTTGCAATCATAAAGAGCATCTACAACCTGCAAGAAGATATCAATTAGCTTCATGAAAAAGCTTCTAAGCAGTTCCGAAATTATAATGCCAAAGCTCACCGGATCAGACTTAAGAAATTCAAGGACTCGCTGCATGTCATGATCATCAATGGCCCGGCCAATTAAAGCATGCCTATTCCTCTGAATGAGAAAAATAGCAACCTATACAGAGAGCAAATCTATTGAACAGCTGCTTTCCAACAAGACATGGACAGAAAATAATCAAAACCATCAGCAAACATCCTGAGGTTCCAACAATGTCAGAATGAATATATATATATATAAGTTATCTACCATAATGTTATAGTAAATCACTAGGGCTTTGCAGAAAGATAAATTCTGTGCAAGTCTTGACCAGAAATGGAAACATTTGACTGAAGTTGGATATTCAACCATTTCTAATGTGAATCCATTTAAATGAAGAACATGAGCTTTACATGGTTGGGCTCTGAAAAAAGTTTAACCGATTTTGTTCTTCAGAACTCAAGATCCAAACATTTAGTCGGTTATTCTCTAAAAAAATCACAATTTTATTTCTTTCATAACTCAAGACCCAAACAACCCCTTCAAACATTAAGTATAATACCACCTAACAACTGCCACATGCATAGGCCACATTAGCATGACTTGACAATGGCACATCCCTGGTGTGCAAACCCGAAGCAGGGAAGTCATGACCCACCTTCTATTATATGCCATGTAACAAGGTTCAGTGTGGCAATTAGAGATGGTCCAAATTGTGAAAGACGTGACTTTTTGCTTCACTGCTAAAGCATAAAAAGTATTCACCAAATTTGTTTCACAATTGGTCAGGGTTATATGGTTGAGACACCGAAGTAACTTAACACACAAGCAAATACAACACAATCAGCTTTGGATTTACATCAATTATTCATTTATAAAACAGAACTATGATCCACGTGTAAGAAGTATGAAGCACAAACATACAATGAATAGCATACCATCCCCAGTAAATTGCCAACAATGATTGAGCCAATTGGATCATACATAGCATTTCCTGTCATTTGAACAGCCACCAAAGATGCTGCAGCAATAGCAAGGCCTGTAACCGCAGCACCATCCTGTAGACCAATATCCGATGTGAAAAATTGAGAATGAAATCAATACAGAAAAGTACTAGGTGATGAAAGGTAAATGAACAAGAAATCAATTAAGAAAACTATGACATAATAATCTCCATTAAAGTCAACCATTACAAATGGCAGAAATGAAAATGAGTATATGCTGTGATTGAACTACATAAAAAAAACTGTTAGGTGGTCATATTACTGACTTCAGTCATAACAGCAACGGAAGTTGGATCGTGACCACGCCAGATATAGTCCCAGATACTCATTCCCTCTGCTTCTGCACCTTTCCTGACAGCCTTTATAGCAACAAGCAGTGAAGCACCTAACAGACAACAGGATTTCTCAAGTAAATTATAGCTAGAATAGACACCCCAAGAAAAAGTGAAGGGGTGAGAGAGGTAGCAGCAAGCGAGCAACACCTTCAATTAGGAAGGACCCACCAATCACTAATGCAGCCCAGTGAATATTCTCTGGAGGCTGTCAAACAAAAGTATGGATATGAGCATTATCATACTTGGATGGTGACTCATGGCATTTGATAATAAAAATGTAATTTTGTACATAAAGTTCTCATGACTCAAATGACACTTCGGTGACGTACTTGAGAATTCCATAAATTTTGAACTCCATGCACAATGGTAGCACCTGAACCCAAGCAAAATATTCCAACTGCAGATATGAGAGACCATACAAATCTTTCCTTTGAATAACCATAGCTGCAAAAAAGAAAGCCAAGATTAACATCTGTCGATTCAAAACATAAGGCTTCATTGCAGCTTATGGTGTATCATATTTAATCCCATCACTGGTATAATGGCTATTATTAGATTGTGTTAGAATGTATTGTAACAGTCCATATTGGACGTACGGCCCATGGGCCTTGTATATTGTAACCCTAGCCTTTGTGGCTATATAATGAAGGTCACCCCCCCTGATTAGGGTGTGCGGTGTTTCTCTACATGGTATCATCCCTAATTACGATCCTAATCTTCCGCTTCTTTCCCCTCTGCCCGTGCGTTCTCCCTGAGAACGTGCGCCACGCCGTCACCAGCCAGGCGCCGCCGCCTACCCTAGGCCGCGCCCAGCCGCCGCCTACCCTAGGCCGCGCACAGCCGCCGCCAGCCAGGCCCCGTACAGCCGCCGCCTACCCTAGGCCGCCGCCAGCCAGGCTTAACCTCACGCCGCCGCCTTCCCAGGCCGCGCATATTGCGGATCGGACTCCATGACGTCGTCGTCGAGTTCCTCCTTCACCACTGGTTCCCTCACCAACCAGTCATCTGGCGCCATGGGTGACTCCGTTGCTGCTCCTCTCTTCGCCGCCTACGCCGCCGTCAACGTGAAGCAGCATGTCCCCATCGCGCTCAGCCTCGAGCGCCCGAACTACTCCAAGTGGACGGCGTTTTTCACCGCCCTCTGCGGCAAGTACGGGCTGCTCGGCCACATCGATGGCACAACGGCTGCACGCCCGACTGACCCCCTCTGGTCTCAGCCTGACGCCTGCATCCGCGGCTGGATGTACGGCTCCGTCGACGACGCCGTCCTCGACCTCGCCATGGAGCCTGAACAGGATGCCCGCGCTCTGTGGGTCTCCATCGAGGCCTTGTTCCAGGCGAACAAGGAGTCTCGCGCCGTCGTCCTCGAGCAGGAGTTCCACAACCTGTTCCAGGGCGACCTCTCCGTCGACGCCTACGCCCAGCAGATGAAGCGCACCGCTGATGCCCTCCGGGAGGTCGGTCACACAATCTCCCCTGCACAGCTCGTGCTCAACCTTCTGCGTGGTCTTAACCCCCGCTTCGCCAACACCGCCGACATCATCTCCAACACGTCGCCGCTCCCGGACTTCAAGTCCGCCACCAACATGCTCCGCGTCAAGGAGCTCCGTCTTGGCACCGAGGGCAAGGCGGCCTCGGCTTCTGCTTTGGCCGCCTCCACCACCTCCTCCTGCACATCGCCGTCCTGCCAGTCCACCCCTTCTGCGTCCCCCAACCGTGGGGGCGGTGGCAAGGGCAAGGGTGGCAAGGGCAAGGGCGGCCGTGGTGGCAACGGCGGCGGCGGCGGTGGACGCCAACAGCAGCAAGGTGGTGGTTTTGGCGGCGGTGGCCGCAACCAGCAAGGCGGCAGTTCTGGCGGGCGTCAGCCGGCCGGGCCCTGGGTTTGCTATAACCCTTGGGCTGCTCCGTGGCCTTCCCAGCAGCAGCTGCAGTGGGGTGCGCCACCTGCACCTCCTCCACAGGCACACACCGCCTTCGCGCCTCCGCAGTTCAGCACCGCCGGTGGTTCCCCGGCGTATGGACCTCCGGGCGGTTGGGACTCGGCAGGTCTGATTGCTGCTCTTAACCAGATGGCGATCCAGGGAGGGTCTGCACCCTGGGTCATGGACAGCGGAGCGACATCTCACATGTCCTCCAATGATGGTATTTTACTTTCCCATCTCCCGTCGCCTCCGTCCTCCATTATGGTCGGCAACGGTCAATCAATTCCTATTCATAGTCGTGGCACTTCTGTTATTCACCTAGCTGATCGTCCTTTTCATCTTAATAATGTTCTTGTCGCTCCCCAACTCACTCGTAATCTGTTATCTGTTCGACAGCTTACTCGCGACAATAACTGTTCCATTGAGTTTGACGCCTCTGGTTTTTCTGTTAAGGATCTGCAGACCAAGACGGTCCTCCTTCGGTGCAATAGCAATGGGGATCTCTACACCATTCCACATCGCATGCCACCTCGCTGCCATGTCGCCGTCGTCTCCCCAGAATTATGGCACTCCCGCCTTGGTCATCCCGCACACGCCATCGTCAACACTCTAAATAAGCTATCAGCTATCCAGTGTAATAAAGCAGCTCGCCACATTTGCCATGCCTGCCAGCTTGGCAAGCACGCTAGGCTGCCATTTACTAGTTCGGTTTCTAGTACATCTGCTCCCTTTGAACTTGTTCACTGTGATGTCTGGACCTCTCCAGTTTTGAGTATTTCTGGCTATAAATTTTATCTTGTTATAGTTGATGATTATACACATTATTGTTGGATGTTTCCTCTTCACCATAAATCTGAAGTTCACGAACATATTGTTCAGTTTGTTGCTTACGCTCACACACAATTCAGTTCTCCTGTGCGCTGTTTTCAGGCCGATAATGGCACCGAGTTCGTCAACAATGCCACCGCTATCTTCCTAGCTAGCCGCGGCATCCTGCTTCGCACCTCGTGCCCCTACACCTCTGCCCAGAATGGCAAAGCTGAGCGGATGCTTCGCACACTAAACAACACTGTTCGCACACTTCTGTTTCATGCCGCCATGCCTCCATCCTATTGGGTCGAAGCCCTGTCCACTGCTGTGTTCTTGGTCAACCGGCGGCCGTCATCATCCATACATAATGGTATTCCCTTTCATCTCCTCCATCGCAAAATGCCAGACTACTCCATTCTCCGAGTTTTTGGTTGCCTGTGCTATCCGAACCTTAGTGCCACGACTCCCCATAAATTGTCTCCTCGCTCTACAGCGTGTGTCTTCCTCGGTTACCCTCCTTCTCAGAAGGGCTACCGTTGTCTTGATCTTTCTACTCGAAAGATCATCATATCTCGACATGTTGTTTTTGATGAGACTCACTTTCCGTTTGCGGCTTCCAAGCCTCGACCGGAATCTCTTGATTTTTTGATACAGGATATACTTCCCGCGCCCGCCCCGTCTACCTCAGACGTTCGGCACTCGCGGGCCTCGGTTGCGCCTGCCTCGTCTGCGACAGACGATGCCGGCGACCCCGTCGGGCTAGACCCTGCCATCTTGTGGCACGGTGCTGCCTACAGGCTGCCCCTGCCGCCCCGGTTGGCTACGTCTACCTCCTCGGCTTCTCCTACGCCGGCCGGTGCCTCCGTCGTTGCAGCTGATCGGCAGCGGTTCGGCCTTCACTACACTCGTCGTCCTCGTCCGCCACCGGCTCCTCAGCCGCAGCCGGAGGCGCCGCCGGTCCAGCCGCAGTTGGAGGCCCCGCCGGCTCAGCAGCAGCAGCTGCCTCCGGTACCGCAGGCCGTGGCACTCCAGGCTCCAGAGCCTCCTGTGCGGGAGACTCGTTCCCGGACGGGTTCACTGCCACCGCCTATGCAGCGGTATGGCTTTGCCGCCTCGACCTCCGACCTGGCCTCTCCGCTACCAGGAACCGTCCGTGCCGCGCTCGCCGATGCTCATTGGCGTGCAGCGATGACCGAAGAATACAAGGCGCTTGTGGACAATGGCACCTGGCGTCTTGTTCCTCGACCGCCTCGCGCCAACGTCATCACCGGCAAATGGGTTTTCAAGCACAAGTATAATGCAGATGGTTCTCTGGCTCGTCATAAAGCCAGATGGGTTGTCCGTGGCTTCTCGCAGCGGTACGGCATCGACTACGACGAGACGTTCAGCCCGGTTGTCAAACCGGCCACCATCCGGGTCGTCCTCAGCATCGCCGCCTCTCGCTCCTGGCCGATACATCAGCTGGACGTGAAGAATGCCTTTCTTCACGGCCATCTGAACGAGACTGTCTACTGCCAGCAGCCGCCCGGCTTCGTCGACCCGGCGGCTCCCGACCACGTCTGTCTCCTGCTAAAGTCCTTGTACGGACTCAAGCAGGCGCCCCGGGCGTGGCACCAGCGGTTCTCCGGCTTCATTCAGCGGTCCGGCTTCACTGCTTCGACCTCCGATACGTCCCTCTTTGTTTACAAAGCGGGGGCCGACATCGCCTACTTGCTGCTCTACGTCGACGACATTATTCTGACAGCCTCGTCGACCCCGCTTCTTCGTCGCATCACCGAGCTTCTTCACTCCGAGTTCGCCATGACAGATCTCGGGGATCTTCATCACTTCCTCGGGATCTCTGTCACGCGTTCTGCTGACGGCCTCTCCCTGTCTCAGCGCCAGTACGCTGTGGATCTGCTCCAGCGCGCTGGTATGGCTGAGTGTCATCCCACAGCGACTCCTGTTGACACTCATGCCAAGCTCTCTGCTACAGATGGCGCACCGGTGGAGGATGCCACTCAGTACCGTAGCCTTGCTGGTGCGCTACAGTATCTCACGCTGACTCGTCCGGACCTTGCTTATGCAGTTCAGCAGGTTTGCCTCTTCATGCACGACCCGCAGGAGCCTCATCTTGCGATGCTCAAGCGTGTCTTGCGGTATGTCAAGGGCACTCTCTCCACTGGGCTTCACATCGGCACAGGCAGTATCACCAGCTTGACTGCCTACTCCGATGCTGATTGGGCTGGTTGTCCCGACTCTCGGCGCTCCACTTCTGGCTACTGTGTCTTCCTCGGCGACAACTTAGTCTCTTGGTCCTCCAAACGACAAACTACGGTTTCTCGTTCGAGTGCGGAGGCTGAGTATCGTGCTGTTGCGCACGCTGTGGCTGAGACTTGTTGGCTTCGTCAGTTACTTCAGGAGCTCCATGCACCCATCTCTTCGGCGACGATTGTCTACTGTGACAATGTCAGTGCTGTCTACATGACCGCCAATCCAGTTCATCATCGTCGCACGAAGCATATTGAGATAGATATTCACTTCGTCCGTGAGAAGGTTGCTTTGGGACAGGTTCGGGTGCTCCATGTTCCATCATCTCATCAGTTCGCGGACATCATGACCAAAGGGTTACCTGTACAGTTGTTTACTGACTTTAGGTCCAGTCTATGTGTTCGTGACACTCCCGCTTAGACTGAGGGAGGGTGTTAGAATGTATTGTAACAGTCCATATTGGACGTACGGCCCATGGGCCTTGTATATTGTAACCCTAGCCTTTGTGGCTATATAATGAAGGTCACCCCCCCCTGATTAGGGTGTGCGGTGTTTCTCTACAGATTGCAGTGATAATTAATAACAGGCTTTCCTAATCTTGGATCCATCATTTTTTACATCAAAGGAAAGGAGTGGTTCTCATTCATGGAAAAGAGGGAATAAATTGACTTAACCAAATACTCCTTCCGTCCTGTAATATAGTGCATTCTAGCATTCAAAATTTGTCTTCAAATAGTCGAATATAAGGGATTCTAGAAGACAAAAACCAGTTTTGCATTTAATTCTTTCCATTTATCAGCCAATCAGAGCATTAATCACGTTGATGATAGCATCTAATTAGGAAATAAAATGAGGGTGCATGCATCTTTTATGTTCTCTCTTATTTTGTCTTAAAATTTCTATAATGCACTATATTACAGGACAGAGGGAGTATAGTATGGTAAAGAACTAAGAATGTTCCAATTATTTTCTGACAAAGCATATATTCTAGAAGAATTGATTATACATACGGGTGTAGAGCATCTGGAGCACGTCTTGAGCTGCTCAAACCATAAGCAAGAAGAGCCTGAAAATTGATGAACAACTAGGCCTAAGATTCTTTGTTCTTGGTCATGAAACAGAGAGGAAAGGTATATACATCAACTGGTATAGCAAAAAAAAACTTACCTGGTTAGCGAAGTCTGCAATGGAATGCACTAGCTCAGCTAGCATAACATGACTTGAAGTTGAAATCCACACTCCAAACTTTAGGGAGAAAACGAGGAAGTTGCACCATAGTGCCGTGTTAACCGCTCGATGGCTGAGGTCACATTCCATTACATTACACAGAATGTACATCACAAGATAACTTCATGAGCAATCCAAACAAGTAGCAATGACACTATTCAGTTGATAGCAAAACATTGGAGCAACTGGTATAGGTTATCCTTTGTAATTGCATTTCTTTACCACAATGACAAAAAATAAAAGGGTAGTGTGCAATGAGTATTTATCTTGCAGCATCATGATTCAGACTCATAGTTCAACCTAAAGCATATTTGAAGTGGGCTTTTTTCGTTGTCTCATCACCTAGTCCAGGAAAGGGGTAGGTCCATGACCCTATCCTCCAAAGCTACTGCTATCCCTGGTCCTGCTGGAGAGGGATCGGAGGCTGTATGTGAGGGTGATCGGAGGGCGAGGACAGAGTGCACGAGGAAGACGGCGCCGTGGCTGCGTGCGTGGGCGTGAGGAGGCAGCTAGGGCAGGAACTCCCGGCTCCCAGGGGAAGCCGGAAACAATTAATTTGTTTCTGCTTAAAATCCCAAAAATAGTCTTACAAGGTATTTATAGCTCCTCTTATCTAATAATAGGAAAATACTCTAATAATTCCAATAATTCTAATAATAGCTAATATGATGCGACGACGTGGGCTTTGAGCCCCCTTCTGGATGCGGCCCTCCTAGCCACGAGCAGGCCTTCTCCTTGCATAGTGCACGCCCGTCATAACATCTCTCCCCGCCTACGAAAACAGCTCGTCCTCGAGCTAGAAGTCGGGGTAGGTGGCCTTGAGCTCGTCGACGTGTTCCCAAGTGGCGTCTTCATCGGTCAACCCACGCCACTTGATCAACACCTTCCAGATACCCCGGCGTTGCTGCGCCTGCAACGCGCGGTCTGGGGCTGGCAGGATGCGGCCGTCCTGTGTCGGAGGCAGGACACCGGACGCAGCTGGAGGATCGCCGCGGTGCTACTTCAGCAGGCTGACATGAAAGACATCATGCAAGCGCGCTCCGTCAGGCAGCTGTAGGCAATAAGCGACGCGGCCGATGCGATCCAGCACGAGGAAGGGGCCAGCCCAACGTGGCCCCAGCTTGTGCTTGGCACGGGGTCCAGAGGCTGTGCCGTGCGGTGGAGGCGGCGCAGCCAGACCCAGGCGCCGACGACGAACTCCACCTCCCTATGGTTGGCGTCGTAGTACTTCTTCACAAGCTGCTGAACTTGAATAAGGCGTTAACGGACCTCAGCCAGCATCTCGTCACGACTGCGGAGAAGAGCATCCGTAGCCTCAGTACACGCGGTCCCCAGCCGATATGGCAGAATTAGCGGCGGGGGACGGCCGTACACCACCTCAAAGGGCGTCACGCGAAGGGCGGTGTGGAAGGAAGTATTATAGCAATACTCCGCCCACGAGAGCTAATCCACCCAAGCGCGAGGCCGGTCACCTGTAACACAGCGCAAATACATTGCGATGACCTTGTTTACCACCTCCGACTGCCCGTCCGTCTGGGGTGGAACGCTATGCTCATGCGTAGAGTCATGCCCGCCATCTTGAAGAGGTCGCGCCACACGTGACCAGTGAACACGGGGTCCCGGTCGCTGACGATGGACAATGGGAACCCGTGAAGGTGGACGATACCGTCGAAGAAGGCGCGGTGGTGTAGGGGTGACCGAGTGCAATGAAATGCGCGTACTTGGAGAAGCAGTCGACGACGGTGAGAATGACCGACTTGCCACAGACCTTAGGCAGCCCTTCGATGAAGTCCATGGAGATGTCCGCCCACACCTGGGACGGCACCTCCAGAGGCTGCAGGAGCCCTGTTGGCCGAAGAGCGTTGGTCTTGTTACGTTGACAAACAGCACAGGTGCGCACCCAATCCTGCACCAACGTGCGATCGCCCGGAATATAGAAATCTGAACGAAGGCGGTGCAGAGTCTTCTGAACGCCTTCATGGCCAGCCTCATGAGCGAGCTAGATGGCCTGATGGCGCAGGTCGCCGATGTCGGGGACGAAGATGCGGTGGCCGTGCAGCAGGAGCCCGGCGTCCTCGCGCCAGGGAGCAGTCAGCTCACCCGCGCGCAGGCGTTCCTGCAGCAGCGCGGCGTCCGGCGCAGTAGCAGTCGCGCGGCGTACGTAGTCGATGTAGGTGAAGGACGGCCCAGAGATGGCCGCTGCTGCTGCTGTATCGCCGAGATCAGGGGCAGCCTCGACGTCGTGACGGGATAGGGCGTCAGCCACCGTGTTGAGGCGGCCCGGACGGTACTCCACGGCGAAGTCAAAACCAAACAGCTTGCTGACCCACTGGTGCTGAGGCACCGTCGACAAGCGTTCATCCAGCAGGTACTTGAGGCTGTAGTGGTCTGTCCGCACGATGAAGTGGCGCCCCCACAAGTATGGCTGCCAGTGCCGCACCGCCTGCACCAACCCGATGAGCTCCCACTCATACACGGCGAGCTTGAGGTGGCGTGCGGCGAACGGCTTGCTGAAGAAGGCGAGAGGTCCGGCGCCCTGGTGAAGGATGGCACCGAACCCCGCACCCGAGGCATCGCTATCCACCATGAAGATCTTGTCAAAGTCCGGCATTTGAAGGACCGGCCCTGTGGTGAGGGCGCCCTTGAGCGCCAGGAAGGCTGCCTCGGCGTCGTCGTCCCAAGTGAACACGTCTCGCCGCAAGAGACGCGTCAGCGGCGCCGCGATGACGCCGAAGTCCCGGATGAACTTCCGGTAGTAGACGGCGAGCCCCAAGAAGCCGCGCAAGGCACGAGCAGAGCGCGGGACGGGCCACGAGGCGACCGCCGCGATCTTGTCGGCATCCATGGCGACTCCCTCGGTGGATATCACATGACCGAGGTAGGCCACAGAAGAGGCCCCAAACGAACACTTGGAACGCTTGAGGTGGAGGCGGTGGGCGCGGAGAGCGTTGAGGACGACGCCGACGTGTTACAGGTGCTCCACCCACGAGGAGCTATAGATCAGTATGTCATCGAAAAACACCAGCACAAACCTATAGAGATATGGGCGGAGGACGTCGTTCATCAGCGCCTAGAAAGTAGCCGGAGCGTTGGAGAGACCAAAAGGCATCACCAAAAACTCGTAGTGCCCCTGGTGTGTTCGGAAGGCCGTCTTGCTGATGACGTCCGGATGCATCCGCACCTGGTGATAGCCGGAACGTAAGTCCAGCTTCGTGAAGAAGCGAGCGTCGTGGAGCTCGTCGAGGAGCTCGTCCACCACCAGAATGGGGAACTTGTCCTTGGAGGTCTTCGCGTTGAGGGCGCGGTAGTCGATGCAGAACCTCTAGGAGTTGTCCGCCTTGCGAACAAGGAGGACCGGGGTGGAGAACGGAGATGTCCAGTCCCTGCGGGTGGAGCTGCAGCTGGTCGAGGTGCTGTAGGGAGGCCGGGACGCGCCAGTGGACGAACGCCGTGCTGCTACTGCGGCTGTTGCGAAGGCAGCCGCGCGACGTTCGTAAGCCCTCGCATAGTACATGGCGGATTGCAGGTCCTGCAGATGGCGCATCTCGACATCCACCTTGATGTGTTCAGGAAGACCTCCGACATAGAGCTGCACCTTTTGACGAGGGTTGAGGTCGCGCTCATGGCAGAGGACGGCGTTGTAGCGATCCGAGTAGTCCTGGACCGTGGAGGTGAAGGGTGACAGCATAAGTCTTGTTGTATCTAGAGTAGTTGGTGGCTATGTCCCCACCTTATCTCCATTAGCATCTACTTTAGCATCTTTACTTTATGCTATATGTTCTAGCATCTTTACTTTATGCTACTAGAATATGCTTAGCTTCCTTGAGTTGCAAGCAAACTACCCTATATGTATCATCATATCCTGCCATGGTTGGCAAGGCTAATGAAATAGAAAATTCAGCCATTTGTCTCCAACAAATGGTATCAGAGCCTAGTGTTCTTACCTGGGGTTTTCCCTTAACCATCCCAATCCGTCACCATGTCTCTTCGCTCCTCATCCACTTCCTCCAATCGGTCGGCCACCTCCAGCACTAGGCACAGGCAAGCAGCAGCAACTGACCTGTTCGCAGCGGAGCAGCGTGAGTAGGATGCGGCAGAGCGCGCGGCTGCAGCTGCTCGGGCGCAGCGGCTGGCAGCTGCCGAGCTCGCAGCAGCACGGGCCGCCGAGGAGGTCGCGGCCGCGGCTGCTGCCGCTCGAGCGGCGGCAGTGGAAGTCGCTGCCCTGCGGGCCGGAGGAGGCGGATGCGGACGCGGATGGACGAGCCGGTCGCAGTGCAGGCGGCTCCGACACAGACGCAAGCGAGGAGGCGCACGCGGGTGCGCGAGGCCGAGCGGGCCACGACGGATGCAGACACGGACGCGTCGAGGACACCGGCGCCCGGGCGTACACAGATGCGGGAGCAGCGCTGCTACGGCTCTGCGCCGCGGACGCGGACGCGACGACTTCAACTCGGACGCGTCTACGGCGTGCGGGCGGACGCAGGCACGCGTACAGAAGCGGACCGGCGTGGCCATAGTCACAATGTTTCTGGGTCGATGGGGTCGAGGTACGGGGTCGAGGTACGTGGTACGCTACTCGTGAGAGATTTTTACACTTCGAGTCGAAAATGAACCCGTGAACCCGGGTCGAGGGTCGAAGGTGGTGAACCCGTTTTATGTGACTATGGGCGCGGCTTCACAGGAGCGGACCGAGAGCGTGGCTTCGGCGGACGCGGAGCAGGTGGCTTCAGCGGACGTGGGGCTGGCGACCGGGGTGCACGCGATGCGGACCTGCGCGGACGTGGCCTCGACGACGTTCCAGGCGGCCGCGGTCTCGGTGGTGCTCTAGGCGGACGCGACCCCTGGCGTGATCTGCGAGTCGACCGCGCACTGGAGGCGCAGCGACTGCGGGAGGAGGCGGCGCGACTAGAGGTGGAGCAAGACTTCGGCGAGCGGGAAGCACGGACGCGGCTTCGACTACCGCGAGCCAGGTGGACGGGACACTGGCACGCGGAGCCCTCGTAGGCAGCACACCTCCCCTTCCCCGGACCGGCGCCGTGGTCGCCGTGGCCGCCTCGGCTCTCCTCCCGCCGTGCAAACCGTCTTCAAGGACGCTGGCGCCGATGGCGGATGGCCCATGCTCACCAAGACCAACTACGCCGAGTGGTCCATGGTGATGAAGGTGAAGATGCAGGCGCAGCGCATGTGGGACGTGGTACGGTACGACGACGCCGACTTCGACGAGGATCGGCGGGCGCTGGAGGCGCTTCTTGCTGCTGTTCCGACGGAGATGCACTCCTCCCTCGTGAACAAGCGGACCGCCAAGGACGCCTGGGACGCCATCGCCGCGGCGCGCATCGGCAACGACCGTGCCCGCAGGTCCACGCTTCAGAAGCTGCGTCAGGAGTGGGAGAACCTGGCTTTCAAGCCGGGTGAGGACGTCGACGACTTTGCTCTCCGCCTCAACACCCTGATGCAGTAGTTGGCGCGGTACGGCGATGACGACATCGACGAGGAGAGAGCTGTCGAGAAGTTCCTCCGCGTCGTCCCCAAGAAGTACTCGCAGGTCGCCATCGCCATCGAGATGTTGCTAGACTTCTCCGAGTTGTCGATCGAGGAGGTGACGGGTCGCCTCAAGGCCGTCGACAACCACCAGCAGCTACCTCCCTCAGCCGGTCACCATCGGTGGCAAGTTTCTCTTCACCGAGGAGCAGTGGCTCGCCCGCCAGCGAGAGCGGAAGAAGGGGGAGGCCTCGGGCTCTTCGGCTTCGGGTTCGTCGAGCAGCCGCAAGCGTCGACCGCGCAAGCGGGACAAGGCACGTGGTGGCGCTCCTGGCGGTGCCGACGGCGGGCGCAAGGCTACCCGCGACGACACCTGCAACAACTGCAGGAGGACCGGCCACTGGGCTAAGGACTGCCAGCAGGCGAAGCGCGGCGGTCAGGCACACGTCGCGCAAGCGCAGGAGGGTGACGAGGCGGCTCTGTTCTTTATACACGGGAGCATCGAGCCGCACACCCCTCCCGCACCGACTGCCACCGCGCTCCTCCACCTCGACGAGCCGCAGGCCCGTGTCTTCCTCGGCAACGGGTCCGGCGGTGACAAGATCGACGGGTGGTGCCTCGACACCGACGCCACTCAACACATGACTGGGCGGCAGGAGTTCTTCTCCGAGCTCGACTCCGGTGTGCAAGGCTCCGTCATGTTTGGGGACGCCTCCGCCGTGGAGATCAAGGGCGTCGGCTCCGTCGTCTTCACCGCCAAGACCGGCGAGCACCGGCTGCTCACCGGCGTCTACTACATCCCCACGCTGAGGAACTCCATCATCAGCTTGGGACAGCTGGATGAGAACGGCTCACGCATGGAAATCGAGCACGGGGTCCTGCGGATCTGGGATCGCCATCGTCGCCTTCTCGCCAAGGTGAACAGAGGTGCCAACCGCCTCTACATCCTCCACGTGCAGGTGGCGCAGCCCGTGTGCCTTGCAGCCCGCCGCGACGACGACGCCTGGCGGTGGCACGAGCGCTTTGGGCACCTCAACTTCGAGGCCCTGAAGCAGCTCGGCAACAAGGAGATGGCGCAGGGCATGCCGCGAGTCGAGCACGTGGAGCAGTTCTGCGACACCTGCATCCTCACCAAGCAGCGGCGGCTCCCCTTTCCCCGCCAGGCGAGTTTCCGCGCCAAGTAGAAGCTGGAGCTCGTGCACGGTGACCTCTGCGGCCCCGTGACACTGGCCACACCTGGAGGCCGGCACTTCTTCCTGCTGCTCGTCGACGACGTGTCCCACTACATGTGGGTGGTCTTGCTCGACACCAAGGCGGCGGCTGCGGATGCCATCAAGCGCCATCAAGCTGTTGCGGAGGAGTGTGGCCGCAAGCTTTGGGTGCTACGCACCAACAACGGCGGCGAGTTCACGGCGGTTGAGTTCACGGCGTACTGCGCCAACGAGGGTATCCAGCGCCACTTCTCCGGGCCGTACACCCCGCAGCAGAACGACGTCATTGAGCGCCGCAACCAGACCGTGGTGGCCATCGCCCGCGCCCTCCTCAAGCAGAGAGAGATGTCGGCAATCTACTGGGGAGAGGCGGTGATGACTGCCGTCCATCTCCTCAACCGCTCGCCCACCAAGGCCCTTGACGGCAAGACGCCGTACGAGGCCTGGCACGAGCGCAAGCCGGTGGTGAGCCACCTCCGTGTTTTCGGTTGTCTCGCCTTCGCCAAGGAGCTCAACCACATCAGCAAGCTCGACGACCGGAGCACACCGGGGGTCTTCATTGGCTACGCGGAGGGCGTCAAGGCCTACCGCATCCTCGACCCTACGACACAACACGTCCACATCTCCCGAGACGTCGTGTTCGACGAAGGGCGAGGCTGGGCTTGGGACAAGGTGGTGGACGACGGCTCGACTTCGACTCTCAGAGACTTCGTCGTCGACTACGTTCACTTCGAGGGAGCTGGGGGAGCTAGCAGCTCATCTTCACCGAGCTCGTCCACTTCAGCACCCAGCTCGCCATCAGCTCCGGCGAGTCCTCCACCGCCTACATCACCAGCGAGTCCTCCACCACCGACTATGCCCCGCTCTCCTACACTAGCGGCGCCCCACTCTACTACACCGGCTCCCCACTCTCCTGCACAAGCGCCGACACCTCCAGGATCGGCACCAGCAGCTTCGGCCCGTCAGCGCACGGTGGAGCTCGCCACTCCGCTGTCCAATGACAAGGACCGCGTCGACGCCTACCACGACAGCAAGCCTCTACACTACCGCACAGTGGACAACATCCTCGGCGATCAGCCTGTCCCTGAGATGGCGGTGCATGACTTCGAGGCAGAGCTGCACCTGGCGCACGAGGACGGCGAGCCCCGCTCCTTTGCTGAGGTGGAAGGAGACGCGGCATGGCGCGCCGCAATGCAGCAGGAGATGGACGCGGTCGAACGGAACCGGACGTGGGAGCTGGCGGATCTTCCTGCCGGCCACCGCGCCATCACCCTTAAGTGGGTCTACAAGCTCAAGAAGGATGAGATCGGGGTGGTGATCAAGCACAAGGCGCGTTTGGTGGCGCGCGGGTTTGTCCAGCATGAGGGAGTCGACTTCGACGACGCCTTCGCGCCTGTCGCACGGATGGAGTCCATTCGTCTCCTCGCGCTGGCTGCCCAGGAGGGATGGCGTGTGCACCACATGGATGTCAAGTCCCCTTCCTCAACGGTGACTTGGAGGAGGTCTACGTCCACCACCCGCCGGGATTCGTCATCCCCGGCAAAGAGAACAAGGTCCTCCACCTGCGCAAGGCCCTCTACGGCTTGCGGCAGGCGCCACAAGCATGGAACGCTAAGCTGGACTCCACTCTCAAGCAAATGGGGTTCGAGCAGAGTCCTCACGAGGCTGCTGTCTACCGACGGGGCAGGGATGGCAATGCCCTGTTGGTAGGCGTCTACGTCGACGACTTGGTGATCACTGGCACCAAGGAGACCGAGGTGGAGGCGTTCAAGGAGGAGATGAAGACCACCTTCCAGATGAGCGACTTGGGCCTCCTCTCCTTCTACCTGGGGATCGAGGTCCACCAAGACAGCTCCGGCATCTCCCTTCGCCAGACTGCCTACGCCAAGCGCATCGTCGAGTTGGGCGGGCTCATCGGCTGCAACCCAGCGTACATTCCCATGGAGGAGAGACTAAAGCTGAGCCGCGACAGCACGGCCAAGGAGGTCGACGCCACGGAGTACCGTCGCATTGTGGGCAGTCTTCGCTACCTCGTCCACACACGGTCGGACCTGGCGTTCGCTATTGGCTACGTCAGCTGGTTCATGCAGCGATCGACGACAGAGCACTAGCAGGCTGTTAAGAGGATCCTCCGCTACATTGAGGGCACCGTCGACTACGGCTTGCACTACCCGAGGTGTCCCGGTGCATAGCACTTCATCGGGTACAGCGACAGCGACCTCGCCAGCGACATCGACACAAGCAAGAGCACCAGCGGGACGCTATTCTTCCTCGGCAAGTGCTTGATCAGCTGGCAGTCGGTCAAGCAACAAGTGGTGGTTCTGTCCAGTTACGAGGCGGAGTACATCGCTGCCACAACCGCTTCGACTCAAGCTCTTTGGTTGGCTCGGCTGCTGGGCAATCTCTTGGGAAGAGACGCAGAAGCAGTGGAGCTCAGGGTGGACAGCAAGTCCGCCTTGGCCTTGGCAAAGAACCCCGTCTTCCATGAGCGCAACAAGCACATCCGCATCAAGTACCACTTCATCAGGAGCTGCTTGGATGAGGGGAGCATCAAGGCCGGCTACATCAACACCCAAGATCAGCTCGCCGACCTTCTCACCAAGTCTCTTGGGCGGGTCAAGTTCCAAGAGCTTCGCGCTAGAATTGGGATGGTTCAAATTCCCAGAAGGCTCCACACAGAACTTAGGGGGAGAATGACAGCATAAGTCTTATTGTATCTAGAATAGTTGGTGGCTATGTCCCCACCTTATCTCCATTAACATCTACTTTAGCATCTTTACTTTATGCTATATGATTTAGCATTTCTAGAATATGCTTAGCTTCCTTGAGTTGCAAGCAAACTACCCTATATGTATCCCCATATCCTGCCATGGTTGGCAAGGCTAATGAAATAAAAATTCAGCCCCAACCTATGATTTCTCCAACAAAGGCCAGCCGAGCAAGCTCCGCCAAATGTGTGCCCTGCGTCGGGGGTCCGAAACGGAGCTGGCATAGCTCGCGGAAACACTCCCAGGCTGGCATGCCTTCATCCTGTTCGAGCGCATAGTACCACGTCTGGGCAATGTCGCGGAGATGGTATGACGCCAACCATGTGCGATTCGAGGCGAGGGTGCGCTGGCCACGAAAAAATTGCTCGCACTGGTTGAGCCAATTAAGCGGATCCACTCCGGCGTCGTAGGTGGCGAACTCGAGCTTGTAGAATTTCGGCGGCGCTGGGGCGCCTCCGTGCGCTCCTTCATCAAAGGGCAGGGTGCCCGAGTGGTTGCCGCCCCCGAAGGCCATAGATGCGGTCGAAGCAGGGGCGCCGCCGTAGAAGAGCGTCCCATCCGTGCCGCCGTAGAACGTCCCCGATGTCGGGGCTGAGGGAATGATGGAGGTAGTCACCGCGGATGGTGTGGGCGAGGTAGCCGTCGTGTAGACCGGCGCGGACACCGACCCCAACATTGCCCACGACGGGATGGGGGATGGGGAGGCCGGCCACTGAAGTAGATGGAGGGGCACCCTCGTCCTGCTATGGAGCATGCCGTAGGGGAAGTGCGCCTGCTGCGACACCGGGGGAGCGGCCGGTAGTGGCGGTGGTGGGGGCGCAGGTTGTGATGGGGGGGCAGCGGGATGAGGCCGGCCAAGGTCGCCTGCATGGCGACCATGTTGCGGCCAAGCTGATCCATGTTGCAGCTGATCTGATCGACCACGCCGGCCAAGGACTCCAGGGAGCGCGCCACCGGACGACGTGGACGCGTCCGAAAGCGTGGAGGACGCCGTGGGCAGCGGCATGGACGACATCGGCAGCGACGCGACATTGCTCGGCGGAGTGGTGGTCATCGTGCCTGGAAACACTGATACCAAGCTGCTATGTACCCTGGTCCTGCTAGAGAGGGATCGGAGGCTGTATGTGTGGGTGATCGGAGGGCGAGGACGGAGTGCACGAGGAAGACGGTGCGGTGGCACCGTGGCTGCTTGCGTGGGCGTGAGGAGGCGGCTAGGGCAAGAACTCCCGGCTCCCAGGGGAAGCCGGAAACAATTAATTTGTTTCTGCTTAAAATCCCAAAAATAGTCTTACAAGGTATTTATAGTTCCTCTTATCTAATAATAGGAAAATACTCTAATAATTCCAATAATTCTAATAATAGCTAATATGATGCAACGACGTGGGCTTTGAACCCCCTTCTGGACGCGGCCCTCCTAGCCACGAGCAGGCCTTCTCCTTGCGTAGTGCACACCCGTCATAACTCATAACAGCTACATTCTCTCATGCCTCCCACCCAAAAAATTATCCAGATCCTCATTTGGTAAGAGGAATAACATATCCCCTACTGCGCACTGTCACAACATCAACGCAAGAGCATTTGTGTTCCATCACAGCACAGAATCCACAGATGCATATATACCACAACTATCTCACACTCACAAAGTCGCAATTTATCTGATATAGAGGGTACGAAGCACTGTGCTGAGCATCTTTTTTATCGCAATGTTTCATTCATAGATAGCCTAATTAGATTTTGCATGAAAACAAAGAATATCAATAATCATGACGAGAACACAACTTCAGAAATCTGTTTTACTGGATAAGCAATGTTCTGACTTCTGAGGGAAATGTTGAGTGTATGAAGGTCCATCGTCAAAATGTGACTTCTGAGGGAGATCAAGGAAGGGGAATTACCTGTGTTCATCGTCAAAATGTGCCTTCTTCTTGCCCGTTGCCACACGCAGAGAATAACCTGCATCAGAAAAGCAGCAGCACCCAACATAAGGCAAGAGCTAAACAAATAAAAAAGAAAAAGCAGGAGCAACGGGGGAAGGAAAGAAGGGGCCAGCCGGAGCCCTTCCTTACTGCGGGAGATGGTGAGCCGTACGGGAGCCGCGTCGGCGACGGCGCCGGGGGGCCGCGACGCCGCGGGAGGGAGAGCCCGCCTCCACCACCCTCCACGGAGGCTGAAGAGGCCCGCGGCAGCTGATGCGGAGAAGAGGAAAGGGCGGGGCGAGAAAGCCGAGCCAGAAGGCGGGAGCGGGGGCAGCGGCGACGAGGGGCCCTCGCGGCCGTCGTCGTCGTCACGGCGGGATAGGAGGAATGGGCAGGTCGAGAGGAGGCGAGTATGGGAGGTGGAGGAGAGGCAGCGGAGGCGGAGGCGGAGGGCCGCGGAGGCGAGGGGACGACGCATTTAGGCGTGCCGGCGTCGCCGGTGCTGCTGCCGCGGGTGGGGCGCAGCTCCCATTCGTCGGAGGGACTCCTGCGAGGCTAGGACAGGGGATTGAACTATATGAGAAAAAAAAAATCCAAATTCCATGTTAGTCATTAAAAAAGTTTTAGGGACCCCTCAAAAAAAAAGTTGAAGTTCTAATTTTTTCTGCTTCCTTAACTGCAACTCAAGTCAGTTGGAGTCCTAATTTTCTTATCTTTCCTCTGGTGCCACTCCATCCAAATTTTTGCGATGTCAAAATTGAAATTTAATAAAGCTTTTTACCAAAACTAATTTAACTGGTATTCAAATTATTTACAATAATTTTAAGTTTTGAACATCAAAAATTTAAAAATCTCGCAACTCTATTGTATGAGAGTACATAAGAGATGTGAAAAGAAATACACAATGAAAATCAAAGGGAGAAATTAAAAAAGTGAAAAAAGGTCGCAAGTGGCTTAAGGTCACTATCAATCTCTGACACCAGAAATGCAAGAACAGCTAACAAACCAGTAGCTAGAAAAAGTCAATTACCAAATCGAAATCAGATGGAGGCCTTGTTTAGTTTTCCAAATTCACCCCAAATTCCACTATGAAAAAGAAGACTCTCCATCACATCAAAATACCGGCACATATATAGAGTACTAAATGTAGATGAAATCAAAAACTAATTGCACATTTTTATTGTACTTTGCGAGACGAACATTTTAAGCCTAATTAATCAATGTTTAGACAATTTTTACCAAATAAAAACAAAAATGCTACAGTAAATCAGGGGATTCGGGATACCCCTGTTCGGGCAACTAAACACAGCCGGAATCTGGGCCCTGTTTAGATGCCAAATTTTCTCCCAAATTCCACTATGCAAAAAGAAGATTCCCCATCATATCAAAATGTCGGCACATGCATGGAGTACTAAATGTAGATAAAATCAAAAACTAATTGCACATTTTAGTTGTACTTTGCGAGACGAATCTTTTGAGCCTAATTAATCAATGTTTGGACAAAAAATCACAAATACAAACGAAATGCTACAGTGCAGAACATGTTACTGTGCAGATTTTGCACTGCCCAAATCAGGCCAACTAAACAAGGCCCTGGCTGCTCGAGAGAGGAGAATTCAATGTCACGAAGACAAATTAGACGGTAGAGACAACCCAAAGGAACGTTTTGCGTGCGTCGGTGCATGTGCATACTGCATACATCTGCCATGGAATTTGTCCACTGGTCGCCGCCAGGGGCAGCAAGAAAGAAAAAACCTCGTCTTTAGTGTGATGGCTGCAGTACCACGGAACTAAATCAGAACTGCCCACAGAAAGAAAGAAACTTTTGTAAGGTTGGGGAGAATGCCTAGAATATTCCATGTTCGCTGTCCAGCGGTATGGATATTTGGTATTTCAAAATTAAGACTCTTAGAGATTGGTTAGAGGTTGGGCCATCAATGAGGTGGCCAGCCTTAATAGATATAAATCTGAATTTGCTTCAGAATATAATGATCTGGATACGAAGATGGAAAGTAGGAGTTTGTTTATAGTGCAGAGAAAACTAGAATGGAGTCGGTGGCTAGTGAGTTAGATAAGATTTGGCCTTTAGAGGAGGATAGGAATATGGTGTATTTTCAGGTCGTAGCAAACCATAGAAATAGAAAGAAAAGGGTGGATGCTTTAGAAGATCCTAATGGTCTAGTGAAAGATCATAAACGTGTGATGGACATTGAATTGCTTTAGCCTTTTATAAAGACATGTTTAAAAAGGAAGATAGAGTGAAGACATCCTTATGATTTTTTTTGAACAAAACAAGAGAGTGTTAGATAGCAAAAATTATTTGTTGATAGCTCATTTTTCTGAGAATGAAATAAAGGAGGCGGTTTAGAGTTGCTATGCTGAAGGTGCTTCAGGACTATATGGGCTTTCCTTTACGTTTTATCCTAAGTTTTAGGATCTTAGGAGTATTAAGAAGATTTGTTAGCCATGCTTGAGGCTTTCTTTAAGGGATCATTTGGATCCTTTTATTTTAGAGGAATCGAATCTATTTAATGGAAGGGTATTTGACTTGGAATTTGACATTCTATAACTTTTCAAAGTTCACATATAAGCTGATCTCAAATTTATAGGACAGAAGATGCAAATTGATTATATGGATCACTATGCTACTTATAGCACGCTCTCAGCTCACATGGCCAACGGTAGTATACAAATATATTCCACATACAACCATATTAACTTAATTGATTTATACCTAAATTATGATTATTAGAATGGATTTCAATTCCAAGGATTCGAACGGGACCTATGGATAATTTAAACCTATGTAGATTAAATTTTGCAATGTTACCTCATTCCAAAAGTGGAGGAGGCTAAGTCTATGAAGAACTTTAGATCCATTAATCTTATTAATTGTAGTTTTAAAATTTTCTCCAAAGTTCTTACTCTTAGGTTAGGTAAGATCATAGATAGATTAGTGGCTGATAACAAAGTGCTTTTATTCAAGGTAGATATATACTAGAGAGTGTTGTCATTGCACATGAGCTTGTGCATAGTTTAAATTCTTCTAAGGTGGTTAGATCTTGTACGAAGGATTGTGGGTGTTTAGCATGCTCGTGCCAGTTCGCCACGTGTTGCTGCAGAAAAGTTAAGAAATATATTTCTTTTAATTTATAGAAGACCAAATATCATATTCGATAGGAAAAGGCGGATGTTTTTTTATACTAGTATATGCCCATACTAGTACCATGGATTTATTTTAGAGATGCACGTGAAAATAACCGAACGCTGATATAACAATAACACGGATTTATGTCTAATCTTACAAGAATCACCGGCTACAATTGAGGGATGAAGAGAACAAACTCAGAGATGCTTCACTTTAGAAGAGGCTATCGATACAATGCAGTTCCATTACCCGTGACATTGCATACAGGGCTGCGACAATTGGACTGGAGCATGAGCAGTAATCAGAATTTGCTTCTACTCTTCGCCCAACAGTTAGTATGGTAGGATAATCCATTCCAAAGAGTGATGGTTCACTGAAACCCCCCATTGACGAACGTCAAGACATAGGAAACAGTCACAGAAACTGTCATAGAAGGGCTCGGTAAAGATCATGTACTTGTGCGGCCAGTTCCTGAATTTTGACATCAGGCAGCATAAAGCCTCCAAAGGTCGAATCAAGTCATTTGGTTTTAGTTTGTGCCGAGTGTGCAATGTTAGTTCCTCGCAGAGGGAGCTGCAAGCAAATGGACATAGTTCAGAACCATACAAGAAGTGTTATAGCTAAATTAAACAATTTAACAAATTACAGATTCAGGTACCAATACAGCAACTATTAGCTGCAATAATAATTAAAATATAATCATCTTATTAGCCCGTTCATTTTGTGCTATGTTATCAGCCAAGAGAAATGATCTATGCATACAAGCTACAAGCCTACAATCCGTTTACTGCCAGATACAGTTGCAGCTAATACTGAATACTGTGCCTAACTTATTTGCAATGCTACCTCATGCAAAAATGTGAAATATAGCCACTACATAATATATAAGTTAACTACAGATATCAGTGCCCATGCTAACTTTACGGGCCATATTAAATCCAAAGTTAATTCTATAACAATATTGGTCTCGGCGCCGTGCTAACGCTTAGTAGTGTGCCCTAGATATGGACTACAATATTGGTCTAGCTGTGTCTCATTTCAACATAAGGAAATCATTTTTCCCTGAGCCATCTTTCTCTAATTTTTTGTGCAAAACTTAAAAAGGATACCACAGTGCACAGTTCAAAACTGAATGAGCGATAGAAATTAAATATTATCGTATAAAAAATCTGAATATGTATAGTCTGTTGCAAATATGAACCAGAACACAAGTGGTTTTGGGCTGCTGGAGGGCAGCTTGGCAAGAGTGCCGCTTGAATTGAATTGAAGTGTAGGTGATTACTTAGGATACAAGATGGTGGCCACTACATATATGAGCAAGTGGCTCACCTACTACCTAGGCATATTCCAACTGCCTAAAACAAATGCTTTGATTCTACTTGGTTGCCCAAGGCACCATGATCAACTTGGTTGCCGAGGAACCTAGAAACTACCTTATAGTGAAAAGTAAAAAGTAGTAGGTAACTAGATACATAGGTTTAGCACTAGGCTAACACCCTCAGTTCTCCCCCTTAGCCTTGTGCACCTTGGGATGATCTGCTTCAGACCGATTCTCCCCCTCATTTCCTCGAACTTGGTCTTGCCCAGGGACTTGGTGAGAATGTCTGCAATCAGTAGTGGAAATGTACTCGACCTTGATGCTTCCATCTTCTAGACAACTGCGGATGAAGTGATACTTGATCCTGAGTGCTTGCTCCTCTCAAGGAAGATTGGATTCTTGACTAGGGCGAGTGGCAGACTTGTTGTACACCTTCAGCTCCACCACCTTGACGTTCCTGCCGATGAAGTTCAGCTAGCAGCTTTGAGAGCCATAGAGCTTGAGTTGCAGCAGTAGAAGGTGGCAATGTACTCTGCTTCACAGCTGGATGAGCGCCACCACCTTCTGCTCGATCGATTATCAGCTAACCAAGCAATTGCCAAGGAAGAACAGTGTTCCACTCATGCTCCTTGCTCGGTGTCGATGTCGCTGGTGAGGTCGCTATTGTAACAGAACCGCCCAATCATACGAGATTAAGGTAGAAAATCATCCATCGGTCGGATAATTTAACAAACTTAAGCCCGTATAACCCGGTAGTCTGTGAAATCTCGACGGATTTCAAACCATTTCACATCACAGCCAGGATCGTACTAAATTTAGCGGTCACCGTCATAAGTTACATAGAAGTTCACGACACAAAATACATCGGAGTTTAAACATAGTTATTACAAACCAGTTCGAATAAAAGTAGCGGAAGCATTAGTTCAAGCACACACACCACAACTTTCCAAAATAAAGTGCCAGCTCGCGATCATCTCCAACAAAAGCATCAGGCGAGGAGTAGTGAGTGACCATTGCCCATAGTCCTAAGCTTCGCCATCGCAGGGGTAGAGTCAGTTGATACAATAACCATAGTACATCTGTCCATCTGCAACAAGTGGGAACAAAGCCCTGAGTACAAGAAGGTACTCAGCTAGACTCACCCGACAGAACCAATATAAAAATGACACCAAGGATCATGATAGGCTTTTTGGTGGGGTAGCTGACTCATTTGCAAGAAAAGCATTTTTAGCTTAGCAGTTCTTTTTACAAAAGCATGTAATCTTTTAATCTTCATCACCCTGTCCACTATGTTTGGCATTAATGCTAGAGTAACCATATAATTCACAAGCAAGGGTTACCATTGATCATTAACAATAATTACCATGTCATTGTCCACATAACTATCCAAGTGTTTCATCAATGTACTACGATGAAGTAACTCAAGTCAAGTGTTCACTATCCAGTGAACGATGGCGATTCGAATCGATTATTGACCAGCTGGTAATTTATTCCTCACAC